>JAEAOA010000977.1:187500-352500 GCA_016746295.1 Potamilus streckersoni | reverse complement strand
TACATATTTAGTAATGATTTAGGTTTCCAATTTGTTCTTCGTTTGGTAGACATGTAATGGCTCCTTGAGTTTGAAAATCGGATAGTTTTTCAATAGTATATACATAATTAATCGATCTATATAGAAAAACCCATATAGTCCTCCAAAGGAATTTATTGAATTCTACAGTAAATCTATTTGAGCCGGGACTATACCCATTTGTCATCCGTCTCTGAGACATGCCGTATTCATTATTTGTACAGTAGCCATTCGCATAATATTCGTTTGTCTTGACTAAGTTTGATATTGTGATTAAAGGAACAATTATGAGTTAAATGAATATTCTTAACATCAAGCTGACCAATTCAATTTTTTTAACTTTTCCATATAAACGGATTTTAGCTTCTAAGATATATATTTGGTCTGAAATGCTTGTCTCAATATCCAAAAACAGTTTCCTTTATTGTCTTAAGAACATAATGGTTTCGTAATTTAAAAGTTATTTTGTGCTTTTTTAGTCATAACTCGTGCGATCTAGATTCGAAACTTAACATAACACCTTCTACGTATATTTTTCAAAATTCATCTGATTCTGCTTTCGTTTTGCTTTATATTGTCACAGTTTTCCGACCTATGTTATCCGACGACCCAATACGAATTTTTAATATTTCCTATTCAATTTCTTTGATTTTGCTAGTTTCATTTTTTATTTCATAAAAGAATATTCTATAGGTTTTGAGCTTTCTTAATTTACAAAATTTGAAGGAATAGTTGATCGTTAAAGGAAAGAGATACGTGGATGAAGTACTCATTATTGCGTCCCCCACCCCCACCCTCGTAAGATTCATTTTCAGTGTCAGTTATGTACGTTTTGGCCAAGTCAATATAATTATTGTTTCTGAACATCTGAGCATTAAATTTCCAATATCCTTTTCCCCAGAGCACTTTATAAAAGCCATACTCAAAACAGTAGTTAAATGACTAGTCCTATAACATGGTAAGATAAGTAGTACATGACTAATTTTTTTACAAATATCGTCAGATACAAAAAAGGTAATCTGCTACACCATGTTTCAAGGGATATATTTGCTTCCAGGCATGAATATTTAATTCATGATTCAAATTTCTCCAGGGATGCATCAATTACAGTTCGTTTTTACATCTTGGTTTGCTGCTACAGACGGTTGGTGTTTGTCATGTAAAATAATATGAGTGTCCAAATCTATGTCTTGAACATCTTTCAGATCTCCACACATTACAATAAATAAGTTCTAAAATACGAAAACATCTTTAGATTTCTAAGAAGCCAGGTTTATCATAGTTTACCTATATAAATTAACGAAATTATTCCAATTACATTAATTGTAATATCAAACATAACAAATTTCCTTTGAGTTTCACATCTATCTGTATAAAAATCAAATATAAAAGTATTTCTAAATAATAATGCGACCCCAGCATTATTACAGTGGTTAACTAATCATCTAAATACCCATTCAGCAGCCGAGTTTATTTTATCAGTCGTTGTACTATGAGATTATTGCATACATGCAAAAGATACATTCCGTTTTACCCAATGGAATATGTCTCTTCGTTTAAATACTGAACCTCTAAGATTTTATAGATAAAACTTGAAGTTATTATCCATCGAAACATATGCATGAATATATAAAATGAATACTATCTCGAACGTATCACACACATGACATTCACACTCAATCAAAGCACAAACAATAATATTTAACCATCCATTGTCTTACAGTACATACTGTAGATTTGGCAGTTAAATGTTGATACAGTTGGCTATAGGCGACAACTGAAACGAATCTCTGCCATTTCCTTTACTTCCCTTTCACATTATACAACCATCGCTATTCTCAGATCTGCCTTTGCGTTCTCTAATTATTGCTTCATAATATAGTTGAGACAATTTCCATAAGGTCATCTTTTCGCACGAGGTCAGCAATACCAGATGTGAAGATTGGTTTTTATATGCTTACTCTAATGCATTGCTTTATTTCCTCAAAGTCCAAAATTTCCTCAAGACTGCATCATTCAGAGGCCTCATTTGTAAACTAATGTGTGATATGGTTTTCATTTGTTTTTACTGTGGGTTTTCTTTCACTTACGCTTGTGCATGATTTTGTTAAAACTTTGTTTTGACAACTCATTTGTTTAACTGATACTTATTACTCACTTTGTGCCAAAGAGTTCGTACTAATGAAGGTAACTG
Source organism: Potamilus streckersoni (assembly GCA_016746295.1). Classification (NCBI taxonomy): domain Eukaryota; kingdom Metazoa; phylum Mollusca; class Bivalvia; order Unionida; family Unionidae; genus Potamilus; species Potamilus streckersoni. Next base: position 350,288 of record JAEAOA010000977.1, on the reverse strand, counting down.
ACGACCATTGTAAGAACATGTTATTACATGCAATTACACTGAAATGATCGTGTCAAGTATACAATGTGAATACCTTGTAAAACATTCACCACTAAACATCAATCTCTACTCCATTATCCAATAATTCTAAACAGAAACACATTTTTCCAAGCCTTTTCATGTTTCAACAGTAATGTTATCTAACCTGCCATCTTTACAAATTAGCATGTTATCTCGACAATTGTTATAACTCTATGATCATTAGCTAAGTAACAGAAAGAAGCGAAACCGACAAGTTTTGTAAAACTGAAATAATTAAATTATCAAAGTTATAAATGAAAATGGGAGAGGACATTGCAGGTTATGGAGTCAATCCAACATGATCTCGATAAAGATCTATGAAAGTAAGAACCGTTGAAAAATTCCGTATAAATTTCAAAACCGGAAGAGTACAGGTCCGCAGAGAATCGTGACGTATCAAGATGGTGTAGTCCTGGGCTCCTTTGAATTATTCTCAACAGTTCCAGAATAATATTAAATCCAGAGAAGATCACTTTCTATTAATAATGAACATTCAATTTCCTTCCTTTTTAATAATATCTAAGCACAACATAAAACACGTTCGCAGTCTTACAACACAGAAATACAAGAAATGATGATGATTCCAAATTCGAAATAAATCTTATTGTTCAGTTCTTTCCTTGTATACACCTTCTAGTGCTACGATATTTCACAAAATACCCGACGTGGCGGATGTTACTACTCGTTTTGCCTCATCGTGCCTGTTCATGTAATCTATCCCAAAAATGTTACGGAATCCTTCTAGAATCGACTAACCTATATCAGCCAATAAAACATTAAACCAAAGGCGTCATTAAGTATTATTATCAAGATTATTATTAGTTGCTGTCAACACATATGTCAACATCTATTTATATATACTATACTAACATATGCTCTTAACAGACTCAGACCGCGTAGGAAAATCTAACTGAAGATATTCTATACAATTTACAAACATAAATAAAACTTGTATGGCTGCCATAACTATACACCTCCTTTTTGGACCTTAGTTTGGAAAACTCATTACTGAAATTAACACCTGACTCATTGGTACGAAATTGAACCAGCATAGGTCAATAAGTTGCCGCGGCTCATATGGTTTTCTCTAACAAGAGGCTTTCATCAAATATATATATATATATATATATATATATATATATATATATATATATATATATATATATATATATATATATATATATATATATATATATATATATATATATATATGTGTGTGTGTGTGTGTGTGTGTAGAGACTATAGATTTGATAATGAACATTCCAAAATTTAAAGTTATTAACTTTTTAATATCATTGTATTTGCATCGGTTTACTATGGAAGCTGAATTAGTACCATGAGTCAAGAAACTTCCAGCATACCCCTCCCCAATCACGCACCCTCATCCACGTCCGTATGAAGACATCTTTTACGCCTAATACTGAAAAGTGGAATAGGAGGAAGTATATATACAAAAAGCATACGTAGGTTGAAATGGTTTCGCCGATTGTGTTTACCTAATTTTGTGTAACATAATACGTTTACGTTTTCTCATAATGGTCACTGAATTCTCTATGTCGACTTTGAGCTTTATTTACATACAATATTATTGGTATCTCAAATACGTCATCAAACATGACAATTTGTGACATTATATTTTCTTGTAATTGTCTCTGTTGTAGTTTTATCTCGTCTTCTATCTTTATCTTTCCATTTGTTTTGTTCTTTACGTCATTGTGTCTCAACTACATGTGTTTTTCTTCATAATTTCCTTTGTTACCATCAGATTGTTACATTTTGTTTCATTTTTGCTTCATCTTTTTGCGTATTTTCTCCAATTTCAGCTATCTTTTTACCAATAGTTTGTAAACATCGATTTTAATAAAAGTTTTATATTTATATCCAGAATAATTACGTTATCTGCACATAACATCAGCAAACTACAACTGTCTGTTTGGTCAACTCATATTTTACACTGCAAAATCTCTCTCTCTCTCTCTCTCTCTCTCTCTCTCTCTCTCTCTCTCTCTCTCTCTCTCTCTCTCTCTCTCTCTCTCTCTCTCTCTCTCTCTTCCAACGTGTACCTCTTGAAATAAAATGGAAACGTTTTTTATGATTGTTACAATTGAAAAATAGACATCATAATCAAGACACACCAATTCCTAATGATCCTATTTCTAAAAGGTCAATGTCACAGTCATGCATTGAAAATAATACAGTTGTTAAGTCTAATAAACCCCAGTCTTATTTTAGTATGGAGAATTATCAACCATTCATGTTGATCCTCTCCCTATTACGCCTTTAATTGACACGGGAGCATCTCGGAGTCTTTAATCATCAGGTACTTTGCCTTTTTCTGAGAAGTCTTTTTCTAATGATTTGTTCTTATTCAGGGAGTAGAGTGCGGCTTTGTTAATGTTCCTCTCCATTGTGTAAATTTGTCATCAAACTTTGTCTCAGAAACCGTGACGGTGGAAAAAATGTCTTCTTTACTTTTTGAGAACGTTCATTTGTTACTAGGGAATGACCTGGTTGGAGTAAGGTTGTGGTCCCACCTGATCAATGGTCAAATTTTATGTCTGGAATATTCGAGCAAGTTGTGTACAAATCAGGCATCCTGCAATTCAAGTTTTACGTCTAGCACCATGAGAATCAAGGGGCTTTAGATAACTTTCATCAAACTTTCAAAAATATGATTCGCTCATATTCTTTTGATACGGTTAAAGAATGTGATGAAGGCATTCATTTACTTCTGCTTGTTGTTCGTTAATAAGTTGAAGAATTTTTAGAATTCAGTCGCTTTGAACCAATGTTTGGACATACTGTGCGTGGACCATTGAAATTGTTAAAAGATAAACTTATTTCTAATGAAGATAACTAAGTCCATCATCTCAATTATATTTATAATTTTGAGATCAAGTTGACAAAGGCTTGTGAGTTTGCAAGAGCGAATCTGCACTCTGATCAGTCAAAAATAAAATTAGAGTATGATAATATCGCAACGGAAACGTGTTTTCCACCAGCTGATAGAGTTCTGGCTTTCTTGACCATACTATAAAATTGTCTTCATGCCAAAAGCTATGGTCCTTAGACAGTTACAGGAAGGTAAGTGATTTAAATTATGTCATATATAATCCTGGGAAGCAAAGAAACCCCAACAAATTTGCGCATAAAATGTTAAATAAGTATGTTGAAAGAGTTAATCATTAAATTAATTTAGTTGTACCTGTCCCACTTATTACTGACTTAAGCGAAGGCGTGCAATATGATTCCATTGAATTTGGAGTGACAAATCTTCGGAATTCAGAAATTATGAATAATCTGGAGCAGAAACTTTCACTTTTGCAACAATAAGAAAGGGATGAATTTAAATAGTTATTAGGTGAATATGTACTCTTGTTTCCAGATTTTCCTACAAGAACAAACAAAATCTATCACGATGATGAAATTCCACACCTGTAAAACATCACCCATATGGTATGAAACCACTCAATGAAATGATTGAAAAAAGATATTCAGTATTTGCTGGAGAATGCTTTCAAAGAGACCAGTAAAAATGACTGGAGTTCACCATGTATAATTGTCTCGGAACCAGATAATACTTTACGCATATGCACTAGTTATAGAAAGGTGAACCTTGTGACCGAAACTAATTCATTTCCAGTACCAAGAATCGATAAGTGCGTTGATAAAATTGGAAATGCAACGTATGTTACCAAATTTGACCTTATGAAAGGATTTTGGCAAATTCACTTGTCGGAAAAGCCAAACAAAATTTCGGCATTCGTGACTTCAGATGGACTCTTTCTATATAAATTGATGCCTTTTGGGATGAAGGGTTCGCCTTGTACTTTTCAACGTTTAACCAGCATGAGTGCACATGGGCTAAATAATTGTTTTGCTTACATCGATGATGTCATAATCTACAACTACACCTGGAAAGATAATTTAATAACATTCGGAAATTATTTGACAGACTCACGGACGCATGTTCGACAATTAGTTTATTTAAAAAGTGAGTTTTACCGCGCTTGTTCAAAATATATTGAACATATCGTGGGGTATGGACAAGTTAAACCTATGGATGATATGGTCAAGGCTGTCTCTAAATTCCGTGTGTCTATCAGTAAAAATCACATGGGTATAGCTGGATGCTATCGGAAATACTTTTACGATTTTACAATAATTGTTGGACACTTGACAAATCTATTGAGCAAGCAAACCAAGTTTCATTGGTCTGGAAAACTTCAGGAGGCTTTTGAAAAGTTAAAGCTCATTTTTAAGAGTGCACCAGTTCTTATAGCTCCAAATTTAAGTCAGTCATTTAAACTGTCTCTTGATGCAAGTAATGTTGTAGTTTGAGCAGTATTGATTCACGAAGATGAAAATGTTGTTGATCATCTAATGTACTATTTTTCTAAGACCTTAAATAAGCACCAAATAAATTATTCCACAAAAGAAAAGAAATGTTTGACTTTGATATTGGCATTACAACACTTTGAAATTTACATTAATTCAGCTCATTCTCCGATTATTGTGTTTAGTGATCACAACTCTCTTATTTTCATGGGAAAAATGAAAAACAAATATCAGAGATTATTAAGGTAGAGATTGTTGTTGCAGAAAAATAATATTGACATCGGACACATCAAGAAAAAGAAAATTTAATAACAAATGCACATTCACATGTATCAAGATATATTGTCTCATATATACTTTGTGTCATTCATTAAATTTCATCTATGTATATTTGACTTGTATTAAAAAGAAAGCTTTATGGTGTTAATCTTTCTTTTTCTGTATGAGTGGAAGAGTCGTGGATATTTAATTTAATTGTTTGTGTTAGCTTTAATTCTTTTTACTTCATTGGATGTTATTGTAATGTAACATTGTTTGCTGGGCCTTACCTTGTCCAAATTTTAGTTCATTCCTGCTTGACCTGATTTATTTTTTATTTCTTTTGATTTCATTTATGTAAACAAATAATAATGGCTTCATTATTCTCTCTCTCTCTCTCTCTCTCTCTCTCTCTCTCTCTCTCTCTCTCTCTCTCTCTCTCTCTCTCTCTCTCTCTCGCTCTCTCTTTATGAGTTCATTTACCAAATTATTATTCAGGTAAACAATGAAGGAAGTAATATGTTAATCAGGGTCAGGATTTTGGAGATTCCCAAGTTACTTTTAATGGGTATTATGTTGTTAAAAATAAGGCTCATTAGATCATTTTAGAATTCTAGAAGGTTATTTTCCATTAGGCAAAATGATTTCTTTTGCGAAAATGGTAATTGTGACCTGAGTTCAAGCAGAGAATTATATTATCTTCTGATTGTGTGCATTTTACAAGCTGTGCTTTAACATCTGCCACTTAAAGATTTATTATGTTGTGATCAGTTTGAGCTAAATTTTATTTTCTTCAAATGATTGAATTCAAGTGATTAGTTTGTCTGGAAATAAAAAAGTGCTCTAGTAAAATTCTTGGATTAAGATATCTATTAGAATTTATACTGAGTTTAAAGCTGGAATAATATTTGTTGTGATTCAGCAAGTGACGGTTGATAAATCAGCACTTTGCATGCCATAACAGACACGTTACCGCCTTAAATTTTCGATCTATCTGCGACTTAAAAATAAGTTTTATTCAGGACGTTTTGTTAAAAGGACTTGTCTCTTTAATTTATGGATTATCTTTGGATTGAAGTAGCAATTCCGAGAAGTTTGTTTCTCCATTTTTCACTTTGTGTTCTAGAGAAATAAATCATTTGTTAAATTTTATAAAGCTGTTCTCTTCACTCTTTTCTGTTACTTATTTTAAAGAGCATTAACTAGTAACATTGTGGATTAAGAGTGTGGTACAATCATCTCAAAACCGTTTTAATATCAAAGAGATTGTTTCTGTTTGGCATAACAGTTGACAAAAGATCTGACGGTGTGATTATCTTATTTATATGGCAGTTAGAATTGTATATTTATAACTAAAGACTTAATAATAAATCTCCTTTGAAAAAAGGTCGCAAACTAAACTTTGTGTCAGAACAATATTATGCATACACAAAATGGTTGATCATGATGTCAATAATTATATACATATAGCTTTATTTAGTTGATATTCAAAATTAATACAAGTATCGTAATTAAATAATTAATTCATATGCTTAAGATCAGGATAGATGGGTTTTATGAAAGGTTGTTCAAAAACAGATGTTATCTTACTTTTTATGTCTACTGTTCCAGTATTTTTATGTAGCAATGCATGCTTATCTTGTCCCCTTTTATTGATTTTTAATGGCATTTGATAGCGGTTACGAATATCAGGCCATGCGGAAAGACGTGTAACGACTGCTTGGGTTAATTTCGATAATTGCTGGGTTTTTTTAAGCCAACATAAGCTTTTATCTTGTTCGCCCTCTCCTTGGATAACTATAAACCTTTATTACAAGACAATATTAATTCTAGCATAATGCTAATGATGTACATTCTTACTCATGGTAATGTTGTTCTTGGTAAAGTCCTACTGAATTAGCAGCATTTTTGAATTTGAAAGCGATATACCGTAAGAACTTGGCTTTTGAAGTCAGTGTTGAGAAAACCAAAATAATACATTTTAAAACTCGAGGACCCATCAGAATCCTGTGGAAAATGAACCTGCAATGTTAAGCAGTCACATATTACAAATTACTTATTAATTATTCAGATCTGTAAAGAATTATACTGGAACGTTTCGTTGAATCAAAAAGCATTAGTCGTTAAAGGTCTTGAACTCGTAACTTGACTGACAAAAAAGGCAAATGTAACTTAATACCAGGATGAATATCTCAACTGTTTGACGCATTTATTGGGCCTATGTCATATTATGATCGTGAAATTGTGCATTTTCAAAATCACAAGAGAATGAATATGAACATATAAACTTGTGCATAAACATGTTATATAATGCATCTTTCAAATGTAATATGAAAATATAAGGTCAACTAGGAAAATTTGTTATTTACGTATTACAATGTGCACGAACTATTATGAGCAGATATTCTATTTCAATTATTAATAAAGTAAAATTATTGTTAAATATTTATGCAGCGACTTATTAATTGATTGCAGTAACAGGTATACGTATTATCTGTGTAGTTTTAACGCCATATTAGACATCATACTTCTAGTAAATTTTGAATGTTGTCATCGGTTGTTGATGCAATGAATACTAATTGAATATTTGCGCAGATTAGTTTTATGAGTAATATTTAGATATAAATAAAAGCAAACATTCAGAGGAGGTGTGATATATGTTCATACAAAACTTTAAGTAATAGTTAAATTTAAAAACTCTCTGAAAATTTTGCTTTATAAACTTAAAAATACCTTTGTTAAACTTAGGCTACGATCTCATCATCAACAAATTCAAACGGGCCGTTATGCTCTAAATAGCCCTGAATCACAACGCCGATTTTATATTAATTTGTCTTTCAAAGCGTTTTAAATCTTTAGAACTCATGCAAGCTGAACAATCAATATCTTGTCAAAACTGGTATAGAATGTTTATTAAGCAGTTGAGTTAGGAAAGGCTTTAATATAGTTTATATAGTCTGAAATCCGTTATACTTTAAATTAACTGGACTTTTCGATTTTCTTTCTTTATGAAGTCATTTCCCTTACGTACAAATACATTGAAAATAGTAAGAAGTAATAGTACATGAGTATGCAGTCTCTACGCACGAATATTTTCCTCGATTTTAAATGTTTCATTCAACACATGTTGTATATTTGAATTTCTTATTTATAAATGGGAGTACAGTTTAAATCCGCAACGTTTCAGCTTTCTCTTCTATAATTAGAATGGGACCGATTGTTATATGAGTCATATGTAAACTATTACCTAACACCATTGCATTGAGAGAAGACGATTTAAAAATGTTTTTATAATTGAATCCAATCTACTAAATAATTCTAAGAATGGATAGTTATTATTCATTTCTTTTATTTGCAATTTACATATACAGGTATTTGCTTCTAAAAATTGTTTTGACTTATATAAGTATGCTACCTTAAAATTGTCAATATCATGAATGAATCTCTCAGAATGTCATAACGTCGTATTTAATTCTGACTTTGATTCCACAGTCAATATGTAGACTGTTATATAGCATTTTAATTTTCATCCGGAGTAGCGAAACTCTCAAACTCCTGCGATTATCAATATGGAAAAAATTCAACTCATTAAAAAATTGATGTGTGTGTATGTATGTGTTTGCATCCCGCGAGCATAACAGTTTGGTATAATTCAGTTCAGTTTGTCCGAAGTTCAGTCTGTCTGAACATTTATCATATCCACGCAATACATGTTGATAGAAGCTGTATCATTGCATTTGTACATATTATATAACATGACCTTCTAGAATTACATATGCAGTGGTGCCCCTATCTTTCATATCAAGGAAGTTTTTTTCAAAGCAATGTGAACAGCTACACACAGTTTTTATAGTAAAGATCGTAACTCTACAACTGTCATACACATGAATGATGATTTCAATCAAGTGTCGGTCACAAAATAATCATTCTCCAGGTTACAGAATAGAACAAGAAACAGAAGAATGGTCGCGAAAATTCAATCCATGGTGTCTTATTAAAGTGTGCCTGCAAACGTTTGCTGTATTTTTTTCACTATCGGTCAATAGGGAGTTATTACAAAATATATTTTGTAGTAGGTAACACACTATTATACGGCAGAGGAAATTAATTGGGTAGGTTTTTCCAACTGTCTCAGTGTGGGTTTGCCTTAGAAAATAGAGAGAGAGAGAGAGAGAGAGAGAGAGAGAGAGAGAGAGAGAGAGAGAGAGAGAGAGAGAGAGAGAGAGAGAGAGAGAGTTTATTATCAATTCTTGAATGGTGTGTATTCAAACTTTGTTAATCTAATATTGGTATGAAAAGAAGGATGAATGATTGAATGTATGTGTGGAAAAGAGAGAGTTTATTATCAATTCTTGAATGGTGTGTATTCAAACTTTGTTAATCTAATATTGGTATGAAAAGAAGGATGAATGATTAAATGTATGTGTGGAAGGGACCATGCAAGGAGACCAAGTAAATATGTTTTAAAGAGTTCAAGAAAAATATTACTAACGAAACGGTTGGAAAATTCTGTACAAATTGGAATATTTATAAATAAATTCTCAAAATTTCATTAATTTTAAAAGTAATATTTTCTTTCCACTACATTTAATTACTTTCGGAAAAAGTACAAATTCAAAACAGACCTGTGTATCTCTCCAAATGAGGTTGAGATTGTAATCTGGTAAGATATCCATTCGTGCGTTAACATGATCGATGCCCATTTTCATGGCCGGAAGGCACGCACCTCCCCCAGACCATACATTTCCCGTCATTGGCAGGAATCCCATCAGATTTAAAACTGGTTTGTCGGCCACAGCAACACTGATCACAAAATACAAAAGCCAGGGAGCATTTTTGTACCATCCTTCTTCCACCATTTCTTGTCAGTTCTGTTCTAAGTATTGATTTTATTTTGTCTTTATATACTCGTCCGCTAGCCTTTACCTGCAGGTAGTATCTCCAACACCAGTAATAAGTTGAAAATAACAACAAATGCGATATAAAGGAAAACAATCAATGTAACGCAGTGATCCGTGTAAACCAACTAAACCATGCAATGTGTTCCTATGAGTTTATATAAGATTTTTAATTAAAATGTGTTATAATAATCTTTTGAAATTATACCATATGCAAGCCATCTAAAGCAATTAGTGTTTGGGAACAAAATTACACTAATCAGATAATACTGATAGATAGACAGCTTAATAGTCATATGGATATATAGTATTGTGGAAAAATAGTATCAGAAACTGTCGTACTATAAATAATGGCATGTCAGCGTATGCTAGCTATATAATGCAGATTACAAGTCAAATTCTGAAAAGTTAAATACATAGACGTAGTACAACCTATGCAAATAATGCCTTCGAAAATTGTCATAAACATCAGGCTATATATTTAAAAGATAAAATTATTAAACTTATTCAAATTGTATATAAAAATTAAGATTAATTTAAACAAATATAACATCAGCAAACATACAGGCAAACTTTGCAATTCTTTAAGAGAGTCCGAGGTTGGTTTCTGATATTACATTATATAGTGATAATTCATGGAGATGACATTAACATAAATGTTGTGAATGAGAGTGGAAGCACGGTTTGCATGGGTCTGATACTGAATGGACACAACAGCGCATTACCTTTGCGGTTTGTTTTGTATGTTGAATGCCATTCTACTATGATGGGTTTGATGTTCAAAAGTTTGTTTGTGGAAATTTTATTCCACATACTTTCCTAAGAAAAAAAAGCAAGCTGATCAATATAATATTTCATGTCAGAATACGGAATCTTTCATTATTTAACTATAATTACTAGTCAGCGTTGTTTTAATTATCTCTTTAGCTACCATTAATATCAACGTGACTAGCCAGTAGCAGTTTCAAAATTCTATAAGCACATTATGTTTCTATAAGAATGATCATAAAGCTCTTCTGAAATGTCATGTTTCACAAAGCTATTAGCGTGGAAATGGAATCTACGATTATAATTAGAGAGGTGCAAATGGGGCCTTTATCCGGTGAGATTCTCGATGTGGTGCCACAAAGTGTTAGAAAAATCTGACTTCATCATAAAACAAAAGGTCTTGCTGAGACCAAATACCATTAGATAAAATTCCATAACAACAGTTATCATCTGGCGAATTACCGAATTTTCAATACTGACAAGATTGAATTTTGCTATTTCTAGGTGAGGACGATTTCCTATACCAAATTTGGTGAGCAAGGTTTGATGTTTGTGGGTCTGTATGGATTAGAGGATTATTAGATAATGTGTTAAAGAGCCAATTAGCATCACCTTGTATTAATTGATGGTTTATTTGCCTTAATATAGCGTCTTTCTAAAGAGAAAGTTCAAATGATTCCAGTCTAGGTCAAAGAACCTATCTGTGTATGGATCAAGAATATTCATAACATCTGAATACAGTCGAGCAAATGAGATGATGAGTTTTCTTTAATTCTTGGCATGTAGTCTCTTGGTCTCCTTTCCAACCATGTTTGCGACGATCGCGTTATCTCTATTGATTTCTAAACTCTTTATCCTTGATGTGTCTAGTACGTAGAAGAAAGGTCAGTTCATGGTAAACAATAAGGCATACAAAGGTTGATATTCTCCACAGCAGGGATCAGAGAACAATCAATATAGAATTTACGGTCATTATAAATTCTCTGCAAATTTCGTAGGCCTTAACCTGGTTTTTTGTGCGTATTTCTGGACTCTGTAAGCACTCTTTTAGCTGATGCTCATTAGTGTTCACGCTTCTTGATGTACAGGAGACCAAGCAGTTGTCAACGTCACTAGCTGGGCTAACTCATTTCACTATGTTGGTAATTTTGATGTTGAACTGTTAAAACTGTTTCAAATTTGATTTGAAGATAGGCTATACTTTTATGGTTCCTGAATCCACACCTATTTCTAGGAATAGTTTGTTGGACTCAAGACTACTTGGTTAGCTTGAGATTCTCCTCCCTGCATTGAATAAATACAAACTCGTGGCTAATTTTCCTAACATGAAAAATCCATATCATTTTGATTCCAGGTCTAACGGTACCAGTTAAATTTTGGGACTTTGGTGTGCTTTCGCATAATGTAATAATAATATTTCCTTCCTTATGCTACTAAACCGCCTCCAAGATCAACAAGGAGACGAAGATATATGATCTTTTTTTTGGGGGAGGGCGGGATCTGACGTGAAAGCTATACATAGTTGTATGCGTGAGACCATCAAGAAACTTGGCTAAAGTGACCTTGACTACCGCTTTCTCTAATGAATGCAATGACTTTAAAAACGTATGGAAATTAATGGAAGCGAATGTCTTTTACAATACCCCCTGGCATGATTCTGGTGAATTACACTTCCAGGATTGTTTCATCCTACAGCAACTGTGATTCCTAATTTTAATATAAATCATTAGTGCTTGCATTTGTTTTGCTTCGTGTTGTCCAATGCTTTACTGTTTTTAGGAAAGGTCTCTTATTAAATCGATTAGCCTGACTTACTTTTGAATATAACAGGATAACTGAGATTGCATGAAAAATAAATCGTATATTCTGGGAAGACTGTTAGTCCCTCAACTTGGAAATTCAGGAATGTAGTGCCTGTATTAACATCATTTTACTATACTTATTCAAGTTGGTATCTGCGGTATAGGATAAAGCAATCCGGTTGTGCTCGATTTCGTCGATTTGAAACTGCGGATATCATCTTTATATAAATACGATGAGGAGGAGGAGGAGGAGGAGAAGGAGGAGGAGGATGGTGGTGGTGGTGGTGGTGGTGGTGGTGATCCATAATTATGGTTTCTGCTAATAAGATTAACTTTATTTTTCTTGAACACATTCAATTTTTTCGAATGTATTGTGTTGTAATTACGCTATTAAATGCAAAGAGAAAACAAAACCCAGAGGATTGAAAAATATTGGGACAATTCTCTTATTTTCTCTTATTTGATGCTTAGAAAAGGAAGCGAAATCTGTTATCTTTTGCAACCCTTAGCTTAAAATAGCTGTTTATTTTAGAAATATGCGCTGACATTTCACAACGTGAAAGCAGATTCACGTGGAACTGCTTGTTTTTCACCAAACCACAAGCCCACGATGCATGTTTCTCTCGGCTACCAATTTGGTATTTTCTGCAAATTAATGAAGCTACATAAATCACATTTTGCAAAAGGATTGCTGATATCAGTGGTTATTGCATATGTTGTTTTTGTGTCAAAAGAAATTTCATTTGCAATTATCCGCAATGCAGACGACATAATATTGTAGTTTTCTTTGTTCTTGCATTTTATCTGTCATGCTTATACTAGTCGGTTCAGCTAATTTTGTAAACTTCCCTTTATGGAATTTTTCACTCTTTTGTTACGCCTAGGAAGATGAATTATTATTAGTTATCAATACCTTTTATTGGTTTGCTTTTGAGTGGCATTTTGAAAATTATATGACACAGGTAGGATTCTATAGTAATATTTTAGGCTGAATGTGATTAAAACATTCATACAGTCGTAGTTTGCCTATTTCATTGTAGCACAAAAGATGTATATTCCAATACAATGATAGCACTATATAAGTTCCCTTTCTAATGAAAATTTTACATAAAGACTAATTAACATCATATCAGATTTAACAAACTTCACATTATATCAAATTTGACAATTTCCACAGTGTATAAATTTTTTAAAATTTCTCATCCTATCAGATTTTACAAACTCCACCATATATAAAAGTTTACAAAGCCACTTTCTATAAAATATTACAAACTCCACATTATATCAAATTTTACACACCCCACATTGTATAAAATTTTGCAAACTCCACTTGATATCAAATTTGGCTAACTCAGCATTTGATATTTTTAAAATACAATATTCACATTGCATAAAAATGTAAAAACTGCACATCACATCAAATTTGAAATTTCACAATGTGTGCAATTTTTATAAACTCCACGATATCAAATTTGACACTCCACATTGCATATAATGTTTCAGAACTGCAATAATTTTATGCAATATATTTTTCTTCTTGATAATTTAGTTTAATAATTGTCTTTATCGCACAGCTTTGCTATTAATTTTAAATCCTCAACAATACATGTTCCTGGTTAAAAAGAAATCTGTTTTTTTACTCTTGCAGCTGAATCATATCTTTTTCTAAAACACGTGCTTATTTTTAACCAAAGTGAATTTTCTTGCGTGCACGCTTACGTTGAATATAAGGTACTATTGCATTTAAAATATAGTGAGAAAATTGGCATTCCTTTGCAGTATTGGTCCTATTTTCTATAAAGGGTTACACAGAAAGAGACAATGTTATGTATGGAAGACTTTATTTAGTAAAGTTCTATGTTAAAAAGAACATTTGGACATACAATAATGATTCTATGAAACAGAAAGAATTACTATCACACTTTTCATCCAAAAGTACTACATTCCAAATTTTACTACCTTCTAATACTAAGATAAAGGAAGAAACGAACTGATTCGTGCAGTGTAATTCACTTTAAGTGATGTAATAAAATGCAAACAAGGAAATATTTCCCTATGCATTGAACAGTTATTTGTTTGCTCTCGGGGAAATTTTAAATCGGTTTCGTGAAGCATTTTTCTGCCATTCACAATCATTTTAAAAGTATGACCCCATTAGGAAACTCTTGTTAATAGCTGCGTACAGTACCAAAACTGGGCAAAGAAACATTATGAAACTCGGTACAAACATTTCAACGGTTGTCTGTAATTAGAAACATGATGAGGATCTTAGTTTAATAGACGGTATTCTCCAGAAACCTTGGTCGTAAAGCACATAGTGCAGTCTAATGTAGAAATAATGGCACAGCTATATCATATACTGTCCAGCTGAATAAGGAATACTTTTTTATGAGAAGGATAAACCATACAAGAAACAAAATAAATGTATTGATAAAGCTTAATTGTTACCTAATAAATCCAATAAAACTGTGCAAATCTAAACTTGGGTGGTATAGTGGCTGGAGCGTCCACCTCTGATGTGGGATGTCGCTGGCTTGAACTCCGGCTAAGTCATACCAAAAACTTATAAAAATGGTACCAACAGTTGCCTATCTAGGCGATCAGTATTAAGAGGCTAGTGTTAGGACTGCTTGGCCTGGTGTCAGGATTACGTGGCTGTGGGGGATATGATGTTACATGTCTGTATCATTATGCCTCATTTCTAGACATCACTATAAACAGCCACACTGCAGACATTGTAGTAATATGACTAAAAAAGTGTTACAACTACGTTAAAAATCCAAATCACACGCATAATCAACTTGTTAAATGGACAATAAGAAGAGCAATTAGTTATTTAGACCTAACATATGTTAGTCTCATTACATTTACTACATTAATCTTTAATTAGAGAATGCTCTCTCTCTCTCTCTCTCTCTCTCTCTCTCTCTCTCTCTCTCTCTCTCTCTCTCTCTCTCTCTCTCTCTCTCTCTCTCTCTCTCTAGCCCGAACTTTGCTCGAGACAAAACACGTAATCAAAGGCTACAATAAACGTTAGTAATTTTAACAGGTACAATGATGGGTATTTTCTTAAACCTCCTGGAATCCTATCTGTTATAAAAAGAGAGCTTTGTAGTGTAGTAGCTTCCTTTTGATAAATGCTTAGTTTTATTCGCAATTTTGGGTTTTCCATACAAGCGAATATCTTGTTAAGATCTATTCCTATATTATAGGTTGGAATCCTATCTCAAAAGTATATCGGCCGCTTAATATTTTCTTGGCTGTTGAACCAACTTCCTGTAGAAAGTTATTCACGGATGCGCCGACTGTGACAATATCATTAGAGTATGTAACTTTAATCGAGTATTTTTTTGCTTACTCTAGTTAACCCGCTCGACCAAGATACCTGCCTATACATTATCCAGCCATAGTGCGCAAATGTAACATCTATAACTCGAATTGCACTCCTCATGTCATACTGTGGCACGGTTATCTTCCGCCAGCCTATAGTATTTTGTATCAGATTTACTTAATCCTGCCGACTATGTGGACATCTGTAATTACATAAAGTAATACGATATCATAATACAGGTGACGTCAATAACTTTGTGAACGAGGACACAAATATCTAGCAGAAATGTCTACGAAAGAAAATTAAATGAAACGACCTTATGTAATACTAGACAGTGACTGCACATCATTCGTATATTAAATCGATGGTTAAATTAACTGTAGTGCCGGAGAATACAATGGTTTCGAGATGTTCTAGAACGACGAAGTAATATCAATAAAGTGTATTGTTTTCTTTTACGGATAGAAAAAAGACAGTTATTTAGTTTGAGCGTACTTTGTCGTGTGAGAAAGCTCGTTATAACTGCTAAAAAGGCACAAGTGGAAAACATATTGTAATGTCTGTAAAAGGGTGTGTTTACTAGTACGAGCGGAAGTAACAAGCAAGTATGGAAGGAATTTAGCGCAAATCCTCCAACATAAGGTGAAATGACAGTTGCCTGAATCCCATCTAGCTGGCCAAACTAATTGTATTACTTTTCTTGTTAAAAGACACCACAAACACCCCACCCCCCGAAAAAAAACAAACAAAAAACACACCCCTACACAAAAACCCATGTGAGTGCTGGATTTGTTATGATCGTCCACCTGATGTATTACTATCTGGTAATTCATTTATTAAAAGAAATAGGAGGGTTCTTATGGGTTGCCTACCTTAAGCCAATATAAAAGCTGATCAGATATTCAACAAATGTTTTATCGTTGAAATTTTTATGTACTGTTCTACTTGTTAGTAAACGTCCCTATATATAAAATTTTCTGACCGCTCTTATGGCCTAAGTGGTTTGACTGTCTGCCTCAGATGCGGGAGGTCACGGGTTCGAACCCCGGCTAAGTTAAACCAAATACTTTTAAAATGGTACTAACATCTTAATCGTTTAGAACTCGGCATTAAGAGCTTAGTGATACGACTGGTCGGCCTGGTGTCTGGATGATATGGTTAGATGGGACATGATGCCACGTGTCGGTGGCATGATGTCCCAATGCTAGACATTGCTATAAACTGTCACTCAGCAGACATTCTAGCGACATGACTAAAATGTTAAAGATAGTTAAAATTACAAAAACAACAACCCCCCCACACACACACACACATTCATTAGTACCCACCTATTTTCCTGATTAAGCTAGTCGAATTTTCCATTATAACTTTTTGTAAATGAACAAATCATTACATACGAAATTTCAATCAAGTACGCATGTCAAAGCCAATAAAAGATTATATATTTTTGTCCATAAGCTGTAATTTGCTTACAGGTGCTCTAGTGATATCATATATATTAATCACTTTTTTCTGTAACGACATCAGATTGTTGTTGTTCGTCATTCGTTCTCGAAAACGCCCATGACTTCACGTCTGGGCTAGTCTGTGAGTGCTTGTGAAGCCATTCCGAGCTCTGAAGAGTCTAGGTCAATGAGGGCAAGGAGTTGCTGAGGCTTGGATAGACAGGGTTTGCGTTGGCTCTGCTCATTCTGACGTTAATGTTTGATTCGGCGCTCTTCTAAAGCAGCTGCGACAGAATTCATCTGGTGACGTCATGCAGCACAGTTTTCGGAAAGCTGCTTTCAGCGATCTGGATCAATTCTTTTTTTCTTACATGTCATATATAGCATGGCATCATATATAGCTGGTGCCCAGAAGGACCCTCGTATTTCTCCCATTTGTCTCTGACAATTTTGCCCAAAATTCTTGTGAGGATCGAAGATATAACTCTTACAAAATCTCAAAAAGGACCCATATCAGAATCATCTGAGAAGGATATGTAATGTCTCATACGTTATGGTAAAATATAATCCCTATCCAGGACTATTTCATATATTTAACGTCCGATATCTCTAAATAAGATCCTTTAATAGGAACAATTCTCTGAGCGAAAAACTGTCAACGAGAATGTGAAATTAAACATTTTTAAATCAAATGTTGATACAAGAAGCCCACTGTGTACCAATGTTATGGTCTGTGAAAAATAATCCCCCCCCCACGATTTTCTCTGATCCTACATACGGGATTTTGTCGGTACTTCTTCTGAGCGCTCAACCAGTGCCATGAACTAAAATCTCAAAGAATGGTCCATGTCCAACTCCACGGTGTAGATAGTGTTAGGGACCATATATGGAGAAAAGATATAACGTCATTTCGGTCTTTCATATAATCACAACTAATTCGATGTATCAAAATCTTTTTGACTAATTTCCTCTAAACCGTTCCTACTCTTGGTACAGGTCCTTAACAATAAACTTCTAAAGAGGTGTTGAAATAAAAATCATCTTGGTAGGGGTTAACGTGTTGTAAAAGGTCGATAGATTCTTTCTGCTATTAACACACTTTACAAAGTCAGTACCTATAATAAGCCACAGTTTTATATCTGATACAGCTTGACAAAATTTCCTCAATACTTCTTCGAAGAGCCGAATATATCCCTTTATGCAAAGTCTAAAAGATGGCTTCATGACAATAGCCTCTGAGGAGGCGATGTATACTTAAAATGTAATTACATTATGGGTATTCTAATATTTGCTTCAAATTTACTCCATATGTCTCGAAATCGTCTTGACGAATTTTACCCGTTTTTAGTGGGACGAATTCATGACTAAATATTGTCAAAGATGGCTTCAGATCGAATCCCCTAGGTTGTGTACCCATATTGTTCAACTTTGATTTTATCAGTTCTCACGTTGCCAGTTTTATGTTGCCGGTATCTATAAACACTCTCTTCTTTCCCTGATTTCTCTTCACGAATTCTTTCAACACGTTCGTCTTGGGAGTCGAATATATCCCTAAGTCCAATATAATCAAGGAATAATGACTCTTCAGTAGGAGACTGTACTGTTCATGAACAAACTTGAAATGTTATCACTATATTTGTGTTGTTATAGCTACTATATATTAACCTCCATATTTCTCGAAATCGGCTGAACTAAAATTCTCTAAATGTTTACTACTATTGCAGCATGCCCTAAAGTACAGTCTTTCAATGAGAGTATGAGCTCGAAGCTTTCTCAATGAGCGTTCACGTAGTGTGATATATTGATAGAATCGGTCCACATCTCTGACGGTCTTATACAGCTGGTACCCAATGAATTTCGCTCAGTTTTTTGTGGTTTGAATATATCCTACATGAAAAGAAGGGTCCATATAAAAATTATTTCAGGAGAATATTACTTTCCCAACAGGGATGCAATAATTTATTACCTTCGGCGATTTCGTACCGGGCTTCCGGATATTTAGCCCCACTTTTCCGCAATCGTGTATTCGAATTTTCTCATACCTATATAAAAACTACAAAGGAGGAGTAAACTCAAAGTTCTTTAAGTAGTTATTCTGTAAGTATAAGATGTTGATATAATCGATACCAGTGTATATGCTTTACACAGATGGTACTCCATGTTATTTATCAGATACATTTTGACGAATTTCGACAATATTTCTAGGTGCCGATGATGTTCCTATATATAAAATCTCAAAAAATGATCACTATCTATGCGAAGAAGATAAAAACAACGATTTTCTTTATATCATCTTTAATATTGTTAGAGTAGTGGAAAGTCTCATGCTTATCTTCATCTTTGAGGAAAGTACACTCACGCACAATCACCATTCATCTCACAGCCGGCCTTTATATATACACTGCACCACATGACCTATTACATAACCCGAAGAGTCTTTTCTTAACGTGACCGTCCAGTTCTCAATTCGGCTATACTTATCAAAACGACAGACTGAAAAGGTGCAATGGCAAATCGCTGCAGCCTATTTTCGGCCGTACGGGCAATTAAAAATTCGTTTTTTTATGGTATTTGTGAATCGGCCGGTCGAAATTTCTGTAAATTTTTTCTAATCTTCGACATAGTCTCTGACCAAAATATTGTAGAGGTTTAAATAAACATTTTCAAAGTA
Source organism: Potamilus streckersoni (assembly GCA_016746295.1). Lineage (NCBI taxonomy): Eukaryota > Metazoa > Mollusca > Bivalvia > Unionida > Unionidae > Potamilus > Potamilus streckersoni. Next base: position 330,717 of record JAEAOA010000977.1, on the reverse strand, counting down.
TGGGTTCACCTAATGAAAAATATGTTACTCTCCATACCGGTTTACATCACTTCTACCAGTATAGGTATTCGTCTATCCCCGATTCGTAACGAGAAAGTTTGAAAATATTTATTTTTAATATATGGAGGAAATTGTAGAGTTCAATATGAACTCTGCAATATTATATCTATGGCTCATTTAGCTTCCTATTTCTCTAACCTGGCACAACTATTTTTCAATAATTTTTTCCTACTGTTTAAACAGTTCCCGACCTGTAAACTGTCTAAGAGGCGTTGAACTTAAGATCCTTTGGGTTCAACTGGTGCAAAATGTTGATAGAATCGTTCCACATGGTACCTCTTTTGCATTGTGGATACTCAAAAGTTGCCTCTTATTTCGCTGATTCCTTCGACTAAATTCATCAGAACTTTTTTTTTTTGTTTTTAACTATCGTTTACGTTAAACTCCTAAAAGCGGATATTATCAACTATGTTTGGAAATGTGAATATCGGGTCCATAGATATTTGTAGGGTTGATTGATTAATTGACTGATTCAAATCAAAGTTGATTGAATGATTGAACTTCATTACTACCTATGTTATACCCCGCACATATTTCTTGAAATCTGCTTTACAATCATTGTTCTAATATTTGTTACTGTTGGAAATGTTTCAAAATTGGAAGCTGTCCGAGAGGGTTTCATATGAAAATACTTTAAGCCATCGTTCACGTCTAAGCTAATTTTAATATAATTGGTCCTCCCCCTCTCTCTCTCTCTCTCTCTCTCTCTCTCTCTCTCTCTCTCTCTCTCTCTCTCTCTCTCTCTCTCTCTCTCTCTCTCTCTCTCTCTCTCTCTCTCTCTCTCTCTCTCTCTCTCTCTCTCTCCTTTGTATATGTGACAAACAAAAATACTCCTATCTCCCTGATAGGGATCGATTAATTATATCGTCTCCACGTATATACCTCATGTTGGAATAGGTATTATGAGGGCCCCAAACAGTGAACAACACTGATGCAGCATTTTGTAGATCGGGCATATGCAGGTGATCAGGCTATAAGGAAGAAGCGAAAAACTCGATATCATCACTACTGAATTGGGAATAGATGACTGGTTACTTATTTTTTATTGAATAGGGAACTGGTTACTTATTCATTACTGAATCGGGAATAAGAATTAAGAAATTGGTAACCGATTTGATCCCGCTGTTTAGTATAACATTTTAAACAATATTTGGTCAGACAGATGTCTAAAACCAAATTGTCGGTTCTGTGCCAGACGGAACAAAATATTACCAAGCGAGACGTTGATGATTAAGAGCACCGTGAATTATATATTAAAAACCAATCCCGCGCTTGGTAGTCCTCTACGTACGAATTTGAAGGATAAGGAGATTTTGTCCAATGGGTTACTGTGACCTTGACCTTTCCTTGAAATTATGTGGCCTTGATCTACAGTTACTGTACAGACATTATTATATCTTAATTGGGACTATTGCTATGATTTGGACCTCTGACCTCAAGACCACACATTCTATGGACTTCTTTATTATTCTAAGTCCAAACCATCCAAAAGGTTCGATAGAGAAATTGACTCTAAAGCTTTAAAACATGCCAAGGCTCTATATAATATTATTTATAAACAGTGAAATCATGTTGATGTTAATGAACGAATTTCTTGCATTAAACATACACTGATTTATGTTGTATCTATAGGAATGTTTCATTAAAATTCAATCCATGACAATAAAGCCACCAAACCTCATACAAATATTGAGTGTGCAAAAAAGAACGGCATGGTAAAATATTTAAATTGCACAAGGAAAGAAACTATATTATACCTATTACATCTTCAAACAAGACTTGAATTGTAACGGTTTTTATAGCTACTGATATATCATATATGTTTGCTGCAAACATTTGACATTTTTCAGTAAATACAGCTAAATAGGCTGAAATTTAATGTTGTATGTGTCACTCATAAATGCAGAGTCTGTTATTTACTTCAAATGCACTACGTGATCATCTGCTTCCGCAAATAAATTATGCTAGCAAATGTTAAACCTAAATGCAAATGCTAATAAAGTAATTTGAGTGCCTAGATTTTGCCATGTCACTCAGAAGAATATCTGAAATTATGTGTACCAAAACTGGATATGGTGTTATTAACCAAATGCCGACACTTAATTGCATCCGTTGTTATAACGTTGTTTTCACAAAACGTGTGTACTTTCATTTTGATTTTCTAGCCACTCAAATCCAAACCCAACAGCATTGTTCTTCCCACATAATTATTAAGCACGTCTAATTATTTAATAATACATGAAAGTCTGGTGTGCGTGTCAACCGCACGAGACCGAATGCATGAGTTTTCAGCTTTATCCTTCAAGTAAATCATTGAAATTTGAACCATTTGTTTTATTCATGCAAAACAAATTTAACTGTCAATAAACAGACTCATGCGCAAGCAGATACACAAACAATTATAAACATGTAATGATTTTCAATTTTTTATGGGTTGAAATCGATCATTGATTAACGTTCAAATTAAAAAGCCTATCGTTAATATATAATTTCATATTTTGAATAGCATTTAAAGAATAACCAATTTATCCTACGTAAAACATCTCCTTCACAACTACAATATTTTACCGGACTAATTAAAATATTGTTTTGTCAGCTGTCTTTGGCACAATCACTTCTTTTGGCGAAATGTATTTGTAAATAAAATTTCTGGCATAAAACGCATTCTATGAAATTTTATTTTCATAACTGATATTGTATCCCGAAGATCACTGTCCGAAAATACTCTTTCAAAATAACAAACTTAGGGACGTAATAAAATATTTTTTTTTTAAAAATTGTCCAAATTGTCAGTTTGTAAAAAATGACTGCATTTTCATTTGATAGCAATATGCATGATTACGGATCGATTTAACTTTTCTCTATTTCAATACAAATCAGGGAAATTACAGTTTTGTTTTTATTTTCTTGCTATTGGGGCACATAATTTCTAGTATAATCTTTGTATCATTTCGATTATATAAATATCCTTATCGACAAATGAATCAGCTTATTATCTTGAATGTGAGTGATGACAATTTTAATAAAGTTTTGTTAGGTCTCAGAATGGTGGCGCAAAGTGCGTGCATGTTGCATTGTGGGTATTTTGTGTACACGATCGTGGCGTCTGTAAAAACAGCCCATATACCTCAGCGTACCTGCGTAATAAAGATAAAGTAGCCTTGCTGGATCTTCGAAGGTGTTGTTTGACTCCACAATGCTGACTGTATTGATAGGCCGTGGCTGTTAGATCAGCTGTAATATGCAGGATGTGACGAAGAGCGTTAAAGGAAACAGTACTTAAAAATACAGATACTCTATAATTCGTGACAATGGCATGGTTACATGGATAAGACAAAATTTGTTTAAGATACCTCTTTCAGTGACATCAGAATGCTTAGTTTATTCACCAGTATCATTCCCAGGTTCTAAACCTCCAAATGAGAAACTATTTAATTTTCCTGAAGTTATCGCAGTCCATGTAATGCATGGTAGGACCTTTATGAAACTATTTCACAACTCGATAAGTTCTCGCCTTCTAAAATGTATCACTAGTTAGAATAATCAATAATTTTGTAATCAGTTATTCTGACAAACTATATACCTTGCAAGTGATTGATATTGGGAAATCTTGAAAAGTAGACTGGAGTTATGTTAGAATATATATATATATATATATATATATATATATATATATATATATATATATATATATATATATATATATATATATATATATATATATATAATATGTGCCATGCACCTCTCGGCACCCTTTTGATGGGTTGTGTAGTGGTAGAATAAAGCACGAAGTTGTACGAGCATTAAATATACGCACATAAATATTGTCAAAGACTGTGCATTTCTCAGGTACTGTTCTTTAATGAAAATGGTTGAAGGCCACATCACTCTTTAACATCTACATATACATTGAGGATTTATAGTTATATATCCCATCTATCAATATATCAAGTGACGTCTTTGGAAAAAGACATTTAGTTTCAATATATGTTTAATCTTAATATCTTATTTCAATTGAAAATTTAACTATTTTCTTTCAGACTTGACCATGCATACAATTCAAATATAATTGAACAAAATGTGTACTAATTATCATGATTTACTCCTTTACTTAAGTAAGCTAATTTCAGTACTTGAGGTACTGTTACAAATCTCGGCTTGTTCAAAGTAACAAAGAGTGAAGCCAACAAGCTTTGTAAGAAATTCTAATTACAACATTTCTTGAAAAAACAATCTGATAAAATGAAGCAAAATGTATGAAATTTATTGCTTAAAGTAGTGTCCAGTGTCCGTTTGACATATTCCAGTGCGTTGTATAGCTATTTACTTGCTGCCTGTCTTTCACTTGCATAATGAACTTCTCCGTTTCTGTTGAAAGTAATAACTTTCATGTGACCTTATAACACGTGACATCAGTCATGCATACATTTTACTTTGAATCAGTGATATATACGTCATATAAGTTACAGGACATGGCCGAGTATCAAAATGCTCCTTTTGGTTAAATCGTGTTATTTTAAGTTAGTAATCCAATGCATCATCACTTCCAGTTCCTGTTCTAAACCCAACATCACTCGTCATTATTGACGTTTATAGTTTCCCTAAAATTAAATATGTCGTTTTCTGAGAATGAAGACTGGCGAGAATACAATAGTCTCTGGAAAAAGGGAATTTTTCAGGGTTAGTAGAAATGTATAATGCCTACAATTACCAATTCATTAGGCAGCGTGATGAGATCTGATTTCGAATTTTTTCGTTCCATATTGCTCATTGTACTGAAACAAAAATTGATCTGACAATTTTGACGCATTAGCCATGTAATTTGCTCAGGTCATTTTAATGGGTGATTTCAGATATGTGATTCAACAATACAATATGGTATATGTCTGTGAATGCATGGAGTTATGAAGTTTAATTTTAAGATTAATTATTTGATCTCTGCACCACCATATCTCTCTCTCTCTCTCTCTCTCTCTCTCTCTCTCTCTCTCTCTCTCTCTCTCTCTCTCTCTCTCTCTCTCTCTCTCTCTCTCTCTCTCTCTCACACACACACACACACACACATATCTTTAGTGACAATTCTAATGAAAATGTTTATATGTATATGTCTACTTCCCCAGCTGATTCCAAAAGCGAGCCTAAATCGACACATTCACCCTCCGGAGTTAAGGAGATACTGGGGATAAATAGTGGAGCACAGACACTCTTTCATATAGTTTCAATTCTAAATCAGTTTTATAACGTCCGTGTCGCTTCTTGTTCGTCTTCTTGCTCTGTAAATTGAACATGAGGCAAATAGTTTACCCCGATCACAAATTCTTTGTTTCTTGCAACCCTATCAAATACCTCTACTTTCGTAGTTTACAGTATTCTTGGTAACTGAATTCTATGAAATCAGTTTAGACCAAACACGTCTTTCAAATAAAATGTGAGCAGATTTAATTTGTTAATATTTATGAAATTTACAAAGGGTTTTAGATTTGAAGCAGGATAATGAACATTTTCTTACCTATGTATATTTGAATCCTTTTACATGCCATTGTAAATAAGAAGCTGGCTATAACGCTTTCATTCAGGGCTAGTCACTAAATCTAAAACAATGTCCGCAAGACAAACATAGTTATCTCCCTTAAATCAAAATGTCACATATTCAGTCATTACTAGTTTTAGTGTCATGTAGAATATTGAATTGTCTATTAATGCCTTGTACACTTGCATTAAATCAGATTGTCAACATAGCTAATAATTTGTCAAATCAAAGTTCAGGTAATCAATATTTAAAGTCGGAGAATATGCTAAGAAGATATAATTTTTAAAGATAAAGTTCCAAATGGAAGCTTAAAAGCTGTAATGAATTTCAAATGATCGATAATTTGTATAATACGGCAGGTATGTTTTATCTAAAATCATAACTAATACTTTCAAACAAAGGTCTTTTGCTCGGCATTCTTGCTTAGACCTTATGGAACATTTTAAGTTTCTGCAGCTTTATATCTGCATAAATGTATGTAGCATACAGTAGGAAATCATACCTACACAAATATACTTATTGTATAAAAGAAAATCATCACTATACGTATTAAATGTATATTCAGTTGTGTAGAAAATGATCACTTTAAAATATGTGCATTGTGTGCGGAAAATCATCACTTCGCAGTATATGTACTAAACAGTAAAACACGAGATATAACTCAATGATGTAAGGTATATGTTTTTCTAGTTTACGTTTTTATTTTCAGTATTATTTATGAAATCATCAAATATATTAATATTAGTTTACTATTACAAGTAATTCAGAAGACTTTATAAGTAACAAATCAACATTTTTGTGATTTAATATATTACATTGCATTTCTATACTTTATCTTAAAATCTTCAGAAAATGGAGAAATAAAAGAATATTAATCAATCTCTCTCTCTCTCTCACACACACACACACACACATATATATATATATATATATATATATATATATATATATATATATATATATATATATATATATATATATATATATATATATATATATATATAATAAATTTCGTACAATCGTCTGCATGTATTATAGTTTTGAAATAGTCTTTCATATTGGGTATTTTGACTCCTTGAATATTAGTGTTATTTTTAATGTTTATGTTCAAGGCTTCAATAGCAATTACAAATAGTAACACCGATAGAAAGCAGCCCTGTCTTATTGAGTGTTGAAGTATAAATTCTCCCGTCACGGCTCAATTTATTATTATTCAAGAAATAATATTTTATACATGGCTTTGATCCAACTAATTATACTATTATCAAACAAGCAATTTAATAAGGCTTGAAATATAAAATCGTGTTCTATTCTGTAAAACATCTTTTCTTGGTCGAATAAGTACATTACTGTCTTTTCATTTTTATTCGTAATGAGGTCTATTATTGAAGTAATTGACTGTGTAATATTTTAAATCTTTATACATACCCCCACAGTTATAACCGAGATCTCTTATATTGTTTAAGAACTTTATAAGTATATTAGATGCTTAGTATTTTATAATCAGCATTTAATAGTGTTATAGGTCTCCAATTTTTCAAATCTTTACTTTCCCCTTTTCCTTTTTTAATCAGGGTGATTATTCCTTCTTTTGGGCATCTCCCCATAAAATAGAATGGTGTTATTGTTACGACCATTTTGTTAAATTATGTGTATAAATGAAAGAATTTTATTTTCTTATTTCTATTTCATTATATATATAAGATAAAAGTTATCCCTATTGCATTTTGCAACGTATTCATTATTTACTCCTATACATAGATGAGTGACAGATAACGCGACAGAGAAAAAGAGAGGTAGAAATATGTTGTGATCACGTTGATGTTTGGACATTTCTTCCCCCGGATCCCCCATCCATGTTCCTCCACTTCCATCATCCCCATGGACTTTTCCCCTCCATCTCATAGTACTTTCCCATCCAAGACATTTCATCCACCCCATTATCTTTATACAACTTTATATATATATATATATATATATATATATATATATATATATATATATATATATATATATATATATATATATATATATATATATATATATATATATATATCTATATGTATATATATATATATATAGATAGATAGATAGATAGATAGATAGATAGATAGATAGATAGATAGATAGATAGATAGATAGATAGATAGATAGTAGCATTTAGCTTTGATGTATACTAGCATCCCGCATAACCGTTAACACCTGAAAACAAATGCATTATTAAATGTAAAATATCTACTTTGTTTACTTCTCTCTCTCTCTCTCTCTCTCTCTCTCTCTCTCTCTCTCTCTCTCTCTCTCTCTCTCTCTCTCTCACACACACACACACATACACACATACACACAAACACACACACAAATACACACACAAACACATTCGTGGATCATAAGGGTAGCTTGACACCACATTTGAACCTTGAATATATTCATAACCATTTTTAAGCAATATTAATTAAAAACAAAAATGAGCATTGTTTATTTATGAGTCAATTGCTAGTGCTTTTACTCACTGTAGATCAGTAAGTTTCTTTGAAGTATATTGAAGAGGCTTGAGTCTAACCTTTATTTATTGTGAAAATTTAGTATATTTAAGATAAACAATAGAAGTAAACAGAGCTTAAATAATGCCAGCCTAAATTAGATCTTCCGTGGACATTTGCCCCTACAACCAAAGAAGTTGTACAAAGACATGTTTGTCGATAATTGCAAACATAGTAGCCGACTTCTAATTTCCTACCCTTCTCTCTCTCTCTCTCTCTCTCTCTCTCTCTCTCTCTCTCTCTCTCTCTCTCTCTCTCTCTCTCTCTCTCTCTCTCTCTCTCACACACACACACACACACACACACATAATCATAGATCTTAACAAAGAGAAGTACAAAGATTGTTCTTCGAGAATTGCAAACATAGTCACCGATTTCAACAATAGTGACATTATAGAATACTTTAAAGCAGTTGCTTACAACATTAACTATTAAAAGATAAGCTTTTTTTAAATATGTGAAAATGTTAAATTTGTTAACAATTACTACTGAAATGTATTTCAAATGACCATTTCCTTTTAACATAACTTAATATAAGTTTTTATATTTCATTGGTAAAATGTCATATTAAGTTTTAAGTTCCTGGGGGAAATGACTGGGGGGGAAGTCCTATCTGATGCGGGTGGGGGGAGTCCGGGGGGAAATGTCCGAGGGAATATGTCAGAAGGGGGGAATCAGGGGTCAGACATAGACACAGATACAGACACAGACAGACACAGACACAGACACAGACACAGACACAGACACAGACACAGACACAGACACAGACACAGACACAGACACAGACACAGACACAGACACAGACACAGACACAGACACAGACACAGACACAGACACAGACACAGACACAGGCACAGACAGAGACAGAGACAGAGACAGAGACAGAGACACAGACACAGACACAGACAGAGACAGAGACAGAGACAGATATATACCCAGACACAGAACAGACAGACACAGACACAGACACAGACACAGACATAGACATAGACACAGACACAGATACAGACACAGACACAGGCACAGGCACAGACACAGGCACAGACACAGACAGAGACAGAGCCAGAGAGAGAGAGACAGACAGACACAGATACAGACACAGACACAGAGACGGACACAGCTACAGAGACAAACACAGAGACAGACACAGACACAGACAGACATGTATCCACCTTGCCTACGTTGCCAGTGAAGCCCCAGTGGACCTAACAATGCATTTATGAAAATCATTTAGGCCAATGCATTAACTAATCTAACACAACGCGGAAAACCAAACTACGTGTAACTTAATCTAGTCTGCAATGTCTTATCTCTGCTCTATGTACGCTGACCATACCAAAGGATGCTTTAATAGATTAATTACACCGGAAATAATTCATGTTATATATTTGTTCATTGTGAACTTATTTGTGGTCAGTACGCTATATATATATATATATATATATATATATATATATATATATATATATATATATATATATATATATATATATATATATATATATATATATATATATATATATATATATATATATATATATATATATATATATATGTATGTGTGTGTGTGTGTGTGTGTGTGTGTGTGTTCCTTGTGAACGTATTTGTGGTCAGGTAATTAATCCACTTCAGCCTTATGGTCAGCAAAAGTCAAAACTGCCAATAATACTTATATACCTGCCCACGAACCGAACACACGAATAGGACTCTCAAATAAGTATATATACTTATTTTCAACATATACATGATTACTATGTAAGAAATTAAACCTATGTATATATTTTTTGTGAAATTTAAATTATATCATGTCCTTCCCGTAAACCTACTTTCGGGTTTCGGGATGACTGCCCACAACGCACCTAAAACTGGTGTGTGTGTATGTATATATATATATATATATATATATATATATATATATATATATATATATATATATATATATATATATATATATATATATATATATATATATATATATATATATATATACAAATAGATCATTTAGTACCAAAGTAGCTGAAGTAAAGTACCTTGCCCAAGGCGACACTAATGTTGCTAACCCAACCATTGAGCTGGCACAGCCACTCATAGGTAGATGGTGAAGAGAAATTCATTGCCATATGGTGAAATGGCGTCAAAACGTTTTTTTTTTTAACAATGACTGCTTTAACGATCTTACAGTTAGTATGAATAATGTCCAAAACTAGATTGAAGATCTTCATATTCCTTTCCATATGTCATACAAATCCGTGTCCATATACGTGTTCGAACTTGAATCTTTCAAACTGCATACGTTGCAATTGTGTGAGGTCAAGCATGTTGCTTAACCTTTAAATAATGCGGGGACACAAGGAATCGCCAATTGAGGCGTCGATCTAACAGTACAGATGAGCCGGATTAGTCACTCAGGGAATCAATGAAAAAGGACTTCACAAGTACGTGCTCTTTGTAAAATATATCCGACATCTAATTGTTGATTAACTTTAAGTGTCAATGATGTTTCAGATATAGATCTGTAGATCCGTATAGCCTTACCACTTTAATGGAAAATTACTCTGTAGACAGCATATCTTGAAACTTATGCATTGATGTTATCCTCGTTGGATATATATGCAAAGAAAGATTGAAAAGAAACAAGCTTTGTAAAACTCAACAAATATTTTTTCATAGAGTACAAAGTGCAAATTTAAGAAGAAAAGAATTTAAGATATTCCGAATTAAATCCCCCAAAATTTATAGAATTAGACACACAGGTCCAGAAAATAAAATCTCAGATTAAACTTTAATCTCTCTCTCTCTCTCTCTCTCTCTCTCTCTCTCTCTCTCTCTCTCTCTCTCTCTCTCTCTCTCTCTCTCTCTCTCTCTCTCTCTCTCTCTCTCTCTCTCTCTCTCTCTCTCTCTCTCTCTCGCGATCGACCATTGTAGAAAGATACGGGTGAAAATCCTTGAGAAAAGGATCGTAGCGGATTTTCGTTTGTGTCATATGATTATCTCTGGAACTATGAATGATGGTAAAATTTACAGAATATTAAACAAACAGACGAACGGCAGGGTGAAAGAGAGAGTGAGATAGCGATAAAACTGCTTGTTGGGTAGCAATGTTAATTAATGTATCAAATAAGATTTCCCGTCATCCAGTACGACGATTAATTGTGCATGCCTACAATAGTTGTACCTGCAAAAACAAAGTGAGTACTTTGTGAGCAAGATGAAATAAATAGACTAAAACTGCCTTACATTTCAAACATTGTCATCAATATTGGATAAATTTATCTGACAAGACGCTGTGTGCGATTCTCTCAAGTTATTTCCCATTATTTTCTTGAAAACAATGATAAACCCTCTGTGATTCATTGCTGAATCGGACTTGCGTTGTTTTCAGATAGTCAAAAAGCTTGCAGAATTAAAAAATCTTATTTACTGCGATATATTAGGTTAACCCAATCCATCCGATTTCTTCAGCCACGTACATTTATATGATCAGCATTTGAATTGACATAAATTGGTTGGGGTGAGAGTGTTGTGCATATGAAAATGTTCTTTTACCAAGTTAATACCGGATTGATTTCATCTTGTGTTACTAAAAACGACACTAGTTAAAATGTTCCTCTTTTGATTCTACACGTTGAAATATATGTTATTAACCTAGGAAAACAAAATTAGCATCATCTGTGTGACAGAGTGGCATGATGTGACGGTCTGCACTGGGGCAGAAATGTTGTAATTTCTAATTTGGATTTGGTGATTAGATTTGAAAGAGAAGAGAATGTGTTTAAAATATATTTTAAATTCCTTCTAAATTAAGCCAGTAACCATAACCCTATCTCCATAAATAATGTCCCTAACCTACTATTTTAAAGACAACTAAAATCATATTCCTCTCTATTTTTGTTTGCCCTAACTCTAGTAACATTTTCCAACAATAATATCCCTACCCTCTTTCTTACATTAAATTATTTTTTTTTTCCGTTGACGAAAACCATCAAGCAATCGCCAAAGTAACTCGTGTGTCTGCGTGTTTGTGTGGAACATAGATAGATAGGGGCTATAAAGACCGGCTATCCACTATCCAAGGCCCAATTATCTGCTCAGAAACCATTGACCTCTTATAAACTTCAAATCCAAACCATTTTTCTATCATATTCTTATCACTTCCTTAACCGCACTTTAAAAACAAAACTACCATCCTTATAATCCTTATAATCTTTACAAAGCATCACCTAATTATATGCTTTCTACTACCTAGATATCTACACTCGGTTACCTTCTATCTATCAACCAATTATATATTATCCATCATCCACTTGCCTAAAATCCACTACACAATTATCGACTATACATCAACCAGTTATATGACATCTACTAGCCAATTACACACTATCCGCATCACGTATACTATCAACCTATCCATTTGCAACTATCAACATGAAAGTATCTAATATAAACCAACCAAAGACCTCCTAAGCCTCAACCAATTATGTCATCAAGAAAATACGCTCTTTATTGTCCATCACACAGTGATATTTTATCCACAAACAAATTATATACTATCCAGTAGCCAGTAATATACCATCAACCAACCAGTTATCTACTTGCAACACCCCGTTATCCACAATATTAAATCGATGGCTTTGTGCCAGACGCGGCAAAATATTATTAAGTGAAAATTTAAAAACCAAGATTGCCGTCATTGATACATTATACTATTTTAATTGTCTACTTTGGGTGATCTAGTAGAACGAGGCTGTCTCTTGAGATTTCTTTACCAGTGGACTTTTGTCAAGATATGCGGTCTTGACCTGAAGTTAATGGGCAGACACCATTCTATGAGTGTAATGAATGTATCCATGGTTCTGTCAGCAGACTTCAAGACTTCATATACTACAGACGTCTTTATTACTCTAAAAGCATGCCATCCAAAAGATGACACTACGATAAAACATATTCAGGAACTTCTCCTTTCAACCACATTGAGCACGTGTTTATTTTTCTTTCTTTTTTTGCATTTTAAATACAAAATAATACTCTTCGTCCATAGCTTAAGTACAAGACCTCCTCAAACGTTGATGTATGTATATATATATATATATATATATATATATATATATATATATATATATATATATATATATATATATATATATATATATATATATATATATATATATATAGTTGAGAAATGAAAGATTTGTTCAGAAACTATTATCTTCCTTCCATCACAGTGAACGTGATACTTGAATCTTAGACAGACAAATCAGCGAGTTTTTTTCTTTTCGCAAGTGTAAGCTGTCAACAAAATTCATTGGACGTTTTTGAGGTACAATTTGCGTTGAACCCATGTTTCTCATTCTTGTCAGTGACCTTGATCATTGAATTTTGACCCAAATATCATCGTATTTTCTTTCTGCTCAATTAAGTCTTTTAGATATAACTTACGATAAGATTTACAAAGCAAATATATCCAGAGTAGGATTTTGTACATATCTGTTATGTTCAAATTTATTAAATAATAGATGTCTTCAACAACTATAATTTGAAAGCGATTAATTTGTTTTGTAAAGATATGTTTTATGCAGAGAAATTACAGCTTATTTTAATGTTCATTATTCGATATTATTCTGAGCAGTTTATGGAAGCTCAATTTCTCCATTCATACAATGAGCCTTGATATGATACGAGCTTTTCATAAACATGCGAAAATTGTGTTTATCATAAAATTACTCATAAATATTAGAAAATATATGTCACTACTTTCATACCACTAACCAATTCATAAACTCTTGTTCTATTTCTTTTCTACTTCCATCAAATAATTTTCCTTCTGGCAAAAAAAAAGTTTTCTTCATTCTATGTGTGATGTGTAGAAACATTAGTTGGTAGCAAATCTTTGTATAGTTACTGGTGGCTTTAAATCAGTTCTTAAGAAAATGTACACAAGTATCTCAAGAGGCTAAATATAGCTGATAAGTGTTTCCTACATACTCCCAGACTCCCGGATCAAACATTGTATAAAAGGGTTATACAGGACATCCAAGGACAATTGCCGTCTCTGGTGGCATATCATTCGACATTAGTCTGGTACGTATATCTCTTCTGTAGCTTTTGACTGCTGCCTAGTGGCTCTATACTTTTATTCTGCCTACCTCATTGGTTTCTTAGTACTATTACATAATTCATGTCGTATCTGTTTATAATTCAAACATGTATATCCATTTTTATCAGACGTTTAAATATAGACATTTTACCTAAGTGTGTATGTTTTACCTGAGCGTATATATATATATATATATATATATATATATATATATATATATATATATATATATATATATATATATATATATATATATATATATATAGAGAGAGAGAGAGAGAGAGAGAGAGAGAGAGAGAGAGATTGGCCAGTGCATCTAATCATACAAACTGTCTTACCGGATTAAAGTTTCTGTTACGCAAACTTTAAAGTTTTTAGTGATACTTCTCGTTAAATGATGCATGGTCGTACGAATAATTTCGTTTCGAGTAAAAAGGAATTTTAAGATGATTTATTTCGAGGTCAGTTGTACCTTTAGTTTTAAAATATAAATACATCGAGGAAGTTTGTTGTTTTAAAGAGAAACATACTTCTTGCTTAGATGTAGATCAATTGTACCGTATGAAGAGAGTTAAATGACATATTCGTCCTTAAGCGAAAAATACTGTATGATACATTAAAGAAATAAATTAATGCATTACAGAAACAAATTTTGTGTTGCATCTTCAATCTCGAGTTGAGTTATTTGCAATGAAGAGAGTTTTGCTTTATTACATTAAACACTTACTTGTTTATATGAAGTACATCTTTTATTGGTCTAAAAATAGGTGCGTTTGTCGCTGTACAGAAGCAAGCTGCAAAGCTAGAAGAAAATTAGAACCAATTACAACGCAAGTGTTTTGCTGAATTCAAGGCAAGTATTTTAATATGTAAAGAGTTTTAAAAATTTTTCCATAATGTCTCATTTGCTAATGATTTAGAGTAGACAATTTAAGAGCGACATTTATCAGGAATTATCCGAGCAATATCCCGACCTTTTTCTGGAGTAATATCATCACTACATGGCGCTACTAGCATTAAAATAGTGCCTGACGTAAAGTTGCAATTTTTTTTCATAATCGTACACCGTCCAGAATTTAATAAAACGCAAATAATTTAGACAAAATCTCTATTTCGATCTTTAGCATGCCTGTTTCACCAATTGTGTAATGATTAGCCATTGTTGAGTAAACGGTGAAGGCAAACAAAACATACTTTTGACGCCACATGCGAGTACAAATTGCTATCTAGACATCGACATATGTGAGTACAAATTGCTATCTAGACATTGACTTATGTGAGTACAAATTGCTATCAAGACATCGACATATGTGAGTACAAATTGCTATCAAGACATCGACATATGTGAGTACAAATTGCTATCTAGACATTGTCTTATGTGAGTACAAATTGCTATCAAGACATCGACATATGTGAGTACAAATTGCTATCAAGACATCGACATATGTGAGTACAAATTGCTATCTAGACATCGACATATGTGAGTACAAATTGCTATCAAGACATCGACATATGTGAGTACAAATTGCTATCTAGACATCGACATATGTGAGTACAAATTGCTATCTAGACATCAACATATATGAGTACAAATTGCTATCTAGACATCGACAATAGGGTTTAAAATTCTGCTTTAAAAAATTACATGAACAAGTCTTTAACACGTCGTGTTCTCAGAACAGCATAATCAGCTTCAACCAAATAAATGATGCTAGTAAATGTATATAGTTAAGTATTTAGTTATTTCTATTCTTTCTCTATTTCAGATGCTTGTTCTTTTGGCGGTTTGCATATTGACAAATACATTCTTTGTCAGTGTAAGTATGCAAATAATTATTTCATTAATTGCCTGAGGTTCGTTTAAAAATTAATTAGTCAAGGGAATCAATGGCATAAAAATAATTAAGTGTAATTAATATAGAATTAAAATGAATTGCGTAAAATGCATGTAAAAGAAATATAAATCACTGATACAGAATTGTTTAAAATACCACATTCAATGACAAAGGAATGTTCAGGACGCATATATTTCATAGCCAGTAAGCAATCCCGTGTCCTAAATGTGCAAATGAATAATATCTATGATATTCAATATTCGTAAGGTTACTATCACATTTCTTTTACTGCATAGGGAAACTTTCTTATCGCACCATTACATCTGAAATAGCTCCTATCTCAAATAAATAGTATTGCTATTATATATTCTCATATAAATTAATACTTTTGTCCTCAATTATTCTGTCAAAAATGTGCAATGCATTAACGGTGTTTCATGAAAAGAAATTCTTAACAGAAATTGTACGATACTCTGAGCGGCAGGTGTTTGAAAATTGGGGAATGAAGCTTCAAACAACAAAATATATGAAACATAAAGTAGTTCTCTTGCCAAACTTTGGTGCCAAACTTATTCACCTCTCTGTGAAACTGTCTTAAGACCACACCACTATTTTAAAGTTCATTAATGGGCAGGAATGTTTAGTCATGTAACCTATTTATCAAATAACGTTAACGGCTGCCTCCCTGACAATTAAGCATTCGGTAAAAAAAAAATGTAATCTCAGTCTCCTTGCTGAATTGATAGTTTCACTACCTTCTGTAAGACCTGCCCACATATTTGCATAAAAAGTCTTGTTTAACTTATCAAGGTTTATTAAACGGATCATATTTCCCTTTCACTTAATGTGATGTGATTTTAGTATTTGAGCTTAGTACTACTGATACGTTTAAACTTGTCAAGCTCGAATTACTCAATACACTTGAGACATTTTATCACTTCTGCAGAACCTAATCTATGCGTGATCTTAAAACGTACCATGTTTAATGTAATTCTGTTCAGTCACTTAATATCTCGTACAGCTGCTAGTTCTCGCTGCTATTAAAATAAACCCGAATTACTCTATATTCTCTACTTTTTACAGCATATGGAACCTTGACAGTTTGTGATATCAAAAGCTAAGAAGCCGTTGCTAAGTAATACATTTCATTCGCTTACTGGCTTGTAACCTTTATATTTGTCTTCCTTAATACGATAGCTTGATCTGATTTATATTCTCTAAATTTTAACACAGATTTAGGGCTTTTTCATTTTGTGGTCCCAAAGCGTGGCACCCATTTTTTGTCTTGTAATTACTGAAAAAAGGATGTGCCAGTTAAGGTGGATTGACATAATGGCACAATTTCTTCAACTAATAGCATACATTAAATACATATTAAGGTCTGAATATTTGAAAATTTAGTTTGTGTTTTAGAGTCTTGTGGTCACAATGTTCTTGGAAACATGTCTTAAATCAAAAACGCAAGCAATCTATTGGAACAAAGCCCAAGATCAGACATTCAGATGGCTCATGTATACTATCGGTCTTTGATTTTTTTCGTTTCAAAATATTTACAAGCGAACTGACTCATATTAAACTAAAAAACAATTCAATAAATACCATTCCGTTTTCATGCCATTTAGCAACAAACTTTAGAGAAATGATTAAAAAGCACAATTATTATTCTCAACGAGAAGGTAATGAAATTTCTTGTAACAGTTCTACAAATGATTTTTGTTATTTTTTATTTTTAAACATTAGCACTACCAAAGCCACGCCAACGAATTATTGTATTTAAAATGGACAATGTTTTCCGGTGTTTATATATATGTAAATGGTATTTGTATGAAGTATCTTAAAACAAACATACTACTGAGACTATTATACCATGCGTTAAGAACCGCTCCTTATTTTGTATCACTATAGTCTTTGCCACGGATATAATGCCAGAAATAAATAAATATCCACCATAGCAACAATAACTGTAACAACAGCATTCAAAAGTACCATTATTACAGCACGGAAACAACAACTGCTACTATTCCCATTATTAATCGTTGTAGTATTACAAAATTACAATTCGGTATATTGAGGGACGACAAGATTTCATGAGAATCTGAGCTAATAGAAAGTTGCCTTGACTTTCACACATTTGCGACTATCATACATCTAAATTTCAATGTCGGATTTTAAATTAGGAGACAACCTTATGCTTTCATGTCATAGATAAACTTGTTCACTATTTCATCAGAAGATGGTACTAACATAATTGAATATTTATATGAGCAGGCGAAGGAACCACTGGAACTATCTAAAATGAAACTGGCAAGCACTTCCATGGCTAAAAGTAACAACGTTGGCCTGTTATGTCCAGACCCAAAATGGTCCTGCCCAAGGACCCAACCATGCTGTTACTCTTTCGGTGCCTGGAGATGTTGTCCATACACTGGTGTAAGTGTTCTTAACCCTATTTGGAAATATTATTCAACAATCAATGGGGACGGGTTAGATAACCTATTTTAATTTTAAATTTTCACCATTGTCTGTCCGTTGGTATGTATGTATGTATGTATGTATGTATGTATGTATGTATGTATGTATGTATGTATGTATGTATGTATGTATGTATGTATGTATGTATGTATGTATGTATGTATGTATGTATGTATGTATGTTTGAAGGCAACATCTATTGTTGAAAAGCATCAAAAACAGTAATTACCAATGACACCACTATACACAATCACCACATTTCACCTTTCATTTTCATTTGGCTACATGACCAAATTGAAATACTCTGGTTACTATAAAATATCAAATACAAATATAGAAACCGAAGTGCTAACTAATGTATTTATACAAGAAAACAGTCAACGGTTTCGACTTTTACTACTACTACTACTACTACTACTACTACTACTATTATTATTATTATTATTACTTCTACAACATAACAGATTTCAACCAACAACACTGTATAAACACCATATTTAAAACCTTTCCCATTAGATCTCATCCACGGTACCTTTGTATTTATACTGCTATTACTACTACCACTTTTACTATTGACTTGTACTCGCAAATCTATTTTCAGGGAACTTGCTGTGCTGGTGGTCTACGATGCTGCCCCAGCGGTCAATCGTGTATTTGGGGTTTGTGGTGCGTATAAGGCAAACAAACCTTCTATTTCATAACTGAAACAAAATTCTAAAGAAATCAACAATAGAAATACTGACTCATAATTTCCATTAACGCAGTTACATTTTCCAAGTTTTCTTTTATTCCAAAAATGGCTACCAGACGTTTTATATCTCTTCACAACATATTCAATGTTTGATAAATTACGAAAGGGTCTAAAACATAAATATCAAGAAATGTAGTGATGTGTAATATGTGACAAAACTTAATATGATAATAATAATAATAATAATATCAAAAAGAATTCAGTATTCTAAGTGTCAATAAATCCTCCTAATTCCGACTGATTGTTTTCTGTGTTGTTTGCCTTTGTAAATATATGTAGTAACTGTAGCATTTTAAATGTGGTACATTCTTATAAAATAACTTATAGGAACAATTATAATAGCAGCAACCTGCTGTTCTAACTTTATTGTTTAATATAATTGGCAATGAAATTTCTCTTGACATTTTTTAAAAGTTTGTATCACGAACGTGAAAGAAATTATTCTACTAAAATGTCTTTTGTACTTGATGTTAGAAGTGAGAGGTACTCTGTCTACACCATTGCCAGCATAGAAATGAGAGTAACAGGTTGGAATAATGCACATTAATAGTTTTTATAATTTTTAGAAAATGTGTTTCTTTGGCGTTTAATATTTGTCCCTATGCTTTTGCTAGCTGGTATTGTAAAACCCTTTCTGTCTTCCCGTCCTTCAATCTCTCCATTATCTCATTTTCTCCTAAACTGCTGAGTTGAAATTCACCAGATTTGTTACATAAGTGTGTTTGCCTTGAGGTTTCTGTGAGGAAATCTTGGGTCAAATATACACAAATATGGCGACAAGCGAATATAAAAATCATGGGTTTTTCTTTGTCAGCCAAAGGAGAATATGTTATATTTACGATTATAGGTAAAAATAGCAGTTTACCGTAAATCAAGGTCTGTACTAAACGAATAAAATTAACCCATGCCGCTTTTTACATGCATGCATTAGTCTTGGATAAGCAATTAAACACATCAGAGTTTCGTATATTCCCAAAATTACAAAATTACTTCTTATTTAGCAAGAGCCCAACCATCCCATTCCAAAGTTATTAGAACATCACCCATGACAAATTCATCTAACCACTTCATGCATCATCCAAAACAAGAAAAAAAAATATTGCCATTATGATTTCATTTCCTCCGTTTATTGAAATCAGAATTTAAAATTTAAATTTATCGCGATACGATATTTTCTCGTTAAATTCCTGAAAATATAGGTGCCAAGCGATGAAGCTGTTAGTATCATTTTTATAAGCTGTTGACAAGACTCGAATGGGTTTCGAGCACGCTACCTCTCGCATCCGAGGTCGACACTCTAACTACTTGGCCACCGGAGCGGTCAAGTGAAAGTTTGAAAATGATGAAATATTCTTTCTGACATGGTTCATATTGCGATCATCGTTAGTGAGACTTTTTTGGAGATAATTCAATGAAATTAGTTTGTTAATTTAGAATTATAATATCATACCTTAAAGTATAATTTACAAAAATCCACCATTACTTCTTCAAGTCAAGAAAGGAATTTTTCGGAGAAATGTATGCTGGTACACTTACACTTTAGGATACCTAGTTCACGAAATATTGTTACATAATTGTTTAGAATTAATACTTGTGCGAATAAATGATATATACAATAAATGTGTGTCAATACAGAATATACAGTACCCTGCGCAGTCATTAGGGAATATATAACAATTGTCATCCATACATAGCACCTTCATTTCTTTATCGGTACTGAACCTTCCCTTGTGTCCAAATCCTAATGAATCACGTGATAATCTAATGTAATTTTAAACATAACCTTAAGGTGAAACGTTTTGTAATAGGATAACTTGTACTTTTCGAGAGGCTAAACTGCAAACAAAAACAAGGTGCCATGGATCGAACATTTCATTTTCGAACAAACATGAATTACAGAATTACTCACTGTGCATTATAGCCAAAATACCCACAGACAGACAAAGCATAATGCACATACTATAAAGAGTAAAGGAGTGACTTTATATCAGTACCAAGAATCCCTATGCTTCCACTGTACAGTTTGGCACTCTTCCACAGAGTTCGACTTTTAAAGAAAACATTTATCTGCTTTTCCTCGGGTTGTTTCTTTCACATGCTGTCCTGATTATTTCAAAAGGAATTACAAGATTATGGCCTTGCTTCAGTTTTACGTCTCTCAAGAGTTATAATCTTGAATTGATCTATGTTATATATATATATATATATATATATATATATATATATATATATATATATATATATATATATATATATATATATATATATATATGTGTGTGTGTGTGTGTGTGTGTGTGAGTGTGTGTGTGTGTGTCTGTGTGTGTGTGCCAGGTTTCAGTAGATGTATTTAATGATTCAATTTGTCATTTTTCTTGTTCAAGGAAACAGATGTTTATAAACGCGCTATAATATTTTGTTACTAAGGATATGCTAAACCAAGTGAAAATAACTCATATATTGTTAGCTAATATGCAGAAATGGCTTTTTGTACTGATTTATAACGTTGAGATTAAATAAAATTCGGTAGTTCTTGCATACAAACGCAAAATCAATATTAGGGAAAGATCAAGGAAGCGTTGACTCTGATTTGGAGCACATAAATGTTCTTAAATGAGTAAATAATATAATTGGTTAGCTTTTGTTTGTTCATACTGTCTAAATAATTAGAATACATTAACTTCGGCATGGATATACTACGGTAGCTGACGCGATTCGAATACGCACCCTTCTATTCGCATGTCAGGCATTATAATAGTGTAGCTTTATGCTTTTCTTAATGGGGTATAAAAATCGAATTATAGTATGTTAATTGTAATTGCATTGCTTCGTTCTTTCATTTTAAGTGCTCAATATTCACTTTCCGTGCAAGAGTTTCCGTAATCAATATCGCAATAATTACAAATTGTAAGTGTTCTCGCTTTTCCATATACATGACCATAACAACAAATAAATAACTGCTTAGTTTAATCATGAATAATAGTTTACTATGTACTCGTATTAAGATATTCACAGCTGGAACGGTAAATAGGAACATATTGGAACTGAGGTTAAAATTTTAATATTGTACCATGAACGTTACATTGTACAACCACTCCGTACTGACATGTTCGTGTTAACGAGTTTATATTAGTGTGTACAAATTACATCTTATTTATGGCTTCGTAATTTGTTCTTGTTTTGAAGGAATTTTCGTTTTGATCTAATACTCTATCCGTTCATCGATTGAGTCTCTTATTATATGACACTGACGTATTACAGACACCCAATCATTTTTTAAAGTATAGATTATTTATATTTATTAGACATTGCAGGACACCACCATGAATGCACATATAATCATTTTATTACTTTCATGCCTCTAATTCTAATCCTTACTTATATTTTTTATACATCCATTAAACAAGTAACTAATATATCTTCATGTTTTACCAGTGGTTAGTTGATCTAGCAGAGAAAATATTTTGTCATCATTCTTGTTGTGTTGTGCACAAACATTAGTTGCTTACAAATCCTCGTATAGTTTATGGTGGATTTAAATCAGTCACTATGGAACTTTTAACAAATATTTTAAGAAGCTAAATAAAGTTGACAACTGTTTTCCTACACACATAAAGGACTAAAGTATGTAACGGATTACACCGCTCTTCCAAGGGATATTCTTTCTGGTCGCATAGGGTTCGACATTATTTCTGTCGGTTTCCTTGCTTTTGTCCGCTTGTCCGTGGCATGTCATATTCGTTTGTAATTAATGCAGATATCTATCTAGTTCTCTCCGTCTTATCCATGCCTGTGTTTTACTCTCTCTCTCTCTCTCTCTCTCTCTCTCTCTCTCTCTCTCTCTCTCTCTCTCTCTCTCTCTCTCTCTCTCTCTCTCTCTCTCTATAAAAATATAAATATAAATATATATATATATATATATATATATATATATATATATATATATATATATATATATATATATATATATATATTTAGGTGTCTTCGATGACTGAAACGGTATGAAGAAAATCCATATGAGAAAATATTGATCGTTGCCCAAATTAGGGTAGAAATCTACGTCCATCAAAGATTAGGTCGTGAATTACGTTGGTATCTACCCGCTTGCATAGCTTAGCATACATGTTATGCCGTGGGGATCTTTTGTTCATTCAGACAGACAATGAACGGACGAAAATTGCAGAGGCAGTGCAGAAGCACGCCAATCTCAGAATTGAATCACAAATTAATGACTAACAATGTGGAAGGGTAGGATTGATAACACTTTAGAATGACCACTTTATATCTAACCCAGGCCTAAATTAAGCATCAAATTACGACCCTAACAAAGACTTTGTTAGCATATAAACTTACATCCCTTTGTACTTATGAGACGTCACCCGTTGCTTAAAGCAAAGGTGACATTCTTCCAGACGTAATTCATGATTTAAACCTCTGGTATCATACAATAAACAGGGTTACATATCACAATGAAATAAATACCTTTCATAGCAAACCAGAACAGACAAGACCAAACCAGGACGGAACAGAAGAAATTAACAGAACTTAATTTTTGTTTTATATCTTTGACCACACATAGATGGCATCAAAGAAAATAACAAATTGAATGTGAATATTTCCTAACACACACAGACACATACATACTGTGTTTTCCTACAAGAAACATTCGGTTGAGAATCCCTGTGATAAGGCGCCCCGCTATATCACTGGAATATGAATAATACCTACTCCAATTCACACGTTCGTTGAAATATATATATATATATATATATATATATATATATATATATATATATATAGAGAGAGAGAGAGAGAGAGAGAGAGAGAGAGAGAGAGAGAGTGAGAGAGAGAGAGAGATAGATAGATAGATAGATAGATAGATAGATAGATAGATAGATAGATAGATAGATAGATAGATAGATAGATAGATAGATAGATAGATAGATAGATAGATAGATAGATAGATAGATACAAACAATACTCGGTAAAGTACGAATTTAATTTCTCTAACCTGTATGATAATATTGTTTGTATTAAACTATTATTTCTGCCCACTATTATCAAGATTCTACTACAGAATCCAGTGATAGCACAGTGAGTTCTGTCTGGTATATATTTATAGTTATTTGTAATACAAAAATCCTATATATCTTGATTTCTTTCATAGGTATCTGGAACGACTGTGTATATAAATTAGAATTAATTACTAGGTCGTCATGCGAGTGCGTCTGCTACGCACGAGCTTATATAACACCGATTCAGTGCCATCATTTTTAGGTGATGCGTGCTTAGTCGTGACGGTATATGGGCTGGTGCTTGCGAGCAAGGCGATGGGTGACATTTACTCGCTGACCTGGGTTCGAAACTCGGTAGAGTACGAATTTAATTTCTCTAACCTGTATGATAGAAATGTTTGTACTAAACTATTAATTTTGCCCACTATTGTCAAGATTCTACTATAGAATCCAGGGATAGCACAGTCTTTTTTGTCTGATACATATATATATATATATATATATATATATATATATATATATATATATATATATATATATATATATATATATATAATGTCGTCATTTGTAAAGCGTTACAGGTTAAAAATAAATAAAATTATATATTGAAAATACAGAAATATAGGCCTTGCCTGCGTCGGAATTCTTTTTTGAGAAATGTTCCCCATATTGTGGCAAGTTTTCAGTCTTTTTAAATATAAATACAATTATATCTAAATCTTACACAATTAAATGTCAAAAGCATTCATCGCATCATAATTCATTCGTCCATAGTCATACTTGTTTTTGTTGAATGGCAAACAACCCACCCTGATTGACAGTTAGGCCATAAGAAAAGTAAATAATGAGATTTATTTCATTTTAACTGCAGCATAGATAAAATCACACAGTGGCAAAGATTTTTAACTTTGACCTTGATCTTGAGATTACTGATGAAATAGGTTTTTGGAGAAAAGGATCTTCGTTTGAACTGCGGTGCATTTCACAACAGCTATTTTCCCAAAAGTAAAAATCCATCTATTGTATCCAGAAAGAGTGGTTAGTTATTTTAACTTTAGTGACAGCAAATATTAGAAGTGACTTTATAAGTGGCAACAACCGCTAGTATTTTCTATTCCAAGAAGACATGATAAAATAAGCTGCAATACGTTGAGCTGCATAACACCTGAGTTGCTGACGACTGTTTGAAATAGTTTATGTATTAAATAATAATTTCATTTAATGGGCCCTCCAGCTTCTTTAATGGACCAAAATGATAACAAGCAAAACTTAGCAATTAGTTGTGATGGAAACCAAGAATTCTCCTTGTTCTCCCTTGTAAATTTGATTGGCTACTGCATGTTCAAAGTCGAAGGACATAGAGTAAACAGTTCCTGATATTATTCTTTGCTCTGAATAGGTCTCATTAGGTATCAATGACAGAGGATACTAAATTTGAGTCTGAGTTACATTGTAATCTCAATGTAACACCACTATGCTGTCACGCTCTGCTCTTTGAAATTTAAAGTTTTATATTATTTTTTGTTTTAATTTTGGGGAATCATGTTTGAAGGGATTGTTTAAATTTTTATTTGTACATTGTTGATCCGTTGCTATAATGTTCTCATTAACATAATCAAATTAAAGATAGATGACAACAGTTAGTAATGATGAACCTGAACACACAACGTATGGTACATAGGATATGGTTTGAAATGAAATGTATGTGAACAAGTGACAAAATAGTCTGTGTACTGAAACCAGGAAATAGTTTTAAAACTGTATCTACCTCAAGCATTTCCAGTTTTGAATTCCCACTATCAGCAAAAGAGAAAGGAGCTTTCATATGTAACGACGTTAGTGATTAGTCATAAGAAAAGTTCAAGCTCGAACTTATACGTGTGAAGATTTCAAGTTCTGCTGTTTCAAAATGAGTAATACTGACATTACACAATAATAATGAAAATATTAAGTTTCCTACTATATTAAATCTAATGTGTATTAAATAGAATAACCTAAAGGCGTTAATGCAAACTAAAATTTCCTAACAGTTAGCTGTTTAATATGGAGTGAATCATTGACCTTTATGTATCACAATACCAATTGTTTTTCCATAGACCTTAATGCCAATGGTTCGTAACATAAATATACATTCTATCCTACCTCAGCATTCATCTCACACACTGACGTAGAGAACAATATTAGACTGTCAATTTGGCAAAGACAGAACCAGGCACTCCACTTTATTTAAGAGAGATAAGTCTGCTGGAACTAGACAGGGGTAAGATTTATCTAGTCTCAACAGACATATTTCAGTCATGTGTACCACATCATAAAAGAATCATAAAGGAATGAAAATATGATACATCGGAATTATCATAATTTCACATGTTGCCAAGAGGCTCAAATTTTTAAAGCCTAATTGTTAGTACAACTCTTATATAATACACCAATAACAGCTAGTGTTCTTGTTTATTTCTGAATAAAATGTTCCCTACACCTTAAGATCTGCCCACCTGTGGTTGTACAATTTGTATCGTTATAACTCGACAAGATCACAATCACAGCTGCTGAGTCACATTCACATGCAGCTTCTGCAAATGGCGCTCTCTGTTGCGCGTATCAAGATCCAAAGTTTCATCCACATTCCATATTTGCTGAGGTTTATTTTGAGCTGATATTTGTCTGATCATGTTTCCGTTGTGTACTTTCTGTATTTATTTCTTTAAAGTCCGTCAAATGTAAATAGAAACAAAAGGACTTTAGAGTTTTTACAAGTACATTTTTTATTATTTATATTTGTCTTCATAAGCTGTTAAACTTTGTGGGTGTCATCTTATTCTGTCTAATACAGATAAATACTGTTCATCAAACATGTTCTTAATATCATATCCCTTTGGTCCTTCCATTTTCAAACTACTGGTTGTGCAAAACAGTATCAGCACTTCCGGTTCCGGTTATAAACCCAACCTCACTTGCCATTATTGACGTTTATAGTTTCCCTAAAATTAAATGTCTCGTTTTGGGAGAATGAAGACTGGTCAGAATATAATAGTCTCTGGAACAAAAGGATTTATTCAGGTTTAGCAGAAATGTATAATATCTACAATTACCAATGCATAACGCAGCCTGGTGAGATGTGATTTCGAATTTTTTCGTTCCATGTTGCTCGTTGAACTGAAACAAAGCTGGATCTAACAATTTTGACGCATTGAGCCGTGTAATTTTCTCCGGTCATTTTAATGGGTGATTTCAAATATGAGATTCAACATAATAACAATATATATATATATGTGTGTCCATCGAAGTAGTTATGAATTTTAATTTTAAGGTTAATTATTTTATCTCTGCAAAACCATCATATCTCTCTCTCTCTCTCTCTCTCTCTCTCTCTCTCTCTCTCTCTCTCTCTCTCTCTCTCTCTCTCTCTCTCTCTCTCACACACACACACACACACACACACTTTTAGTGTCATCAATTCTCCTGAAAATGTTTTTATGTATATGTCTATTTCCCCTGCTAATTCCTAAAGCAAGCCTAAATCGATAAAGTCTTCTCTCCGGAGTTAAGAAGATTCTGGGGATAATTATTGGTGTACAGGCAATCTTTCATTCAATTTCAATTTTAATCAGTTTTATAACGTTTGTATCACTTATTGTTGCACTGTTCTCGTACATGTGGAAGTTTGTTCGTCTGCCATTTTTTGATGAATATTTGTGTTATCGCTTTCTTGCTCTGTAAACTGAACATGAGGAAGATGGTACATATCTATCACAAATTCTCTGTTTCCTGTAACCCTATAAAATACCTAAAACTAAAAACATTTGTAAAATTTCTTAAATATTTACAAATTAAATCTGCTCAAACTATATTTAAAAAATTGTGTTTGGTCTAAACTGATTTTACAGAATCAACTACAAAGGATACTGCAAGCAATAAAAACCATATATATATATATATATATATATATATATATATATATATATATATATATATATATATATATATATATATATATATATATATATATATATATATATATATATATGCAATAAACTGAAGACGAACAGTACGAAACTAGTAACTAACTAGCCTAAGCGCTTTCGACTCTTAATGAGTCTTTTTCAAAGGCAAATACAACACATAGTTACGACAAACAAATAAACACAAAATTTTGTGTTTGTAAACCTCTACATTTCTGTCTTCACATGTGCTAAAACTATAAATACAACCGCAACTAGTCTATACAAGCTGGTTGTATTTATACAAGAGTCGAAAGCGCTTAGGCTAGTTAGTTACTAGTTTCGTACTGTTCGTCGTCAGTTTATTGCATATATTTTAATTAATCCCTGACACACGTGATCCCTTGGTGGATCCAGTACGCTTGAGAGGGATGTTATTCGCCATATGATTTGTATTCTTTATATATATATATATATATATATATATACATACATATATATATATATATATATATATATATATATATATATATATATATATATATATATATATATATATATATATATATATATATATATATATATATACATACATATATATATATATATATATATATATATATATATATATATATATATATATATATATATATATATATATATATATATATATATATATATATATATATATATATATATATATATATATATATATATATATATATATATATATATATATATATATATATATATATATGTGTGTGTGTTTGTGTGTGTGCAGGTTGATGTATGTATGTATGTATGTATGTATGTATGTATGTATGTATGTATGTATGTATGTATGTATGTATGTATGTATGTATGTATGTATGTATGTATGTATGTATGTATGTATGTATGTATGTATGTATGTATGTATGTATGTATGTATTGTTAAACTATACGAGTATGTTGGGAGGTGGATCTGGATGCAAAAACAAAATAAGTATATATGAATGTATACTATTATTTGTTATCAGAATGAATATTTCTCTCTTTGTAATTTTCACTGTCATATATATATATATATATATATATATATATATATATATATATATATATATATATATATATATATATATATATATATATATATATATATATTTATATACAGTGAAAATATATAATTTTGCTGCTTTAATTTTGTCTCCATTTTCATTGTTTAAATATCAAAATGGGTACAGTATATGCACGAATTAAAAATATGGAAATATTAATTCATTTTTCAACATATACCTCGTTTATATCATATGTATCAATGTATCTTGCATTCCAACTTTTAAGGCTGTTTACAAAATATAAATATAAATTTAAGCAATTGCCCCTCGCGTATTCAGCGAGAAACGAATACGTTTATTTCATATGAAATACGCGCACAATATGGTTTACAACATTTATACCATTAATGAGTTTCTCTGTTAAAAGAATCCGCCGTATGACCTTAAAATGTACTGGCAAAGTTATTTGCATAAGAATAACGAATGGACTGTATTAATTTGGATATCTAGAGAGTTTATTTTTACTCTCTTGCTAGTCTCCCAAAATGCGAAATTCTCTGTAGACATATATTCTTAAAAACAAGATAAATTGATTCAGTGCTTAATAATACATGTTGTATTAAAGTGTACATGTTTGAAAAAGTAGTTATATGTTTAAAAACTAATTAATAAACAGTGCTTGCACATTTCAAGGTTAGTATTGTTTTCAAATGTTTGTCTTTAGAAACGTTATAAACTACCACGTGGTCTGTATTGAATGTACACACGTGGATTATATTTTTAATATTCTTCATGATGTACATGTAGATAAAATGTAATTATACAACCACTGATAATTTCATGTCTATGTATATCTTTCCTGGGCTACGTTATTTTTATTCTGTCAGTAGATCCACATAATTTTTTTTATAGACGTACAAAGGTAAGTTAGTATTCTCCGAACCCTAGCTCATTTACTTCCGATTCATGCTGTGGAGGATTGTGGGAATGGGGTATAAGGCCAAAGAGGTGGGTGGTATGTGGAAAGAAGGAACCTGTCTACCCATCCCTGGTCATCACTATCATGTTTATAGTTGCTAGTGAATACTGTGCAAACACTAAATAATTGTACGACCACCTTTTCCATAAATAATCGACAGGTCTGAACTTTCTGCTCGCCTATGTACATTGTATACTAAACCAGTTCGGGAAAATTTACGCCATGGGACACGTAATATTCAATTAGGATGATATATTATCTCTTTGTTTCAAAAGCAATCAAATTATATTGCGCTATTACTGCTACATATTATCATGGGTGAATGTGACTAGGAGAAAATGGAAAGAATTATAAGATGCAGTTTGTTACATCTAAGTTTCTATCAATATAGAAAATCACTTTTCTTCAATGTAGACTTAAACTGGTTATATGAGTAAAAAACTGCTGAAATACATTGTAGTATCCCATGTTTGTTTAGGCTTTGTTTTTTCTGTTTCTCTTTTAATTGTTTCCGTTTTTTATGTACAGCTATAGCACGTCTGTCCATTACACCATTTGCTAGAAGATAATGCACAAAAATTTACAGTATTTGGTAATTTATCAATAAATACAGAGCTATGTGTAATAAAAAGTATGATTTTCTGTTTCAAAGGTCCTTGCGAGAGATATACGTATCTAATGAGCTATCATTTCAGATACTTTTTCCAACAAATCCGTATACATATATATGCAGATATTGTATAAATGATCACGTGAACGGTCATGCTTATATGGCTCGAAGTCTCATTATTAGCCATTTCGCTGGGTGAACGATATCTCAAGGACCGAGTCGATGTCAATTTGGCCACTGTAAGATGGTCTGAACCGATTCTTTCAATTTGTCTTTGAGCAACTGTAGAGAAGAAATGACTGGGGAAAATGAGAAAGTCTTATTTGGTGGGGGGAATGTCCGAGTGGATATGTCGGGGGTAAATTCTGTGGTGGTGGTGGGGGAGGAATATCGCAGGGGCTATGTCCTAGATTCCTATCTATGTGACACACTCACTTATATATATATATATATATATATATATATATATATATATATATATATATATATATATATATATATATATATATATATATATACACACACACACACACACACAGAACGGAAAGTACTATTCCTGGACTATATATTTTTGACTGCTCAGCAAGACAAATGGATCATTTGGTACCAACGTAACTGGAATAAAGTACCCTTCCCAAGGCGACACTAATGTTTGTAAACCAACTACTGGTCTACCACAGCCACTGTGAAGCAGAGGGTGAAGAGCTATTCATTGCTAATATGTCAACTTGCATCGAGACCCCACTATGTTTTTTTTTTTTAATAAAAAAAAACATGATTGCTTTGATGGTTTTACAGGTAGTATGAAGAAATGTCCAGAACTGGATTCAGAATCTTCATATTCATCTCCATATGCGATAAAAATCCGTGTCCATACACGAGTTCGCGCTTGAATCTCTCAAACTGCAAACGATGCAAATGTGCGATGTCAAGCATGTTGTTTACGCTTTGCATAGTGCATGGACGTAAGGAATTGTCATTTGAGGAGTGGACCTAACAATCTTTCGTACAGATGAGCCATTCAGGGAGACTATGAAAAAGGACTTGACACTTATATGCTCCTTGTAACAAATATCCGACATATAATTGTTGATGAACTTAGCATGTCAATGATGTTTCAAATATAGATCTGTAGATCCGTATAGATTGATCATACAAACCACTTTAATTAGACATTGCACTGTAGTCATCATATTTTGAAACTGATACAAGACTGAAAAGCTACAAACTTTGTAAAATTCAACAAATAATTTTCTTCCCAGAATACAAACTGCGAATTTAAGGAAAACGATTTTAAGATATTCCGAATTAAATCCCGCAAAATTTCTAGAATTATATACACAAGTCCCGAATATAAAAGCTCTGAATAAACTTTACTCTCTCTCTCTCTCTCTCTCTCTCTCTCTCTCTCTCTCTCTCTCTCTCTCTCTCTCTCTCTCTCTCTCTCTCTCTCTCTCTCTCTCTCTCTCTCTCTCTCTCAATTATCGTAGCAAGGTACGTACGAAATTCTTTGTTAAAACTGTCTTAGTGGATTTTTGTTTGTCTCATATGATGATCTCTGCACCCATAAATGATGGTAAAATTTACAGACAATTTGACAAAACGACGAACGGCAAGGAGAGAGAGAGAGAGAGAGAGAGAGAGAGAGAGAGAGAGAGAGAGAGAGAGAGAGAGAGAGAGAGAGAGAGAGAGAGAGAGAGAGAGAGAGAGAGAGAGAGAGAGAGAATTTTTATGGTGGGTAGCAATGTTAATTAATGTATCATATATAATTTCCCATCATCCAGTACCCAGAAAACCCGGACCATTTATAAACATCACATTCAAACCATTTTTGTATCATATTCTTATCCCTCCCTTACCTACATTTTAAAAAATAAAAATATCATCTTATGATCTTTACAAATCATTACCGTGATTTGCTATCTATTCCCAAGTTACGTAATATCCAGTACCCACATATCTACTATCCAATGCCTAACATCTACTATAAGACAAGTTAAACGATCCCGATGGACAACCGATATCATAGTCGAAAAGTATTTCAGACGAACCACGCCATAACAGTTATCAAAGTGATTTTCCAAATTCCTAGCGGTGAAAACAAATGACATACACAAACCTCATCATTTCACCATTATCATGAACTGTCATAAAATTTAATCCATTATTTGCTGATAATACATGGTCCTGGCGCTTGACCGTCAGATACTTCATATGCATGTACATTCTGTTTTGCTCTACTTCCAATAATGATCCCCGTCTGATTTTATCCTTTATCTGCCTGAAGGTTATTTACATCTTACATTTTCAGCCTGTTCAGAATGTATTCTCTCGGCTGTCTTTCTTTATAACTTTGGACCGACTGATCGTCAGCATAAACTTTGATTCAGTAACTGCAGTACTACATTTGTGACACACATCTGACAGAATTGTATGTGTTCTACTCTCACTCATATCCAGAACACTTATTCAAAAATACAAACTCACAGAGAGCCCACAAGTTCATAAGTCTCAGACATTACATTTTATATTCACATGAAATTGAAATGTATGGCATATGTGTTAAGAAAATAATCTGATACATTATGTTGATATCTGTGTAAATCTGTGTGTTTCAAATAAATCTTTTCTGGCAAAATATGCTTTTGTCCCTATTTTTCAGAATGGTTTTGTATAATTGCTAATGAGGTTAGTATATCATTTTTAACAAATATCTTGTAGTACTGAATGTCGCATTAGAACATTATAAATCGAAGGCTTTGTACCAGACTCGGCAAAATATTATTAAGTGAAAATTTAATAACCAAGAGTGCCGTTAGTGATACATTATACACACTCTGCTATCTTAATTGTCTACTTTGTGTGATCTAGTATGACCAGATTGGCTCTTGAGATTTTTTTACCAGTGGACTTTTGTCAAGATATGCGGTTTTGACCTAAAGTTAATGGGCAGACACCATTCTATGAGTGTAATGAATGTATCCATGGTTCTGTCAGCAGACTTCAAGTTTTCATATACTACAGACGTCTTTATTACTCTAAGAGCATGCCATCCAAAAGATGACTCTACGATAAAACATATTCAGGAACCTTTCCTTTCGTCCACAACGAGCATGTGCTTTTTTTCGCATTATTAGTGCATTTTAATACTCTTCATCGGTTGCTTAAAGGAGACTAAAAATGAAAAAAAAATTTGATGTATTTAAATCTTTACAAATTCTAATTCAACTATGATGTTCGTAAAAAAAAAATTGTGAGCGGATAGTGATTTTATTGCGAAAAAGATACGATTCCGTAAATTGCCGAGTATTTCCGAGTTTTTAATGAGACAACAGATTACGTGGTCCCGTGAAGTCATACTAGCGAGTCCTCGAATATAAACAGAAACATGGCTAGTGAGACTAACATTAAGCCGTACCAATTTAAACCGCTTAAAGATGGCTCTGCTATTGTTAACATTGATGATGATGATGAGAGTTTTATGCAGTCTCAGTCTTCAAGTGGTGATCAAGATAATACCCTTTACGGATGCAGACAGTTGTATTGTTCAGCTGAAACAACAATAAAATCATCTACGCTGTATATACATAACACAAAATGTTGCTGATCAAATGTTTTAAATATTTTTATATATTATATTAAGAAAATTGTATTTTATCGTTTTCAGGTCATTAGAGTAAGGCGCACTTATTTGGTTTAAAATCATGATACATCAATTTATCACTAGAAAA
The DNA here is from genome assembly GCA_016746295.1 of Potamilus streckersoni. NCBI lineage: Eukaryota > Metazoa > Mollusca > Bivalvia > Unionida > Unionidae > Potamilus > Potamilus streckersoni. The sequence continues at coordinate 296,126 of JAEAOA010000977.1, read as the reverse complement.
CGATTAATATCTTATTGAGAATTCAAAATCAGAGACAGGTTCACAAAGTTACCTTTGCAGATCTGATTGGATGACAAAAAAGCTGCACAGAAGCCAGGTTGCAGAACACTTCTCCTCCCCTGGCCACACTTTCAGTGATATAATACTTATCGCTATTGCTAACAACCACAGCTGGAGTTCCGAAACCAGGAAGGAAAAGGAATCATACTGGATACGCTGCCTTAGAACATTGAAACCATGCGGTCTAAACTAAGAAGACTAGAAAATGGAAACTATGCCCTAGTAGAATTTAACATTTTCTAAATCTTCTTATTATCCTTCAATTTTTACTATAAGAATAACTTGTATAGAATCAAATATCCGGGATATAATCTGCGTTACATAAATGTACAAAAAGTAAAAATAGATGTCGCTTTGGCTTGTAGACTTTTAGGGAATTATACAACGTTTTCAGTTTCCGCAACTAGTTTATACAAGTTGGATGTATTTATAGTTTTAACACATGTGGAGACAGCCATGTAGAGGTTTACAAACACAACGTTTTTGTGTTTATTTGTTTGTCGTATATATGTTTTGTATTTGCCTTTGAAAAAGACTCATTAAGAGTCGAAAGCGCTTAGGCTAGTTAGTTACTAGTTTCGTATTGTTCGTCGTCAGTTTATTGCATCTATTTTAATCAATTCCTGACAAACGTGATCCTTTGGTGGATCCAGTACGCTTGAAAGGGTTGTTATTCGCCATATGATTTGTATTCTTTATATATATATATATATATATATATATATATATATATATATATATATATATATATATATATATATATTGCAAGTACGTCAGTACATATGTATATTTGTAGGAATTTAGCTAATACTATACTTTCTCTATTTACAGATGCTTGTTCTTTTTGCGGTGTGCATATTGGCAAATACATTCTTTGTCAAAGTAAGTATGTAAAATAATATATCAATAATTACCAGCGGTTCGTTTAAATATTAATTTGTCAAGGGATCAATATTATAAAGATAATTAAATGCATTGAGAATATAATTATAATAAATAAAATGCATGTAAAAGAGGTTTAGATTACTGATTCAGAAAAGTTCAAGATAACCATCTTTAATGACTAAGGACTGTTTAGTACGCATACATGTTATAGCCAGTAAACAAACCAGTGTCCTAAATTTTCAAATGAATTATGTTTTTGATGTTCAATATTCACATTCCTTTAACTGAATACATCAGAGAACTTTCTCATCGCACTATTGCATCTGAAATAGTTACGATCAAAAATAAATAGTATTACTATTATATAGTCTCATAAATCAATACTTTTGTCCCCAATTATTCCGACAAAAATGTACAATGCATGATCGGTATTTCACAAAAACAAAATCTTAACAGAAATTGTGCCATACTTTGCGCGATGTCCGTTCGAAAATCGGGGGATGAAGCATCGAACAATAAAATATATGGAACATAACGTAACCCTGTTACCAACCTTTGGTGCCAAACTTATTTACCTCTCTGTGAAACTGTTTAAAGACCACACTACAATTTTAACGTTCATTAATGGGCAGGAGTTAGCCACGTAACCTATTTGTCCACATATTTGCATAAAAAGTCTTGTTTAACTTATCAAAGTTTATTAAATGGATCATATTTCCCTTTGACTTAATGTGATGTTATTTTAATATTTGAGCTAAGTCTTAATGATACGTTTAAACTTGTCAAACGCGAATTACTCATTACACTTTAGACATTGTAGCACTGCTGTAGAACCTAATCTATGCGTGATCTTAAAACCTACCATGTCCAATGTAATTCTGTTCTGTCACTTAATATCTCATACAGCTGCTAGTTGTCGCTGCTATTAAAAAAACCCCTGAATTACTCTATATTGTTTACTATTTACAGCATGTGGGACCTTGACTGTGATATCAAAAGCTAAGCAGCCGTTGCTAAGTAATACATTTCATTCGCTTACTGGCTTGTAAGCCTGATATTTGTCTTCACAAAATTTCTTCAACTAATAGCATACATTAAATTCATACTAAAGTTTGAATATTTGAAAATTTATTTTGTGTTTTAGTGTCTTGTATTCACAATATTCTAGGAAACATGCCTTAAAAGAAAAAGAGCAATGTATTGGAACAAACCCACAACCAGCCAATTATTTGGCTCATGTTTACAATTGATCTTCGGGTTTTTCTTTTCAAAATATTACTGGTGAACAAGCTCATATGAAATAAAGAACAACATCAACAACAACAACAACAACAACAACAACAATAATAATAATAATAATAATAATAATAATAATAATAATAATAATAATAATAACGAGGGCATAGTATATCGCCTAATCTTTAGAAGCTCTAAGAGTTTTACAACATTTGACAATGCTTACACAGAATTAAAAATGATTACAAAAATAAAAACAAACACCACAACATTAGAAACAGGAAAAACATGCTCTAAATTTTTAACGTAAGGATACATTAAAAGGTTACATTATTAGGTCATTATGACTGTTCTTGCAGTTTAAAAAGATGGGTTTTAAAGGAGCTCTTGAATGAGATCACTGTGTCTTTGTGTCTAAGTGCAGTGGGCAATTCGTTCCACGTTGCTGGGCCTTAGAATGCAAAAGAACATTGTCTATATGATTTCAACTTCATAGTGTGAATATTGAGAATGCGAGTGTCAGAAGAGGAGCGTAAGCATCTTGCAGGTGTATACACATGGGAGAGGTCAGACAGGTATGTTCGACTGGAGCTCGTCAGTGAAACGTAGCACTGAGAACAATTTTTATGTTTAATTCTGGATCGTATGGATAGCCAGTGTAAGGGTACAGAGCATCGGAGAGATTTGCTCTGATCGTGGTACTTTAAGGATGATCCGAGCAGCAGTATTTTAAATTTTTTGAAGTAGATATTGAGATAAACCAGACAGACTTGAATTACAATAGTCTAGTCTTAAAAGTACTAAGGAACACACAAGTGTTTTAGTGGCATCAACTAACAAATACTTGCGAATGAAGTTGATGCGTCTCAGTTCAAGATATTCAGATGCAACGAGAGAGTACTGTCAAGAGCGACACCAAGATCTCGTACTGACTGCTTAAATTTAATGTTAGTGTAGCTGATACTTATTGTTTGAGATAAAGGATGTGAATGAGAAAGTCTGTGTTGTAATCAGGATGGCTTCAGTTTTATCATTATTCATCTGCAGCTTCTTACATGTCATCCATGATTTCACATCAGAAATAGACCTCTATCTCTTGGATGGTAGCTTTAACTTCAGCTGGATTGCTAGATTTGTATATTTGGGTGTCATCAGCATACAATTGGTGAGACACTGGATGATGATCTATTACACTTGAGAGTGGCTGAGTGTACAAAATGAAGAGAACAGGTCCAAGAATAGACCCATGGAACACCACAGCATAGATCAACTGGACTGGACAGTTTTTCATTTGCAGACACAATTTGTATCCTGTTGACCAAGTAGGACTTGAACCATAATAAGGCTGTATCATGAATGCCATATACATGCTGGAGACGGTGAAGTAATATATAATGGACTATAGTATCAAATGCTGCAGATAAGTCAAGGAGAGAGAGAGAACTTAAGTCTTTCCGCCATCCAATGCAGAGAGAAGGTCGTTGACTACTTTTAGAAGAGCGGTTTTAGTACTGTGGCGATGGCGATATGCAGACTGTACATTGCTAAAAATTATATACCATTCTGTTTTCATGCCATTTAGCAACAAATTTAAAAGAATTGATTAATAAGAACCGTTATTATTCTCAAAGAGAAGATATTAAATTTTAAGTAACAGTTCTAAAAATGTTATTTTTATTTTTTATTTAAAAAATTAGCACTACCACAGGCCACGTCAAATAATTAATTGTATTTAATATGAACAATGTTTTCATGTGTGTGGATAAATGGTATTTTGTGATTAAACATAAAGTGACTATATTCACAGTTCAAGCGACCATGATTAATAAGACAATTGTACGATACGTTAAGTACCGCACCTTATTTTGTATCTCTATTGTCTTTGCCTCGCATATAATACCAGAAATAAATAGATATACCATATAGCAACAATAATTGCAACAATAACATTCAATAGCACTATCAGTACGGTACAGAAACAACAATTACTACTATTCCTATTGTTAATCATTGTAGCATTATAACTATAGTCCACAACAACAATACCAACAACACACCACAGCAAAATTATGACAAAATTCGGTAGGTTGAGCGACGATAAAAATTCATGAAAATCTGAGCTAACGGAAAGTTTCTTTGATTTTCACACACTTGCGACTATCATACATCTAAATTTCTATGTCGGATTTTAAATTAGGAGATAGCCTTATGCTTTCATGTCATAGATAAACATGTTCACTATTTCATCAGAAGATGGTACTAACATAATTGAATATTTATATGATCAGGCGGTGGAACAACCTAAACCACTTAAAACGAAACAGATAAGCACTTACATGGCTAAAAGTAACAACGTTGGCCTGGAATGTCCAGACCCAAAATGGACCTGCCCAGGGACCCAGCCATGCTGTTACTCTTCCGGTGGCTGGAGATGTTGTCCATACACTGGTGTAAGTGTTCTTAACCCCTTTTGGAAATATTATTCAACAATCAATGGGGACGGGTTAGATAACCTATTCTAAGTTTAAATTTTCACCATTGTCTGTCCGTTGGTCTGTATGTATGTATGTATGTATGTATGTATGTATGTATGTATGTATGTATGTATGTATGTATGTATGTATGTATGCATGCATGTATGCATGTATGTATGTATGTATGTATGTATGTATGTATGTATGTATGAAGGCAACATTATAGTTGAAAAGCATCAAAAACAGTAATTACAAATGACACCACTACCCACCATCACCGTGATTCACTTTTCTTTTTCATCAAGCTACATGACCGAAAGAAATACTGTTTACTATAAAAGCATCAATTATAAATATAGAAACCGAAGTACTAACTAATGCATTTGTACGACAGTCAACGGCCTAGACTACTACTACTACTACTACTACTACAACTACTACTACTACTTCCACAACATAACACATATCAACCAACAACACTTTACAAACATCATATTTAAAACCATTCCCATGAGATTTCATCCACGTTTCCAATGTTAATCTACTGCTACTGTTACTACTACTACTACTACTACTACTATTATTGACTTGTACTAGCACTTCTATTTTCAGGGAGTTTGCTGTCCTAGTGGGTTAAGATGCTGCCCTAGCGGTCACACGTGTATTTGGAATTTGTGGTGCTTGTAGGGCATACAAATCTTCAATTTTCTTAGATGAAACAAACTTCTAAGGAAATCAACAATAGAAATACTGACTCTTAATTTCCAACAACGCAGATACATTTGCCACGTTTTAGTTTCTTCCGAGAAATGTCCATCAGACGTTTTATATCTCTGAACACAACAAATTATGTTTAATGAAATACGAAAGTATCTCAATCATAAATATCAATATATGTAACGATGTGTAAGATGTGACAAAATCTTTTGATAATAATAATAATAATAATAATAATAATAATAATAATAATAATAATAATAAGGTCAATAAGAATTCAGTATTTGAAGTGTCAATAAACCATCTATATCTCACTCAATGTTCTCATTGTTGTTCGTTATTGTAGCACTTTAAATGTGGTACATTATTATAAAATAACTTATAGGAACAATTACAATAGAAGCAAACTGCTATTCTTATTTTATTGTTTACTATAATTGGCAATGAAATTTCTCTTGACATTTGTTAAAAGTTTGTATCACGAACGTGAAAGAAATGATTCTGCTAAAATGTCTTTTGTACTTGATGTTAGCAGTGAGAGGTACTCTGTCTACACCATTAACAGTTTAGAAATGAGAATCACTGGTTGGAACAATGTACATTATTAGTTTTTATGATTGTTAGAAAATGTGTTTTAATTTGGTGTTTAATATTTGTCCCTATGCTTTAGCTAGCTGGTATTGTCAAACCCTTCCGCAGTCTTTCCCTCTGTCCATCTCACCGTTATCTCATCTCCTCCTAAACTGAGTTGAGGTTCACCAGATTTGTTACATAGGTGTGTTTGACTACTGCCTTTAAATTCTTGTGATGAAGTCTTAGGATAAATATACAAAAATATGGCGACAAGCCAATAAAAATTTATGGGGTTTTGCTTTGGCAGCCAGAGGAGAAAATGTTATATTTACGATTATAGGAGAAACTGCAATTTACTGTAAATAAAAGTTTTTACTAAACGAATAAAATTAACCCATGCCGTTTATCACGTGCATGCATTACTCTGGGATAAACAATTCAACACATTCGAGTTCCGTCTATTCCCAAAATTACTTCTCATTCCCGAAAGTGGCGCTGTAAGTGGTCCCCACTACCGGATGGATCACAAGGCCTGTCTACATTTATATTTCCGGAAACTTTCTCAAGCAAACACCACACACACACACGTCATTTGAAACTTGACCATCATTTTATTGTTGCGTAAGTTTATCATGTACGAGTAAATACTTTTGGTTTGGTACTCTTTCGAGGAAAGTCAGTGTCCTTTTTAAATTTTTGCACCTACCCCTCCTCCTTCACTTGATCCAGTCCTGTTGCAAATGGCCTGGATTACTTATGGGTAACTGTGTTATGTGTTATCCTGAACTCACTTATTCGTCTACACAAGCTACATATATGTGGAGAGAGAGAGAGAGAGAGAGAGAGAGAGAGAGAGAGAGAGAGAGAGAGAGAGAGAGAGAGAGAGAGAGAGAGAGAGAGAGAGAGAGAGAGAGAGAGAGAGATTATACCTTTATGCTGGTAAAAATTCTTGCACAATTCCTTAAACCTTTCTAGTATGTGTTCCTGTAAATTAAATTACTGATTGCATGTGTCTGAACAGAGGAAGACTGGATTAAAAAGGCGACACCTCCAACACTTCCGGAATTTTTTTATTACAATAAAAGAAAAACATTTCCGTTTCGAATATGAGCTTTGAAACACTAGATTAAGTAGTAGCATCCGAATCAAAGCAAATAATCAATGACGCTTTAATCATGCTGATTACGTTTGACAAGTTATTTTAACACGCAAGTGGTCGCACTAGCGAGCGAAAAAAATACAACCAAAAAAGAAATTAATAAAACAATCCCCCCAAACAACACTAGCGTGAGTTTCGTTTAAGTCTATATTTCACCATTATCAAGGACTTCAACATAGCAGTTGTTGTCAATTGACGAGTTCTTAAACCCGCGAAAAAACCCCAACTAATTTTCTTCCAATCAGCTAACAACCACCGGAACTTCGTACTTGCATGATCTTATTTGATTTGCCTTCTTGTTACTTCACACCATTCATAACACAAACATTATTCCTAAAATTAATAAACACATATATCATATTATATTCCAAGAATTCATTATGTTAAGAATTTAGGAAGGATCCATTTAATGCATATAATCTGCACAACCATAACATTTCGTGAATATGCATTATTACGCCAATCCTAATAATTGGCTGCTTACTTGGATTAAAAAAAATACATTCCTAACACACACTTTCAAAATCAAACAAATAAAGTAGAAAAATAAAATCTAACGTTTTCGTAAGTAATTTTGCCCGAATTCATAAGCTGATCGCGAGCGAATGTTTAGTAAGAGCCCAACCATCCCATTCCAAAGTTATTAACAAATCACCCATGACAGTTTCATGTAGCCCCTGCATGCATCATCCCAAACAAGAAAACAATATTGGCATTATGATTTTCGTTCCTCCATTTATTGAAATTAGCATGTAACTTTATCGCGATACGATATTTTCGAACTAAATTCTTGAAAATATAGGTTTATTTCCGCGGTTTTATCATGTATCTAATTTGGAACATTTTTCCTGTATGTTGTTTATCACAAAAGTAATTGATGATCTTTACGATTGCCAACCTCATAAATGAATTCGATCAAAAAAGTGAAATACATTATTATATAGGTAATGGTGTTGCACGTTCTTTCATCAACCGTTGTGCTGTTATATTTTTTTCTACTTTTCAATTTCCTGGTCATAAACAATTTGCTATGCATTAAACAGCATCCTCTTTTTTGAATATGTTGAAACAAACAGGAATTCGTTAATATCCCACACGGTCACATTATCCTGACACTAGGCCTACCAGTCATAACACTAAACTTTTAATGCTGAGTGTCAAGCGAAGCAGCTGTTAGTACCATTTTTATAAGTCATTGGCATGACTCGACCGGGGTTCAAACACACAACCTCTCGCATCCAAGGCCGAGGCTCTAATCACTTGGCCGCCGGAACGGTCAAGTGAAAGCTTGAAAATGATGACATATTTTAGCTGACATCGCTCATAATGTGAGCATCGTTAATGAGATTTGTTTGAGACAATTCAATGAAATTAGTTCGTGAATACAAAATTTAGAATTATGATATCATACCTTGAATCATAATAAAGAAAATCCAACATTACTGCTTCTGGTTAAGAAAGGAATTTTTTTCAGAGGAATGTATACTGGAATACACCCGAATTATAACAAAAATTATACTTGAGGATACTTAGTGCACAAAATATTGTTCCACAATTGTTTAGAATTAATACTTAAGCGAATCAATGGTGTGTGTATATATATATATATATATATATATATATATATATATATATATATATATATATATATATATATATATATATATATATATAATAAATGTGTCAATATAGTATATACAATATCAAGCGCAGTTATTAGGGGAGATATAACAATTGTCATCCCTACATAGCACGTTCATTTCTTTATCAGTACTTAACCTTCCATTGTGACCAAATCCTAATAAATCACGTGATCATCTAACGTATTTTAAAACATAACCTCAATATAAAACGTTTTTGTCATAGGATAACTTAAACTTTTTAACAGGCTAAACTGTAAACAAAAAAAACGTGGCATGGGTCCTACGTTTCACTTTCGGACACGCATGAATGACATAATTACTCACGGTGTATTGTCGCCAAAATACGCACAGACTGGCAAATCAAAATGCACATATCCTAAAGAGTAAACGATTGCCTTTGTATAAGTCTTAAGATTGCCTATGGTTCCGCTGTACAATTTAGCACTCTTCCACAGAGTTCGATTTTTAAATTAAACATTTATCTGCTTTTCCTCGGGTTCTTTCTTTCACATGCTATCCTGGTTATTTCAGAAAGAATTTTATATGCTATGTGTGTTTTGAAAATTTTTAAATTCTTTCGTTTTAGTACAGAACTTGTTGGTGTCATTTTGGTATTACATCAGCAATGGCTTTGCTTCAGTTGTACATCTCTCAAAAGAATGCCTGTTTCCGCTTGTTCCAGTTCACAGCAATAAAACCTTATTTCTGTGTTTTGATACTTTACAATTCATTTATTGCACTTTATGGCGTCATTATTGTTCACTCCTGCATTTCTGACTTTCCCTATTCTAATTACTGCGACGGTTAGTGTACTGTGAACAAATTCAAGCACATGAAAGCAGCCATTTCATTCAGCTGTCTGCTTTAAGTAGCGCACTATTTCCCTAATATCATATATAGAGACCTAGTGCATACAAATAGAATTTAGGTATATCAATATATCATCATCACCAAAAGAAGACGGGAATATACTCTAAAATAGATTGGGACTAGACTCATTCAATAATTGTACTTTAAGCCACCAGTACCTTAATGGTGGAATGTCAACTGATCCGAAAATGAACGCGCCCTTTTACAACAGTAATAGAAAGTTATATAGTGGTCATTTTCATCCGCAGTTGTATTCTAAAAGCCCGATACCTCAAATAAAATATACACAAAAGGAAATTTTTAAAATAAACTTTCATCGCATAGATGCTTGCTTAGACTGATAGATATATATAATGCGTGTTTTGATTTGGCCGTGTTATCAAAGTTTTGCTACATATGTCTGTCACATGTTTTCATAGAATACTTAAAGACACATGACATAGTATATATAAGGTTTTAAACGTCCGCTCCATCTTTATGAGACATATACATATTGGTTATAACTTTGAATTGATCTGTATTATATATATATATATATATATATATATATATATATATATATATATATATATATATATATATATATACACACACACACACACACAAATCAAACAAAATTAAGGCATTTAAATAACAAGATCAGATGGAACAAATACTGGACAAACTGATGATGCTGTTTATGCTAGCCTATGTTATTGTTTCCATGGTGATCTAGATATTATCAATAGTTTTGTGTTGGCTGATCAGTTTTAGATTGACATGGTAGTGTAAAGGCATGGGATCACAACACTTTTGAAATACCAGATTAAAACTAAACTGAGCATAAATTAAGCATGCACTCATAAATGACCCTGACAAAGAGACTTTGATAGTCCATAATCTTACATCCATAGGCAGTTAGTGCAAAAGTGATATTCTTTCAAATTAGTACATGCTTAAAACTTCTGGCATTATTCAACAAACAGGATTACATCATCTCAGGAAAGTAATAATTTCATAGCAAACCAGACCAGACCAGAGAAGAAACAATTTAATTAACAGAACTTAATGCAGTTTTCGTTACATCTTTGGCAACACAAGATGGCATCAAAGATAATAGCAATAAAGGTAAGTAACCTAACACGTACACTCCAAATATGCTTACATGGAAACAAGAGAGTTGTTCAACAAAAAACTGGTATTTAAGAGCTGATATACTCGACCAATGTGATAAGGCTGATACCTTTAATGACTTAAATATGAATTGGACCTAGTCAAGTTTCCAGTTTAAATGGTATACATGCATCATCTGCAGTACATGTATTAATAAATGTACTGCATACTTTTATTTAGCATTACATAATTTCTGTTAGAAAAACGACTTTAGTTTCATTAGGTGCAATATTATTAGGATACTCAGTCTCGTATCTTTTACGGGCAGGTAAGAAAAGAACTTTGCAAATTGGTCTGGAAATATAATATCTTGGTTAAATTTGTTCCATCCAGGCAAAGCAAGACACGATTTTTCATCCAAGCTAATATAATCACAAACAATTAATATGGCCAGTGTCAATGGAAGCATTCCTTCTCTGTCAAGTATTGAATTAAATAAATTAAATTAAAAATATTAAATATATGAAATGGTTTATTTAAATATACCCATATGCCACTGGCTATTATAAGTATCAACATAATATCCAAACAATATTAAATAGTGAAAAATAATATATATATTGCAATTAAACAAGATTTTATTCCAGTATTGTTTCACAACAATGTGGGAACTCTTATTATTTCATTAACTTAGTCAAGTGTTTAATCACAGAAACCTGACAAGTTATTTATTGACATTGTATTGGCCCAGTCTTTGATATATAGTACTTTCGTAAACAGTGTTATTGATATCCAATATTTATAAAATTAAGGTATGTGGTATTTTATTTGCTTAATTTAGTACACACCTGTTGAAATCAAATTAGTTATTTATTTCCTTCTTTCCTAAATCCTGTGTGTTCTCACATCAAAAGTCATTCAGCACATATATACCTGGTATAAAACTACTGAAAAAGATGATATATTTTCCTCCATACAGGATCATCAGTCGGGAGTAGAAGAGTCTTAAGTGTCAACTTGGGGGAAAAAATAAGTGTGCAGTTATTTCAGCCATTTATACATCTGTAACTATAATAAATTGGAGAGAAGAAAACCATAATACAGTTATTGTCTGCAAAGTTTTTATCGCTCAACAGTATATTTAAGTTTAAAATTTAGTATACCTAAGTAGCAGGTATTTATCCTTAATAAATGCTTTCCAAACATATTAATGACAAACCTGTTTACCCATACATTTTCTTGTCAATATTTTAAGCAAGGTCTGTCAGTAGTTTTTGAAGGCAGTTAGTATTTTCATTGTGTTTCTAACACCTTAACACAAAACACATCACCTGTGACTCAAGGCACAAATTGTAGACACTGACAATACACTATAATTCCATTATGTAGTATTGCATGACAGCCTGATAATATTCTATAAATACCTCCAAGTTTGTAAAGTCACTGGTATACAGGCAATTTTGTGTTTCAAGGCAAAATCTGCAGAAATTGAACACCATCGACATAACATCCAGTTTATATTATAGTGATAAAACTACAAAAGAATACCAGGGCCCCCAAGTGGTGTAAAGCGCTGTCCGTTACAGATTATTGCCATCTCACCTGTGTGGGTTCGAGTCTAGGATTTGTCGAGAAAGCTTGACAGTAGTTTTTTGTGGGTTTGTGGTTCTTTCCAGTTTCTTCCTCCACCATTAATACTGGCCGCCATGTATAGCCTATCGTGTGCTGAAAAATGGCGTCAAGCCCCAAAACAACAAAAGAATACCTCTACACACCAAAATTCATTGTTATTTACCTCTGAATTTCTCTAGAAAATCTTTTCTCAGCTTCACATATATATCCATAAAATTTTAAATGAAGCCAATTCTCTACATTACACATGCTTAAATGTCACCAGCCACACTTCAACATTTTTCTGTTTATATCAGATTTGCATTACATGATTAAAAGTGGTTTTCTACTCACACAAAAAAAATTATCAAGTGTAAAGAAGAAATAATAAATTACTTGAAAAAAGATGGATACAGTTACTACCCCTTAGCTATGATTTTCCACCTATAGAGGATACCAGCTAGAAATGACGTACATATATCGCCACAAGACGATGTACCTGCGTTTTGTTGTCAATAAATTAATTATAAACCATGGATAGGGAACATTTCGATTAAACTACTGAAAACTAATTTACTATTCAGCCTTATATTGATATGTGTGCATAATGCTCTAGATTGTGTTGCTTTCTAAACTGTTCCATTGTTTCAATTTATTTTAAAAATTCTGTTAATACAGTTAAAATGGAATCAATGTTGGCTTCTCTGTCTGCTAACTTTACTAGTGAAAAAAGAAAATCAGCACACTTAAAAGAATCCAAATTGGACTTCCTTATTTCGTCCGACTTCATAAGAACAATCGGCACACTTAAAAAGATACCAGTCAGTTTTCAGGATTGTTTGTTTTGTAATAAAATGACCTTTGTATTTGATATCCTGTTGGAAAATTTATTGCTCGCTCACAGATGTGATGATAATTTATGTTTGCATGGCAAATTGTATACACAACATAAACATGCTTTAATAACTTTTGTAACTCATTCTAGCAAAAAGATTATCATTTGCATTCACCGTGGATGTATTTTAAAATAATGATTTTTTTTTGTGAGATACCGTCGTATAGTTAACCTGGATACAATACAATCTTGGTCAGTTTGCATATTTTAACGTCATGCGGGAATAGCAGGTGCTTTCAAACAATCGGGTAATATTTTTGTCCTGCTTCAATAGCAGGTGCCTTCAATCAATCGGGTGATATTTTTGTCTCTTTTGTGATTTTGTTTTTAGAATAAGCTACACACTATACAGTATGGACGCATAGGCAAGCTAGCATCCATTACATATACAGAATTCGTGGATACATTTTTGTTAATAAATTACGCATGATGAAAAAAAAAAAAGGAATAAATGATAATTAAGGTTAGTTTATTTCATTTTATTTTCAAATAAGTATATGTTTATCATTACGTAGCAACTTGCAAATGGAGAGGGGGGGCCCACAAATTTAACACAAAATTAATTCCTATCTTATTTGTATGGAATAATGAAGCAAATATGATTGACAATATTGACTAGTAATGACAAGCTTTTAATTTATGCACGCAAAAACTAAGGAAACTTTAAAAATAAAATCAACTGGTAACCGCTTATATTGTAGCAACTTTGACAAAATGCTCAACATTTTTTTCCTCTTTCTTATGTACATGAGTATTATGTGCAGTATTACAATGTGAAGCCTAAAATTAAATGGGATATTAAAACAAATACATTTACCCATCATCACTCTTTTGGATACATCCATATGAAATACAGTGCATATTTGATGTACAAAAACATATCTTAAGATATATCACATAGACATTTACGTTGGGAAATTAAACGCTTGAATGACTAGGTTGAGTAGAAGGGATAAATGTACAACATATTAGTGTTTAGCATGCGGAAACTACCGATTGTTTATGGAGATTGCTGAATAGTTTTTTTTTTCATTTACAAAAGTGGATTTTTAAGTCTAATTAAGCATTTTTATGGTGTGCATACATAACAAATGCATTTTGTTCATGACTAATAATATTACACATTTATACAAAAAAGAAGGCTTGTGACCATTAAGGAAGATTTTATACAAACCATTATGACATTGTTACCACCAATCCGCTAAAAACTTAATAATATCATCTACATAGGTAAAGGCAATCTTATTTAATTTATAAAATCTATTATCAGCTTCTTCACATTTACTAGAATGAAAATGAGCTTCATACATATTTGTACAAAGTTTTGTCAACAATATCAAATGATCACATTGGAATTAATGTCTTAATGAAGGCATAGTCTATGTGTTTTTAATGGCACTCTTTATCCTATCCATCTGGTCATCTGTCCCTTGGTAAAAGAGAGATTGATTGTTTCTAAATACCTTGAGTAATTTTGGAATCTTGGAACATTTTTCATTTCTTTCTTTAACGTTTCGGCCATGCTCAAAGACAAATTCATATTTACGATCAACCCATATAGAATTGCCTCAGCACACGTTATTTGTTTTTTTAAGTGTTATCACTGACTTTCTTTCCCTTCATCACTTACAAATATTTATATTTCCCTTTACTAATGATTACAATTTTGCATGATTTTCCGATTTTATGTTACATGAACAGTCATTCTTTCCAACACATGCACAGGAAAAGTCTAAGTTGCAAACAGTGCAAAATGTTCTCCTTTAGACGATGGTTTAAGGCATGGCCACAGAGTATTATAAACCGGTAGAAAATGCTACTATGTTTAGACTTTTCATTTTCATCATCAGTTTTGTGCTGAAACATTCTTGTCAGGGGCATTTGCTTTGTTATAAACCGGATGTTGAGAATGCTAAAATCAGTGATATGGCACAGACTGCTGACGTGGACCAAAGAAATGGAATATAAACAGATTAAAAATTAATTGAAGTTAATAAATAAATGCAACCTCAAATCGTATTTACATATCAATGACTATGACCGTACAGACTGGCTTGATTCCGTACAAATACAGTAAAATACGGATGGGTAAACAGGCCTGTAACCATCTTCTGCCAACAAATACTCAACAGATTTGCAGATTTGGAAGACTGAACTGAGAGGATATTCTGAAGATGAAATTTCCATCATATGACACGAAACCTATGCATCGCATTGAGTAATAAAAATCTTTCAATAGGATTTTTGCTCAAGAGCTCATCAGCGGAAATAATTCACCTCCAAACATAAATTTGAGTATTTGTGTTATCTTTGCAACATCTAGCTTTTTCTAATAATACCCCATCATTTGTTTCTTTCATAAACTGGGTTATTCAAAATCTCTTCAATGAAAGACACAAATGGGGCATACTGTCCTTTGAAGAGACCGACACTTTACTTGACAATAATAAATTTGCTTTATTGTCTTTTTAATTACAGAGTATTGAAACCATCTTAGAAATTTCAATATACTGAATTCGGTAATTAAAAAAATATTTTCTTATATGCTAGATTGCATGTCTTCGACACTAATGATATTGGCCATTTCGATAACTGATATATCTAACTTAAGAGAGAAGCTCTTTAGCACCGATAATCATTCCTGGTACTATGCAATCAACTATGGCTTTCATGGATAAAGGAATCTTTGAAACTGACAATGCATATAAAGACAATTTTAAAAATATGATTATATGATGTATGGTTAAATAACACATATCATTACATTAATACCACAATTAAAACTACACTCTATGATTTAACAAACAAGATTATTTATTGGTATAAAAAAATCATCAAAGACCAAAATTTTAAAATTTATAAAGCGGGTATCCACTTGGAAGAACTTTTAACAAAATTCTCTAATAAAGTGTACTTATAAAATTTAGGATGTTAAGCCATAAAGTACCTGTTGAAACTGGTCAGTTGAATAAAGTTCCATATGAAGAAAGAAAATGTTTTCTAATATCAAAATAATGACATGTGATGAATTCTATTAGCTCTGAACTTGAATTCTTCAGGGAGGATACACTGAATTTGATTAAGAAATATTATTACATATGACTTTCAAGTTTGAAGCATTAACATCTAATAACAAAAAAAGTCCTAGTTAGACATTAAAACATATTTGTTAGCAAAATAATGAAAATACTAGAAACTGACAGACTGCACAGCGGCCTATGCTGATTTCATTTTCCAACTATCTGCAACTTTTTTAAATATTAAGTGAAAAATTTCAAGTGTTTTCATTTAAATGACTGATAGCTTTTCTTTAGATACTCCATGGACTTGTAATTGACAGAAGAGTTCCAAGAGTTTCCAAACTATCCTATAGTTATATATGCTATAAATTCTTATCTGAAAAAAAAAGCCATTAACCTGGCACAACATAAGGAGTTATTTAGATATGAGTTTGATACCATCCGTTCATTCTTGTTTGTGTCATGCTCACAAGCCAGTACAGCTAAAAAGCCGAATCTACTCACTTGACAACAAAATTAAATATCATTGCTATAAACTTTTTCAATGGAAAGCACCCAATTTCAAAGACTGGTTAGATTTCTTACACACACACACATACACACACACACAAAAGTTGTCGAGTTTTTAAGCCAAATGAACTACAGAAATGCAAACCTTTAACTTGCTGACAAAATCAATTAGGTCTGATTCTCAAACTCCTTCACAGAAGTACAGATGTGCCAGTGGTCAGACATGCATTGTTTTCATTCAGAACCAAATTCATAATACTGCAAAAAGCTTTGTAACGAAAATCCCATGTGAATGCAACTATGTGTTCAAAAGGAGTAGTAATCAGATTTCAGAGGGGGCCATCACAGTACTGTTCATGTTAGTGATGAGATCAGCTGTTTACAACTAGCTACACACTGTATGTTTTATTAAAATCTCAATGCAACAAACCTGTTATGAAGCTGCAACACCCAGATTGTCAAAATGACCATGGCTGAGGCCTTACTGGATGTCCGAGGTGCACCACACTCATTTAGGACCAACTAGACCTTGGGATGGATGTGCATAAGATCCGTTAGTGTAGGATAAGTAACAATAAGTTGTGTTAATGCATACAAAAGATGAACAACCGGCCCTGCATAAGCTCTTTTGGTCTATGATCTGTGGAGCTAAAAATGGCCCATACTTTTCGTATAAAAATTTATTTTTATTCATCAATACCCTGAAAATAATGATCCAATAAAAAGTGGTATGTTTTGGAAACTGAAATTAAAGTACCGTAGCAATTTGGTTTTGTTAAGTTTCAAACTAATTTAATTTGTAAAAGGGAATTAATTAACAAAATTTTCAAGCAGTATGATTTTATTGGCATCATATAAGAGTACTACAATTATAGTCATTGCAAATGTAAATTTAAATAATTAACCAAATTTAAAAAAAAAAACTGCTGTCAGACTTGTCATGGCCAGCCAGTTTTGTTAGTTATAGATAATCATGTTAATTTTATTAAACATTCTTCCCCTATTACAGAACACTACAGAGGTGATTAATTAAAACCAGCATAATGATGTTTGGATACCATTATAGCAATAGCAGATTTTTCCTTGAAATCATTTGAAACTTAAGTATCATTCATAATTTAAAAACAATGAGCTGAACAAAAAGGAGTCACTTTTTGAAAGGAAAGGTTATATTCTGCGGTTGAAAATTCACCTGCCCAACTCAAAATATTGAATGAACACTTCTGGCAGTCTAATGAATTTTTGAATCATGCACATAGTCAGATGAGTGCTGATTCATGTGACTGACCAATTCCTCCTTTTCTTTTGATATTCTGTTGAGAATAATACCAACTTCTTTTCACTTACAATCTGCCTGAAATATATTTTCCATTTGTTTGGACAAAGTTCATACAAGCACTTCTCTTCTTCTTCAATTCTAATAAATGCTTACCTGGGGTAGAGCACACTCATCTCATTTGTAATTACTTACAACTGATATCAGAAGGGCAAAGAAAACAAGTTGCTCAAAGCAACAGTTCAAATGACTGAATTTATCAATCTTTTTAAAATAGCTGGTTAAATAAGAGATTATTCTGGGTGAGGAAAACATTTCAGTGCTTCATTGACTGGGAGAGAGGATTTCTTTGCTTTTTTTATTTTTCAGATTTTTTAACCTCTGCAATTGTGACATAAAATAAAGGTCACAAATATTCATGACAGCATTGAAAATTTTATCAACTTTCTCAATAAAATTTGACAAATAATGCCCTTTGTTTTCATAAACAATTCACTGAGGTTCAACTGACAGAGATGAGATAGCATCAAATGACCTGCATTTTACATATTTAACCTTTCATCTCAATGCCCATTATGTAGGCATGATTAAAAAGAACACCAAAAATGTCAATTAAATATTATCCACATATCCAAATGATGCTCCAAATTGAATGTCAAGCCTAAGATAAAACATTTGTTGTGACGACATGAAGTCCTGGGTGTATTGATGGCAACTTCTAACTTAGCTTCACTCATAATTATTTCTGGGTTAGTTTTATCAAGTAATGCACCTGTACCTCAGTTTTCATCTGAAAAGAGAAAAAAATGCATCTGACAGTTGGTGAAATAATAATATGTGAAAATTAAAGGATAATATGTATGCTTAAATTTGTAAAATTCTGACACTGTCCTCAGTTTTTGATTTTGGACAAGGCCATGGCATATCAAGCATAAAGGATAGTTGTAAAATGTCTGTCTGACCTTAACCCTAAGGTCAAATGGCTGAGTAAACATGTCACAGAATGAAGTGTGTCACAACATCAGAATAATTAATCCTAAATATGATGACAACACCTCAAGGGATTTATGAAGTATAAACAAATGAAAACAAAATATCAACTGCAACCTTAAAGTAATTTTCTATGACTGTGATCTGGACCCTAATGTTAACTGGCTGAGCAAACAAGTCACAAAATGTCCCAGCATCAGAGTAATTGATTCAATGTATGATGACAACCCCTCAAGGGGTTTATGAAATATAAACAAATAAAAACAATTTAACTGCAACCTTAATGTGATTTGCAATGACTATGATCCTGACCTCTAGGACAAAGATGCAAGTTTGCATCCAAAAGGAACGGTCTTTGCTTTATAATGTCTCATCCTATGGTGAAAATAAATCAAGTGGTTTAGGAATATAAGCAAATATAAAACTTTAACCAGTCTTACAAAATTTTTTTATGAATGCAGTCATTAACATGGGTTTTACAAACAGTGGCAAAAGAAAAATGTTACCTATAGAACACCAGATATAAAACATTTCTGTGTTGAGGTAATGAAATAAATGCAAAATTTAAAAAAAACTATTCACATTTTAAAAATTATCATGTAACAGTAATAACAAACATTTTATTCTACATATTATTATGAATACTTATGCTGATGAATATTTATGAGTGCAAATTTCTAAAATGAGAAAATTTCTAAGTCTGCCATAACACCATCAAATCTAATCACATTATATATATATATATATATATATATATATATATATATATATATATATATATATACATACATACAAACACACTGAAACACACACACAAACATACTTACCAAATTTAATTGTTTACTTCAAGTGACTTTTACTTTGTTTTATCAAAACTATGCAACAAACTGAACAAGAATCTCTCAAAGGGAATGACAATCCACTGAACAATAGGAATTTCCAGTCATTCAAGATACAATTTTTTCTTCTTTTGCTGGAGCTATCTCTGACATTCTTGAGTAATAAGATTTTTAAATTGGATGCTGCATCATTTAATGAAAACAAGAAACCATTTAAAGTTGTTTGGTGAAAATCCCATGCCAATGTGACCATCAATTCAGGAGATAAGATTTTCAACATGTTCATTGTGGCAGTCATACTGGATGCAGGCTAGTGTTTATTTAGAACCAACTATTTATCATCAAGAATTCTGCTAGTGAAATTCAGATGTAAGTTTAACCAGTTTTTCATAAGGAGTAACAAAGTATCATGTACTGTTATTGTAATGTTGGAAAACATGGATTTAGAAAAATTAGAAGTCATAATTAAAAATGATGCAAAAACGGTAAACATAATGCTCAACTACATTCCCTCACCAGCCCCATTATATTTAAAATGAAACCTTGATAAAATCGAAAACAGATGAGCCAGCTATCTGGATTTACCGTAACAATTTTATTTCCATAATGTTTGCTTTTATTGCATCAGTCTGTATTTTAAGAGTCGCTTCTATAAGATTTATGGAAAAATCATAAAGGCAGGCAGGTATGGAAATATAGCCAAAGACTGGAGGAGTAGTGATATGATTTGTGGATAGATATGCACCATTTTTATTTAGGACCAACTATAATTAGTCTTCTTGTGAAAACCCCATGTCATTACGACAAACTAGACACAAAATCAAAGAGTTTTGGTGAAACCCCCTGCCAATCTATCTATTCAGGAGTATTAGTACAGCATTAAGATTTTCAATTTATTCAGAACCAACTAGATGTGTTAAGATGTCATTTGGTGTAAAACCTATGTTGCTACCACCAATAATTCTGAATGAATAGTGACAAGAAGATTTTCAAGATGACTGCCAAGGTAGCCATCTTTAAATCAAATCAATACCATATTCATTCAGGACCAACTAAATATAATTAGTCTTCAGGTGAGAAGCCCATGTTAATATGACGTTCCATTTACAAGAGTAGCAATAAAAAAATTTTGTCATTGAGAATACATTGGATATCAGACCAGCAACATTTTATCAGGTACCAATTAGATGTAAAAATTCTAGTTAAAACCAAATGTTAATGATTTATCATCTAGAAGGAATAGTGACAAGATTTTCAAAAATGGCCACTGTGGCAGATATCAGATCAACACAAGATTTATTTAAGACCAACTAGACACCATAAGAAATCATCTGATGAAAACCTTCTTCTGAAACGACTTTCCATTCAGCAGTAGCAAGGACAAGATTTTCATAATTACTTCATTGGTGGCCATGCAGAATGTCAAACTGGCACCATTTGTTGATTTAGGGCCAAACTATACATCACAAGAAGTATTTTAGTGAAAAAAAGCATGTATTTTTGTGACCATTCATTCATGATGAGGAGAAAAGAGATTTTCAAGATGGACATTACGGTAGCCATACTGAATATCAGGCAGCACTTATGATTTAGGACCAGACATCATACAAAGAAATATATACTGATATGACTATCTCTTCAAGAAGAATAGCCATACGCGATTTTTAAATGGCTGCCAAAGAGACCATATTAGATGTCCGAGTGGCACCATCTTCATTTACAACCACCATGAATAACTATTCTGGATTTGTAGTAATAACTAACTGACTGTTGTGTCAGTCATAATTATTGGCTTTCGGAAAAGCACCATTTCATTTAGCACCAATTACACAATATATGAGGTTTTTCAGTGAAAACTTCATTCTGACCATTGATTTAGAAATAGGGGTAAGATTTTAAAGATGACCAGTGTGATAGCCACACTGGATATCCTTGTAGCATGTTTTTCATTCAGACCAGGTATAACTTGGGATGAATATGCATGTTAAGTTCCATGTAATCTTCCATGAAGGACAGACAACAACAAAAAAACAAAAACAAGACATATCACATCAGCTCTTCTGATCTATGACCTGTAGAGTTAAAAATGGTATGACCCTCTTTCTCTCATAGTTTACAAAAATATGTGTGAAATTATCTAAAACCAGTCACACATGCAACAAGTTCAATTGTAAACAGAGCATTTGGGGAAACAGTTTGAAATCAGTTTTGACTGATATTAATTATCAATGAAAGAACAAGTCATTGAAAAAAAAAGCAAAATGTCAGATATCAGTTTAGAAGAGTGAAGGCAATTTGACTAAAAATAATGGAACAGTACTTTGATCACTACTGAAAAAAAATGAATGTCAGGAAAATTCAAAGAAATATCACTGATACATTCTGATTCAGTTGAAAAATGGAATGGACAGAGAATAAGAATTACAGCCAGATGTGTTGACCCCTGTTCTGCTGACAAACTTATATGGTCTTGCATCACTGACAATAATTATATTTTTTAAAAACAAAAAAAATAATCTTAATTTTATCATACAGAATCCCAAATATGCATGTAATTTTTAAAGAAACCATGACATTTTAAAAAATTTCTTATGTCTTTTTTTACTTTCAAGACCTGCCAACCATGTCAGTCTCAGTAAGGCTGTTGACTTTTTTTTGAAAAGTTTGATCAGTTTTCGGTAGGGTGTAAAAAGAAAAAATTCCCATCAAGCTCAAAAATGTAATTAAAGTTTGGTATTTGAAACATGCAGCAAAAATAAACCATGTTCAACTGAAAAGTTTTTAAAGTAAATGTAGACTTTATTTACCACTAGTACAGTTGCACAAACTCATGTTCCAAACTCTATGCAGCTCAATGGATTGTTGCTACCTCTCAACTTTACGTAATTCTTATATTTTTTCCATTTAGCTAACAAGACGACAGCAATTGTATCTCCCGCCACGAGTCATACTCAAACTAGAATGTATGTCCAATAAACATAATCATGTCCCTTCCCGCTTTTATTCACAAGAATCTGAATATTCCTTTTATTCTTCGATGTTGGCTATTCCCTTTTCAAGAGGTTATGCACCTCTTGCCAGATGACATTTTTAACAAATTAAATAATCAAGTTTGATCATGCAGACACTTCAAATGAACAAAAAGGTGCAGTTTAAAGCATCTTGGGAGCTGCTGTAAAGTTAGTCTGGTTCCCTGACTAATTTCACTAATTGTAATATGAAACCCAGATTTAAATAAAACATGGATAAATAAATTTTCTGGATTTTTCGACAATGACGATTTTTTGTATTTTTTGCTTTTATGCCGTAAGGCTAATATTTTAATGGTAATTTTCGTAAGACTTACAGCAAAAGCATAAGAGTTAGCAGATCTGACTTTCTGTGTAATTATTACTCCCACTTGTTTAATAATCACTCTCTAGAAGGAAACCTTCTTACAAGGCCACTTTTCTGCTGTAGAAGGGATGTCCTTATAAGAGCAGATCCATTACAATCCTTCCTCATTATTTCCAATGGAACTTGCAACACATTTCACAGACAGCCAAAAGATAGAGCAAGAATAAAAGCATATCATATATTGTGTATTATTAATTTTGCAGACTCCTGTAACCATTGCCATTTTTGACAAAGACCTAAACAATTGTGTGATGTGTGCTGAATGTCTTGCAGTGGAAACCAACAACTGATGCCAAAATGACCAATCAAATATCCTTTTAAATCAAAAAGAACTACACTATTAGACTGGTAATGTGGCGCTCACCAGTTATTATGTACTTTTGAGAGAGTGATGTATGTAGGTGAAGTTGTTTGCATTTTAAACATGCATAGTGGAGAGAATGTTGGCATACCTATATACTACTTTCATGTAATATGGCTGAAATTTCTTTGGATATTGTACTTTTGGAAATTTTAAATGATCTTAGGACACTGCTAACTAAAATGACTGCTCCCTTGTGCTCCAAAAATCAACCTGAATTTGTCTAAAGTACACTATTCTTGGCATCTATTAAAATATGGAAAATGAATTTTGCCAAACTAGACAATACCAGCTTCTAAAGGTGCAATGAATTAATTACCAAATACATAAAATTTAAAAAAAAGTTATTGGCTCTATTTTTTACAATTTACCTCTAAAGTTTGAGAAGTGAAAATGAGCAAGTAGAGCTAGCACTTTTTTGAAAGGTGCACATCTGGAGTAAGGCCAAGCTGTATACCCTCTAACCCATATTACACCCATCAATCATACATCAAAATAAAGGGAATTAAAGGTTCTTTGAACAATACCTAAAATATACAGTCACTTTTAAATAGCCAGTATAACTAGTGAGGAAACCCAGGGAAACTCTTTTTCTTTAAAATTCTAACCCTATGCTAAATACAAAACTGTAAATAGATACAAGCCAACCCCTGGCGAGGAAACGGTATAATCTAAGTGAACAAAGGCGTAATATGAGCAGAAAAATCATAATCCAGATATAATAATCTTTAATGTGCAAATGAACAAAACACATGTATATTTTAGCATCAGCGAGCATCTGTTTGAACAAGGACCAAAGTTGTATTCTACCACTAGTTGTAGTCAGTGTTCTATTAAGAGCTTGGTAAATAACGCCCCTGCATTTATACAAATCATTTCCACAATTTAGTTTTGTTGTAAAAATGAAGTTACCTTAGTATTGTAGCAAAATGATCAAGACGTCTGTTTTACACTATGACCAATATTAAAATCCTTTCCACACAGCCCACAATGGGCATGAAGCTACCCTAGAATGGCACTGTAATGTGTTATTCATGTACTCATCTTCATGTAGTTGTTTTGTTTTTTTCTTTCTAATCCATCTATGAAATCATTTGAGAAACACTTTTGCTGTAACATATGCATCGACTAGAATAAATACAGCCAAAATCCTACAAAATTGTTCTGTACCTCAAGTTATTTTTAACAAAGAATATGTGAGCAAATATTAAAAGTTAGAAAACCAGTCTTCTGTTCTAAGCTAGACTGCTACTATAAATAGAAACAGAGGTCTTCTTGGAAATAGGGCAGCAGCTATAAATAGAACATAACACAGGAAGATCACCACTATTCTACAGATAAGTGTACTTTTATGTCATAGTTACACAGAAGTCGTCTTTTCCAGAATGTTATTTTTTATTAGTAGGATGTTAATAAAAATGAGAAAACAAATTATTAATTTTTTGGCGAGGGGGATATACTGAAAAAGCATAATCCAAATACATTTACGTGTAAGGCATAATTTAGTTTAAAAAAGCATAATAATTACGCTAAAAGCGTAATGGTTGGTATGCATGTAAATACTTTCTAAATGATGTGTTAGTGCAACAGATATGTGATAAGAATATGCAAAAGTGCCAATGAACATCCAGAATGTGGTAAAAAACAAAAACAAAAAGATCTGGAAATTGAAAATTCCAATCATGATTTTTTAATGAAAAGACTGAATTCTTGCATCACAAAGTGTTCAGTTAACAACATACATGCATTAGAAAAAGAAAAATCATTTTTAAAAATCAATTACAGAAATAATTTAGTTAAGTAGCAAGTAAAATCGAATGGTGGTGGATAATATAGAGGGATCAAAACTCTAATATTCTTAAGTAACTCTGCATACTTATTTCAAAATTTATTCAAAAACAAAATTTCAATTGGTGATTGAGAAGATAAACTTGAGTACAAATAAATTTTTCACGTAACAGGAAGAATTATACATCCTCAATCCTTTCTTCATGATATTAATGATGGAGGGAAGAAAAAAATAATCTTTAGTGTTCAATTTATGGATTATTTCCTTAAAAGGAAATGACACCGTTCTGTTCACTTTCCATTAACTGTGGCAGTGCCAGCGGACAATGAATTATCTGCAACTCTGTTCTTATGTCTATCATTACCTTTGCTTGGTGACTTGTGAACTGGAGCTTTGAATACAGTATTAGAAATAACATCCTCTCGTCTCAGTTTTCTAGAAAGAAAAGTAATAAATACAAAAATATACATGTAAGATTAAATTCATTGACTGCATTGAGCAGGTGACATTTATAATAGAGTTGATTACTAACACAGGACTGATGGTATACTAGAATCTTTTAAAACTGGATAAAGGAATAAAACAAGGTACTTATTGAAGTTTGATTGCAGATAAATCCTGTTTTTTCCATGTGATTCTTATTCACATCTTCTTTATAAAATTTAGCAACCAAATTTGCTTGTGATAACTCAAATAGTTTCTATAAAAAACAAAAATAAAATAATAAATGTACATAAAATCTTTCCATATTATTTTGCACAGGATAAGGTAGGGTACGACAATGTGAATGTGATATGCAGAACCTTAAAAACAAAATGTGAATATAATAGATGCAATGGATGTGTGTTTTGGAACAAAGGTCACCTGATGGAACTGATGCTCTACTGTCTCAAAAACTTGTTACCAATTCACAATAAGACTGTATTCTTCTAAACTGCTTCGTGTTAATTCATATCTGATATTGCTGATGAATACAATTTTTAGATTATCTGCTGTGGCAATAAAAACATATTTAAGATTAACATGATTTTCCATTACGGCTGTGCCAGTAAACATATATCCCTTCCGGGATGGCACTTCAAAAAAATGAAAAATCACTGGTTGTCAGAAAGAAAAAAAAATGTTAAAATCACATCTAACCCCATCCTACTGGTCTAATTCATGTGAATAAAACATTGGGTCAGAAATTATGCCAGTACACACGAGTGCACTGAATTTGTACGACTTTGTGTACTTTTAAAGCAGTGATATGCATTAAGCAAACTATGTCAATGTTGCAGATATAAAACATGCTTTGTGCAGTATGCTATTCTTATCCAGCTTTTAAAGTGCATGCTGCGACGTAATTTGCAGTCAGTAGATGTCTCACAGAGCTTGATGCAACATCCCGTTTCAGGAAGGCAAATGCTAAAATAGCATGAATACTTCAGTTTGACATAAATGGCTGTTTAAACTAAATTTGATTGGTTCATTAGACTCTGAACATAGCATTTTATGGTAGTTTGAACCTTACTTTCATTATGGAAGTTTTACAAATGTGTGTTTCAAGGAAGGGCCACACAAGAAAAAAAAAAAAGAGCAGAATCATAAAATCTTCAATGTTTTCAGTCAGCAAATACTGACTGGTGATAGCTAGGATGATAATGAATTTCATGTATATCAGTCTGTCGGACATTGGGAAAGGGTTGCTGGAAATACCAGTGTATGATTTTTAGCCTGATATTGGTGTAGAGTGGGAGTCTAATGGACAGGATGCCTCTAAGGCCTAACCTACTATGGCATTAAAGTCTCATATTAAATAAATAAGTGTCTCGCCATGCTCTACTTTTAGGCATCACACATTTCAGAGGAACAAAGGAAAATAGAACATGGTACTAAACACACACACACACACACACACACACACACACACACACATACATACATACATATATATATATATATATACATACATACATACACACACACACATCAGAATTTTTATATATAAATAATTCTCAAAGCATCATTTAAAAAACAATGTAATCTTGAGCAAACCGAGTTGTTTGAGAAGAAATTCATTTTTTTATCCAATAACTGAACCTATGAGCTCTGGCAAAATAAGTCTCATAATGAATAATAATGAAGTAGCCATGATAGTAATATAGGATGCAAGTGTACTAATTTCACCTTTAGTATATTCAAATCTGGACTGTGATGGAGGAACATGGCTCCAAAATAAACATCAATTTTTGCAACTGTTCAATGACTATGAATCAAGTATATAATCTAGTCCAACTAAATTTTTTACAAAAGTTTGAATTCTTTTGACCACATCATAATTAGCTGTCAAATATGGAGTAAGCCTATGGTCTTTCTGTCATCCTAACCAAGATCCTACCACAACCATGTGACCATGCCCAAGGACATCAGAGTAATAATCACTATCCAACTAGAGATAACATCATTTTGAGTGCAGTAAGGAGAATGTAACTACACTTGGAATATACTCTAAATTACAGTACTATTTCAAAATGTGTAATCAACCTTGAGAACCCATGACATGGCTCATCTAATTCAGATTTACACACTTACGAAAATATATTTTTTGAGGAAATTCAGGATGCAAAATTGTAAGTATATTTTTGGCCATTTTTATTAACAGCTAAAGAAGACATTTTATGTATATAACTTGCATTTTATTGTGAGGAACCTGTATAGCGTCAAGATATAGTTAAATTTGAAATATTGTATCAAAAAAGTAAATGCGGAATGTGCCAAAGCAGTTTGTATGTGTCAGTCTATGAAACATTTGCTGGTATGTGGCCGTCTATGAAATATATGCTTTAGTTCATTCATAAAACATTGTTTATGCTAAAAAATAGTTCCTTTGCACGTGGGATACAGTATGAAGGTGTTCAATATCGGTGAATATTGCACAATTTTGACAATGTAAAATTAACGGAGAAAAAAAAAAAAAAAATGAGCATGTAATAATAATCACTATTTGTATAGTGATTATTATTACATGCTCATCTTTTTTTTCAGAGATGACATTTTTGATTATTCTGATATCAGTAGGGCCTTAACGGAGTGGAATAGTAAGAAAGAGTGACAGATATTTAAGTGTCATGGAGATATTGAATAATGGCTATTCCTCTTGCCACCTCCTCATCGGAGATCACACATACACACAAAACTTAAGAGTAAATCCTGAAATCCAGGTAGCATCCCTGCAGGGGAGATAGCTTGACCATTTTAGTTTATTTTATTGGTCTCTGGTTATCCCATGGTATTTCTGTTACTTGAACATTATCTTATGTGTGTTCAGTCAGCATGATGGAAAAAGGATTACAACCATTGCCAGTTGTTGAAAACCATACTATAAATCAGTGAAAATAAAATAGAGTATATATGGGTTTGACTGTCCCAGATTGGTTGATAATGAAAGATTTTAGTAAAAATATTTTTTTGAGAGCATGTCCTACTTGTAACTGAAAAAGGTCATGGACATTGTTTTATTAACATAATTTCCATTCTTTTACAGCAATGAGTTTGGAAGACTCGTTACTGAAATCTGCAAATGACTTTTTGGTGTAGTATTGAAAGCACACATATCAAACTTGTTTAGATCCAGAAAATGGTGTGGATGTTATGGTTTTCTTTTCACAAAAGCTGTCATCATAGATGTGTCTATGCTGATAAAATTTTATCTTGATCACTCAGAAATTTATTGAATTCTGATATGGTGTTTGCATAAATTTACAATAGGAACTGAATTAGTACAGTGAGTTTTGAACTCTTGAGTTTTGTGCAAAAACATGGCATCCAAATAGAATACATCCAAAAATGTAGAGGATTTCAGTCTTGGATTTTGGCTCCCCATTGCATTTCACACTGACATACATATTCACAATCAACATAGTAGCAAGATAAGCAAGCAACAAACTTAAATACATATCATAAAAAAGACAAATAGTGGAGGGGGACATGATAAAAACAGGCTGGAACAAAGAAATTTAATAACAACAATATTTCTTTTTTGATGTGTGCAACATTATTTTTTCAGCTTCAGTAAGAAATTACATCAAAAGGAAGACAATAATGGGTGTACATTGACTTAGCCAACATGAATTAAGCTACTTTCTTATATCTGTTTTGTTCTGTTCCTGTCCATTCTGGTGATTATGTCCACTGAATCAGTATGATTGGACAAAATTTGGCAAATTAGAGATTGAGGAATCTTTTGGGCAGATTATAATTATACATTGATTCTTGCTGTTGCTGAATTCCAATGCATCACTGAAAAACACTGATGCATTTTCATACTCTGCTAAAAATATTTATTATACATGCACATCTCCAGATATCTGCATCAGAGATGAGTATAATTTCATTTCTTGGTTTGTTGATTCTTGTTGTTGCTCAATTATAAAATACATCACTGAAAAACACTGATGCATTCTCATACTCTGCCAAAAATATTTATCACACATGCACATCTCCAGATATTGGTGAATACATTATAACAGTTCTGGCTAGTCAAATGGACAATGTTAGAGAAACTTGAAGTGAGCTAAAATGTAAACTTTACAACAGTGTGTGATGTAGGATTGTTCAAGACTTCTCCATCTCATATGATCACCATGAAAAAATCCATTTGTACCAACTGATGAAAACTTTTAGGTAACTTTCAGAAAAAACATAATTAGTGATATTTAAAGTCTACAAAATTGTTAGAATCAAACTTGAAAAACTCACAGTTGTGGCAAAAATGATGGACTAGCATCTTTGCCACTTTTATGACCATTGATTACTTGATCAATTTAGTTTGGTTTGTTATTGGTTTTTTTTTTTTTTAATGCTATGTTTCAGTACATGATAAGCATTACATTACAGCCAATAAATTAGGTGGAGGAAGAACACCAACCCAAATTGGTTGATCTTTGACAAAAGCTCACTCTGAGATGTGCAAGTGATCTGTAAAAGCAAGCACCTTAGTACACTTTGGCACACAAAGCCTCTTTTGTTTTGATGTTTATTTTAACAGCCAAAGCCATTTAGACATGAGATCTCAAGTTTGATTTGATGTTGATCTCAACAGCCAAAGCCAATTAGACATGATATCTCAAGTTTAATTTGATGTTGATATCAACAGCTAAAGCCATTTAGACATGAATCTCAAGTTTCTGTAGATCATAATGGCCTTTAAACCATTTTCAAATCAAGAGAATCTACATATGGCAGCCAGTTTTACTGCTGAAGAAAATCCAAATACTTCTGAGACACCAAACACTACTTATGACCAAATACTTCTGAGACACCAAACACTACCACTGACCTTCCACAATTAATTAGCAACATTCTTATGTACACATTGAAGGCAAGTAATCACATGACAAGCATCTTGTACCAATCTGCCTTGGAAGCCACTCAGATCTTTATCACAAGACAAGCATCTTATGCCACTCAGCCTCTCAGACTATAGGAAAAAGTCTCATATGGAAGACTAGAAGTGGGAGACAGAATCTGTGACAACTGGATTGAAAGTATAGAATGCTACTGCTAGACCATAAGAAATGATGCTGCTGTTGACAATACAGTTAACTGGAATGATGATTTTACAAGTACTCTGGGAAAAATTATTCCTTGACTTTCATCAACTTTTTAAAAACTAATTTATGATATAAAGATGTTTAACTTGCTGTTTCTTTTTTTCAAACATATTATATTAGTCCTGCAACAAGGCATACAAATAAGACATCAGCAACTAAAATATATGTTCTTAGAAGAAATGAAATGTTAAAGTATGCAGAAAATATGTGACATCATTTGCACAGGCATTAACATTTTTTTTCTGACAAATCATGTATTATAAGTTTATTAAAATATTTATGGAATAATTAATAACAAGCAATTGTAGCATCTGCCCACACAT
This sequence comes from Potamilus streckersoni, assembly GCA_016746295.1. Lineage (NCBI taxonomy): Eukaryota > Metazoa > Mollusca > Bivalvia > Unionida > Unionidae > Potamilus > Potamilus streckersoni. The sequence goes on along the minus strand of JAEAOA010000977.1, from coordinate 264,813 downwards.
TTAAAGCAATATAAGATCTAACTATAATTCAAATCAAAAGCAGAATGACTGAGAAAAAAGAAAAAGAGCAAATGATAGTGATCACTTTAGTAAACACACAGTTTATTAAGGATACAAATTCATGATTTCTGTATTAGAATAGAATGGACATTAAATTAGTAGGTATTAAAGCTTTGATCAATGACATCTACAATAAATTAGTAGGTATTAAGTGACTTATCAAACACATCTACAAATGATAAGCCTCCAAAAAAATTGGGATTTCACAGTATCAGATACATACATGGCTGACAGACAAACAAACAAAAGGACAAAAGATTGATTATATTGAATGAATACAAATAAAAATATGTAGCAGATTATATGATCTATAAGAATTCAGTTCATTACCTCCAGTCAGTTGTCATTTAAATTGCTTGTCCCCAACCCAATATTAAAATCGATTCTGCGATCCACTAACCCATAGCCAGAAATTATGTATAAAAGAAGTATGCTTCAATAGGGGGCAGTATTTTTCAAATAAAATATATCTGATGGTGGATCATAATTTTTTAAAACTTCTGTTGTGGGTTGGTTGAATTTGCCTTTTCCTCTGGGGAGTGTGAGGGGATGTGTTTTACTGGAACACAATTAAAATATATTTGGTGCCAGTAAGAACATCCATTCAGAAAAACTAAGGACAAGATTTGCAATATCTTCAATTCTGGTCCAAAATGGCAGATGACCATGTCAGACGAAGGCTAACAAAAATTCCAGAATTTACACAATAAAAAAGTTTGTGTTGTTCCATTCCAATTTAGAATATTTTTGGAAAAATGTCTTTATCCAAATCAGTAATGTTGTTCTCCAGGAAAACAATTATTCAGAAAAACGAAGTAAAATTAGCTCCTCTAACAAAACATGTTCTACGTAGACATATGAACAGACAACTTCATCTAGCACAAAAATACAAGTTTTAAGGTAATAGAAGTTGTATAACTAAGATGTTACAATAAACTCCAACTGACTTTACGACTGTTTATGACTTGACTATGACTGTCTGTGACTCTGAATGTCTTACAAAGCACCTCAGTATATAAACAAAGCTAACACGTTTGAATTATGCACGAGGACGCATGCAATTTCATTATACTTCTGGACATTAGGAAAGCCCGACCAAGTATCAGCCATCATACACAGCACGTGCTCATGAGTCACATTTATGACTCAAGTAAACATGATGTTTTGCAACATATTAGACTGATATTAATATAATCATATTAATAATTACTTTTAATGAAATAAAAAGATTTATGCAAAATTCTATCCTTAACATACACATACTTCAACTACAGGGTCGTAACACATTAATGTAACAAACTTGTAAAAAAGTACTCTAATATCAACATGTCTGAATGTCTGATTGCCCGAGCATTTTGCAGTGATTCCAATTTTTACTTTTCTTGGTAAATTAATGCACTAGTTAATATTACAAAATGTGTATTTGCATTGATTTGGTCCATTGTCATTACTACAACCTCAAAAAAAATATATCTTCATTGCCCTTGATGTGATTTTAACCTTGAAAATTCATTACATTAGCAGCCACCAAAATCCTTACAATGCTAGTCAGCACACTAGCATAAATCCTAAGGTTTTATTTTTTAAATACATTGTTTAAAACAGATTATTTGTCTTTTTACAAAGTTGCACAACTCTCATCCCCTAGCATGCACAATTTTCTCCAGGGAATAAACTAGATAGTGATTTTTAAAAGTAACCTAAGCATGATAAATGTAACAGGATAAAATTAGTACTGTAGCGCACAAGCCTGCCTTGAGCACACAAGTCAGGGAAGCATGAAATGTACATCACACTAACATACTTTTAATATTTTAGTGTAGTGCACTTGCCTACCTTAACCAACAGACCATAAGTAAGATGCCTGCTTTAACCAACAGGACAAAAGTTAGGGAAGAATGAAATGTACTTCACACTAAGCTACTTTTAATATTTTAGTGTAGTGCACATGCCTGCCTTAACCAAAGAACACACAAGTCAAGGAAGCATGAAATGTACTTCACATTAACTTACTTTCATTATTTTAGTATTTGACACATCAAGATGCAACAAAGTACCAAGTAACATAACTTTGTGGACAACTGTATTTGTTAGACTAATTACATTACAGACTAATAAAGTAAAAGTCTGCATCATTATTGTTGATCTCAGGCTCATTTTGCTATCACTATAAATGTAAACCATGCAAATACAAGATATCAGTTGTATTACAAGTCCAAAGAGGATGGGATAAAATTTGTATTTTCTTGAAATAAAAGAAAACATTTAACACTGAAGTTAATTCAAGGTGTAAGCAGACAGATTTATGTATGTTTAGATGGACATGTGGACAGACATGCATAAGGACGCAATAATGATCCATATGTCAAGGTCTCTGAAGCAGGATGTAATAAAAATCATATTTTTAATCTAGATTTTCTTAATATATAGCTTCAAACAAAATTGTGATTGCTATCCATGTAGATTTTTCAAGGATTTTAAGCAGAAACTTGTCAAGTAGGGGGCATAATACCTTAAAACTTTGCCACAAAATTGTAAAAATTAACCTTGTCTAAAGTTTTAATAGGAAGGCTCATAATTTCATTTCAATCCAAAAGTATATCAAAAGATACTAAGTGGAAATGAAATTGAAGATTTGAAGTTTCAAGTCAAACAAGGTCCATAAATTTTTGCATGATAAAGGTGAAAATCAAAATTTACCCATGATCTTGTTAATGTAAAGATCTGATCTTAATCTATGACTTAATTCTTTAAAATGTTATCTAACAGAAACAAAAACTGAAAAGCAGATTTTGAAGGCTAATTGATTTGTTTTTTTTGATAACAAATTATGAAAATCAAACTTGATGAAAGTCTTCTTTATGTAATTTTTCAAAGTTATTTAGCAGAATTGAAATTGAAGTGCACAGTTCGAGTTAAAATGGGGTCATAAGATTTTTGTGGAGAAAAAAAGTGAAAATTGAAAAGGACCTCATAGCTGCCAACCCGCCAGGCTCGCATTAGTGAAAATAGGGATAAAATTAGTGAATTTTTACATGAATTTGTGAAGCGATCTTAGAGTCCCAAAATATGTGTCAGAATAAATGTTTAGCATGGTCTCCAGCTGATAAAAGTAGATTGTGTTCAACAAGAAAACTCAAACAATTCTTCATTATTGGTAGCTTGCAGGTCTTCCTTCAATGACTTAAATATTCCAGAGCTGGAATCTGCTGCAAGTTCTTAATTTTCCCAACCTCTATGTGCTAACAATGTGCTTCCTTACATCATCTCATCCACCACGCCCAATGCTAAAATTTGTGGCACACTGTGTGCAAAAAGCATGATGGATTTTGGTGCTTGATGGCTGAATGCATGGCTAATTTTGGGGTTATTCCAAAATAAACTTCTCCTTTTGCGCAATCTCTTAAATTTAGTGTTGGCAGCACATGTACAGAGCAAAATCCTCATTAGGAAAAATTTATCTCAAAATGCGTTTGTCTCAAAAACATTTGTAAACTACTCTTATACATAGAGATTAAAATATGCTAAAATACCTGCTACTCCGACAACTGTATTAAGTGGGGATAGTCCTATTAATATCACGACGAGCAGTACCAGACCGTTTTGGCCACTGTCACATGACTAGCACTTAACAGGAAATCAGATATTTTATTAAAGATTTTAAAATAATTGAGAATTGGGGAACCTGTGATTTTTTGCATGCAGCATAAATCCGTGAATCACTGAAAAAGTTGTTAAATTCAAGCCAAAAAAGTGAGGGTTGGTAGCTGTATAGGACTTATATCTTCTTAGTTTAAAGCCTCATATCAATTATGATTTCAATTGATTAAAAATCATTCAAAAGTTATTGAATTATTTAGTCAAAACAAGATGTTTCATGGGATGTGACATTACATACCCGACAGACTTGTGTAACACCCAATACATTCTTCAAAGCAAAAAGTGAAAGAATTAAGAAACAAAAATATCATCATAAAACTTCTTACTTTCTCATGTTAGGCAAAACATAACTAACAACCGCTGATGCAGCTCGTCTTGGTTTCTTGAACTCCTCCTCTCTCTCCCTGCTGAAGAAGAAAAATACTGTGTACTTTCTAATCAGAAGAAAAATGAACAGGATTTGTACAGTAATATGTTGTTATTTATCCAACATCAAGTATTGGAACTGGCACAATAAAAGCAGCAGCAAAAATTCATAGCTTTCCTATCATAATGATTTTTGATGACAGTCCAGTCCAATTTTCTGTTAAAAAAAACCAAACAATTTGAGCATATTCCATAAAATTGGAACAGTAGATTTAATTCAATGTTTGGTGGTCATAGGGAGGGGGTAGCATGGGACAGGGCACGCAGCACATCCAAAATGGACAGGATTGTGTCTAGTTTCTCCAGTGGTAAACAAATTTGCCCAAAGTCAGTGAGAAAATTTTTCTCGCACATAAACAAAATCCTTTTTATGGAACTAGTTCTTTCAGATTTATGTGGGGAAATAACCTGGCTGCTGGTGATTTAGAAATGCCAGGATGCAATACTGAGCTCTAAAACAAGGCATCTAATTTACCCATAATGGAATTCTTCCCAGGATTAGCACATTTTAACTCTTACATGATTCTTAGATATACATTTCCATAAGCTGTAACCTTAGCCTTACAATTATCACCAAATATTACTGATCTGAAAGAAAATATAAACATTATAAAACATATCTTATATCATAATACAATATTGGGTTTATACTATCACAGCATTAAGTTTAAAGGCATCACATCTATTAGCACATAAATTTCATGTCAAGATCAACTTGTTTTGTGCATATTTTGAAACTTAACATTTTTTTTTTAAATTTTAAGTGGGGTCAGGAATTATCTAACATCATTAAATTGTCAAACAGTAATGGGTACAGGATGTTTAGTTTTGAATATCAATCGTTCTTAAATATCCTTACTATGTCTGCCACAAACAAAGGATACCAATCAGATCATCTTTTTATGTAAATAATGATGCCATATGAACTTTGATGGATGAATGTATTGGACTGATGCACTTTCAGTTTCACCTTTGTGCTACATTTTAATGTATATGCAGTATTAACTTTATCTGGCCAAATTGTTAGCATGCACAGGGGTCAAGCTATATATATATATATATATATATATATATATATATATATATATATATATATATATATATATATACACAGTAGACTCTGGATTATCCGTGCACGGTTTAACCGCTTTGCGGCTTAACCATAACAATGTATTTTAAAAGAATTTTTTTACTCCATATCTTAAAAGGATGGGTTGTTATGCGACGATTTCAAAATCAAAAATTTTATACAGAAAGTCGACCGACCTGTTTAACGATGACTCGGGCTTACGACTGGTTCCCGGTGAGAGTTGTTATATAATTTTATAATAGGGCTTTATTTCCCGTCCAAAGGAAAATGCGGATATTAAACGCCTTTTTTTTGGTAGTGGGGGGAAAGAGTTCTGTTAAAAGAACAGTAAGATTCTTCAGTTGTTATCAGTACAGTAGGCTACTTCAGTTGTGTCCAAAAATACTGTATTTAAGTTTTTGTGTTGGAAAGAGGATAATGGAGCGGAAAAGGAAGCGCATAGTTTTAACAATTAACCAAAAACTCAACATAATTAAGAAACTTGAGCAAGACGGTTTTACCAAAAACTTAGCTTTACAATATGGTATAGGTGAAACAACAGTTCTTGATCTGCTAAAAATTAAAAATAACATTAACTACACCAGTAATTCTGATTCATCAAGTGGCTTATCAAGCAGAAAAACAATGAAACTGTCAACTTATAATGAGCTTCATAAAGTGATGTTGCAATGGTTTAACCAATAAAGGGCACACAACATTCCTGTTTCAGGAATTATCTTCGCAAAACAGGCAAAACTATACTTTGATGCATTAGGAATGGAAGGTGATTTCAATGCATCCTCGGGATGGCTGACGCGATTCAAACAGTGGCATGAAATACGTAAGATTTCTATACATGGGGAAAAATTAAGCAACAATGAAACAGTTGCAAATGAATTCCAAAATGATTTTCAAAAATTCATAGAAGAGCAACAGGTGACTCCTGAACAAATTTATAATGCTGATGAAATTGGTCTAAATTGGAAATGTCTCCCCACAAAAACATTAGCACATAAATCAGAAAGTCGAGCACCGGGGCATAAATCCAGCAAAGAAAGAATCACTGCTTTATGTTGCGCAAATGCTACTGGTTCTCATAAAGTGAAACTAGCTATAATAAAAAAAATGAAAAAGCCACATTGTTTCAAGGGAACTGAAAAAACCAATATGCTTGTGACATATTTTAATCAGAAGAAAGCCTGGATGGATACCACAATTTTTAAAACATGGTTCCATGAAAACTTTGGTTAGGAAGTTGATAGTGGACATATTTTAGAATGGTTTAATGTTGATTGTGACGATCTAGGGTGTGAAGTTTTGTCCGACAGTGAAAGTAAAAGTGCACAAGGGCAGACAACATATTCTGATGAGAGTGACGAAGAAGACAAGGAACTTATTCCTGAAACAAGGATAAACAATTCATCTGCTCTTCAATGGACTGCTAGAGTATCTGGAGTAACAAAGTGATTCTCTGCTCTCAGATAAATTGGTATTATGCAGATTGAGAGCAACCATAAAGAAGAAAAAAGCTATGTCATTAAAACAGAAATCAATAAAAGACTACTTTTCCTAAACATTTGTTGTTTTTGTTTCTTCACTTATTCATCTTTCTTTATTTTAATGTTCAATATAATTGTATTAAATTTAATTATTTATTTTCATGTTATGACATTAAGATATTAGTGAAGAAGAAAATTGGCCTGCATCACGAAAGGTAAACATAAGTAGGATATTAACTAAGTTAATTTTATGCCACTATATCTGGATTGTATATATGCACTTTGGTTTATCCGCTGTTTTTGATTATCCACGCTAGCTCTCCCCACCATTACCGCGGATAATCGAGAGTCTACTGTATATAATCTGTTTGTGTGTGCATGTGGGTGCATTGTTTTCTTTCTCTATTTGAATTATGCCCTCAATTTCCCAGTATGCATATTTGCATTTACCATTGGTTTTAAGAAATACTTTATTTACAAATGGAACATTTCTAAGTTGCATGTGTATTATAAATACATTTAGTACATGTTTAAAAAATACCGTATTTATATGCAGTGTATTTTGGCCAATTTGATATATTGTTGTAGGGTTGAACGCCCTGTTTCAGCACAAGATAGGCTATACATGGCAATCAGTATAAATGGTGGAGGAAGAACAGAGGAAAACCACAGAAAGAAGGACCGCCCAATGAGAAGCTACTGGCAAGCATTCTTACGTACCCACACTGGCCAAGCCAGAGACTCGAAACGACACAGAAGTGAGATGGCAGTGATCCTTAACGGTGAATGATTTAGACCACTCAGTCACTTGGGGCCCCCCAAAATGACAAAGAGAACAAAAGAATATTTACATTGTCGTCAGTTTAATTGAGTAACTAGATTATAATTGTAATTGCAAGTTAGTACAAAAATTTATTTGACTACCCTTAACAAATGTTTGTTGTTTTTTTTTACTGAAAGTTCACTATAAAATGACACTGAAAAGATTTCTAAACTTGTCTGAAACAACTCCTGTACAGTGTACATGAGAGCAAATGCACAAATCTTTCAGATTATATTGTTTGTCCTAATTTCTTTGTTGCCAATGAAACATTACCATAACTGTCCAAAGATAACACAACGAAAGCATTAAAGTTGCTATATGAATGAACTAAACCATTCTTTCCAACAAAATCAACACAGCCAACATATAAATGCATCTGTTTTTAGAAAGGGGTTTTCTTTATGTAACCAGTGACTTTATAGACACAACAGTCCATTGACAAGATTGAAATGGAAGGTTTTATTATTTGTCAATATACTTGTAGCATCATTAGGCATTAGTCAAATAGTATTTGATTTACTGGGATTTTTTCTTCAAATTTTCACAAAAATGAGTGGTCAGAAAACAACTCTCGAATTCCACAACATAGCACTGTCCCCTATGTTTCTGACCTACATAACTGCATTTGGAAGCTAAATCTTCAATAGCATAATATTTAGGCATTGCTTGCTATTGATTGTGTATTTTCCTGAATACATTTGCCCAATGGTTTACGAACATAGGCTATCTAATAATATGGTACATTCCCAGACACAGCAATGTCAGACATTATTTCCCCATGGCAGGTTCACTTACGGTTCCAAACTGATTTTATGAAAATAATAATGTACACATGGCATTTAAAATATTCATTTTACCAATTCTATTCTTAAAACTCAAGTTTTTATGCTTTTAACTTGTGGAAATTTGGCAGTAATAGCTGCAAACTTACGTGAAAAGTGTTAATGACCAATCAGCTAACAAAACACATGCCTGTGAAGGTGCAAGTTTGTTTGCTGATGGACATGAAATCAACACCAGCTGTTTGATGGCATAAGGTCTACATTTTGCCATGAGGAGTAACATAAAGTAACAAACCTTGCAAAGGCAAGGGAGCATCTCAAAGAGTACAGTCATAGGATGAAGTTAACATTTTTTAGGTGTCTTAGTCGCCCACTTCACCTGGTATCGTGCCCACCTGATGCAGTTTTGTCAATTGTGTTGATCATTTCACCAGTATACTTTCTACTGAACCGATTATTGATTGTGCTGATCCTAATACAAGTATATTTCCCACTGAACTGATTAGTCTTACCCACTCTGTTTAGTCATGGTTTAATATAGTTCACCTATGCCTTCACGCTTATGGTGTGCAACTTATTCTTGGTTTACCTTTCAGATGTAAAACAAAATGATGTTTTTAGTCTATGAACAAGCATTTCACTTGCCTTGTTCAGTCACTCTCTTTACTGACCACATTCTCAATCCAATTTAAGAGGCATGTTAAATTCTTCAATTTCTTTCACAAAGGCAGGGATAATTTTCCATCTATAATGCCCTGGGTAAGCTGACTTAGAAAATTTGCAAACCACTAATCATAAAAAGCCAGCCATCTGATTTCCGATACCTCTACAACTTTCCGTCGAGAACTTATAAAAATGGTTCTAGCTGCTGCCCAATATTTAGTCAATGTTACTATTTTTGCAGTGTTGTTTCCCGAACCATTCATGGGAAGAGCATTATATAGTCTGAAGATTTTAATGTCAATACAGGGGCATGCATGGGGACTCTGGAAGAAATTTTGCCCAACAATTCAAGTGATGGTGAAATCTGGATCCTAAACAAATCTGAGATGCCAATGGATTCCTGAGCAGTTTCCAGTTTGCCAAGAGGACAACTGGAGAGGTGCTAGTGCAGTTTCCCAAGAGAACTATGTGTGCTGCAAAATTTAACATCACCATAAGGGATAGACATAGTCAAGCTGACAGCTAAATCTTGGCATGCAGCACCCCCAAAGCAGACAGGATTATGTCTATTTTCTCCAGTGGCAAACAAACTTGCCCATGGTCAATTAGGAAGTTTTCTCACATAAACAAAATCCTGAGATGGAACTAGCTCATGTTTGAAAAAGGCCTATCCAGGTCATTGGATGAGTGGCGAGACAGATCCAGAAATGCTGCCTAGATTTTATATGAAGAGGGATGCTCCCCCAATTGTCACAAAAATAATGGGGAGTAGAACATAAACAAGGAAAATTAAATGGCAATAGTTCAGTATTTACTTAATACTTGAATATCCAGCTTTTTTTTTCTGCTTCATGTTTGAGCTCTATTGAAATCACTATCTTTAAAATATGTAGCCTTTGGCTGTAAAATCTTTAACCTGCTTATTGTTTCTGAGCTTAATTAGTTCCTTATCCGTGTATGAAGATTGTTCAGTGCTGAAAAGCCCTTTAAATGTCTGCTGCATGATGGGATACATACATAGCTAGCTTAACCAGATGGAACAAGCTTGGAAAAAGTTCTGTATGGTTGTTATGTACAATTTTTCACTTATTGCCTTTTGTATCCTTCTGCTCCAAATCAAGATTTTCACTAACATAATTTCTGCCAAAATTTCATTTTTTTCAATTAGAACTTTACTGACTACTACGCCAGATTTGTGTGCATAATGCTGTGTAACTGGTGTGCACAATATGTTGATCGCGAAGGTAGTATGAGTAGCTAGCATAGCATTTTTAAAAAAATGGACGTCAGCCTATATATGTTTTGCATTTATGTGGTAGGTAGATAATTTTGGCTTGGTCATTTTTAAGTAGTTTGCGTGCTGAAAAAGTGTGTGCACCCCTGCCACATAACAATTTTAACTCCATTAATGCCAGTCTACTTGACTTGTTCTAACAGAGGTATTTTGATTAAATGTTTTTGTAGAAATGAAAATTGCACTTCTTTTAAATTGATTGTATTTTAGTTGTCTTGTTTGTCTGTCTATTCCATATTTAATTTCAAAACACCACTGAAATGAGAGGTTGACCAGCAATCTGTTTTCAGCTATCCAGAATGTACACAGGACTCATATTTAACACTATTTTCAGGTTCCAAATCACTCCTTGATATCTTCATTAATACTTTTCCAGCTCCAATAATTTGATAACCTACCTGATTTACTTTAAACTAATCTGCACGAGTTCACACGAAATGAATTCATTTAAATATTGTGCAAATCACATGATTGCACACTCTGACAGCATCTCTGGAAACATCAGAGCACAACACTGAAAATTAGCTGTTATATGTATGAACTATCCTGATTGACTTGTAGATTCATGGCAAAGGCAGGAAGCTGCAATAGCAATTGAGCAACTGGCCTCAATAAAAAAATGTCACTTTTCAGCCAATGCATGGTGATGTTTAAAAAATTGTTATAATTAAATGTCAAGACAGAAACCTTTTTAAAATTGAAATCACTTTCTTAATGACACAAGCAACCACTGATGAAAGCACAACAGTCAACATAGTGCACATGGTACATAGTGTTCCATACATTTAAGAAAATTTATTATCATGTTTTTTTTTCAAGTTTATACAATTTTTTAAAAAATTCTGTAGCATAGCTCATGTATCGTTTATATTTTAATATACGATGCCATCTTATTCTACTAAAATAAACTTTAAAAAGAATTATGACATGCATGACAATGTTCCTGGTGTTCTTAATCATACAGGTCCAATACAAATAGTATGATACTCATTTGTAATCTCTTTTCAAGTTTTATATTATTGTTTCAATAATTTCTTTAAAGCAGGTCTTGAAAATAGTATGGAAATAAAATGAATCTACTATAAATTAATTGATGAATATCTTAAGAAATTTTACCACTATATAGTTTGCACATGTAAAAGTATGAAATTGATTCATCTAAGGTTGAGTTCACAGTGTCAGGATTTCTCCCATCAGTTTATTTCATGTTGACTCCTGGAGTGAAGAATTGGTGATGGGTGCCACAAAACTCACCATATCTGCAATAAAATCAGAGACAGACTTAGTGGATTTCCACTTTCCATTAATCCAGTGGGGGGATGAATCCACTATGCAGTGTGAACTCTCCCACTACTCACTGTGGGCATCTTATTCCCTGCCTATCTGTACAAGTCCAACAGATTGGGCAATCCATAAAACATGATGCATGTACTTTATAAGCCAGGATGATTGCTGCCAAGTTTGGATAAATTGATTATGGTTGTTGAGAAGAAGTTACAAACTGCAATTATGGCTGGACAATCCATGCCAGACACTGCAAATTGAACCTAAGACCATACCACAAGCTCTCTTGACCAGAAAAGCCAATAATCTTACTCTGTAAAGTTAATATCTGTCTCAAAAGCAGTATCTGCTGTTCGCCTGATGCCACTAGAGGGAGATTCCTTAACATTAGAGTGCTGCTTCTTACTGCAGTCCTGGAGAATAATTTTGCTGGTGCTGTATTTCAGCATGGTCAACCGCTTTCGAATGTTCTTCAAACTTTGGTTCTGAAAAGAAAAATTATATCACTGAACAAAAATGCTCCAACACACTGCCTACAAACTGCTCTAAATGCAAAACTTAATCATATGTACAGATGGATGAAAAATGGTTGTTGTTGTAAAGTTTAACGCCATTTTTCAGCACAAGATTGGCTATACATGGCAGCCAGTATAAATGGTGGATGAAGTGGGAAAATACAGGAAAGAACAACGACCCCAAACGAAGCTACTTGCAAGCCTTCTCACACACCCACATTGGTCAAACTTGCGACTAGAACCCACATAAAATGAGGTAAGATGGCAGTGATCAGTAACAACAAGCATTTTAGACCACTGCCTCTTGAGGCCCCTTAAAAATGGTAACACACTAGTGGTCAGGCATGAAAAATGTAGTAATTGCTCTGTAAAATACTGTTGACCCCTGCAATGAAATTTTTGGGAAAATTTTAATTTCATGATTTGATCAGAAATTATGCTTAGCACAAATGACCCCCATTTCCACCGACTAGGAAAAACACACAAAATTATTTTTAAAAACCCTGAAAGATGCTATTCTAGGTTATGTATTGAAAAGTGAATGATAAGAGGCAAATAGAAAGATGGTCAATACAAAAGGTAACCAATACAAGGCTTATTAAATGGCCTCTCTTAAGCTAAGGAGTCAGAACTTAATATTAACTTTTGCTTTCTTGATGTACTGTAAATTCAATTATTTTCATGTCATCAATTTTCAAGATGTTGCAAAGAATAACATTTTAGTTTGTTACCTAAATTTGTGGGTTTACATATACTTCTGCTGAGAAAGACTGTCATTGTCTGAAGGGTTTGCTGGATTTTCTGTAGTTTGCTGTATAGAGGAATCCATCATTTTATACGCAGAATGAGTCTCATGAATAAAAGTCAGTATTTAGCACTACGGTTCATCATCCTACATAAGAGATCAGGATTTCCAGATTGTTCATCTTCACTAGCCATGGTTCTGATATGTTAACCTTATGTACACCTTGGATAAGCGAGCCAACATTTTAGTGCTTTGTCCTAGTGACAGCTATTGGATTTCATTTGTCTTACTTAGTATACAATGGCAACTAACCAACAGCATGTAACAGTGGTGAATTGTACATTGGCTAAAAATGGTGGATGCAGTTGACTTCAAAAGGATACTCTGCAAGTTTAATATCGAAATTATAACTATGTACCAGTAAGAAGCAATTACAGATCTTGAATGAATCGTATTTGTACAAAGATGGACTGACAGTGGAAAATTGTTTATTTATGAGTCCATTCAAGTTGTGTGTTCACCTTGTCTCGATCATGAAGGGAAAGTGTTCAAATTTGAACAACTTAAATTTGATTGGATGTGTTGCCACATTCAATGAAATTCACAGACCCGAAGCACATAAATATCTGCTCAATCTGACAAGATGTAGATAGGGTTAGTGTATTAAAAAATTAGCTAGTGAAGATGCAGATTGCTCACATCTGGAATTTAACAACACAAATAAAAAATTTTAACATAAAATATAACCTCTTTCTGACATTTTCTACAATCAATTCTGAGCATGTGCTGTATAATATTAAACTCAGCAGGACTTAAGCTTAGGTACAGGCTTAATTGTGCTTTTGCAGTGTTACATCGAGGGCTTTACAACCAACAGGAACTCCCTTTCCTATTCTAAAAACAGGATGAGTATTATCACAGAATCCAGCAATTATTCTTTCATTTTTGTATGGATTTTCAAGGATATAATTGAAATGTGTGGGAGTATAGCTATTTTTGCAATATTTCTGCTTCCTTCTATGCACATGTTTGCATAAATACAAATGACAAATATACTTATCGCAATTGCTAACAACTGCAGCTGGAGTTATAAAAAACCAGGCAGGAAAAGGAATCTTACTGGATACACCGCCTTAGAACATTGAAGCCAAGTGGTCTAAGCTAAGAAGACTAGAAAAAGAGAGCTATGCACTAGTAGATTTAGTCTTTGTAGCCGACAGAGTTTCTTTTCAAACTTTTCTAAATCTTCTTAGTATCCTTTAATTACTATAAAAATAAAAGATCCGGTAAAGAATGAAATATCCAGGATATAATCTGCGTTACATAAATGTACACAAAATAATAGATGTCACTTTGGCTCATCGAGTTTTAGGGAATTATAAACATATTTCAGTATTCGCAACAAGTCTATACAGGCTGGTTGAGACAATGTATCTATATGTTTAACTCGTGTAGAGACAAGTCATGTAGAGTTTTACAAACACGTTTTTTTATGTTTGTTTGTTTTGTATATGTTTTTGTATAGGCCTTTGAAAAAGACTCCTTAAGAATTGAAAGTACTCAGGCTAGTTATTTACCAGTTTCACACTGCTCGTCATCAGTTTATTGCATCTATCTTAATCAATCCCTGACACACGTGATCCCTTGCTGGTTCCAGTGCGCTTTTTATATATTGTATCCTATATTTGTACCAGCAAAATTCAATATATGCAAATTTATTGCTATGGAAGTTTCCATTTCTGGAAGGAGATAGATTTAACTAACCTCTTTTTCATCTTTGCTGTTCTCCTTTTTACTAGCTGACTTTCCTTCTTTGTTCTTTCCTTTCTTAGGAGTGCTGTCTTTTGTATCTGTTTCCCTAACTCTTTTTGCTGTGTTCTTACATGTTCTTGACTTCGCTGATTTTACTGATTTGCTACCATTTTCCTCTATGTCCTCAATAGACCTTTTAATGCTATCTTCTGCAACATCTAATATTTTGTCTTCTATTTGGTCTACCTTCAAGGACTCACCTCTCTTTCTTGTCACAAACCTCAATGATGAATCTGAGTCACTGTTGGTAGCACCTGATGAACAGTCTTTGTCCAAAGGAATAGAACAATGATCAAATTTCTCACAGTTTTCTTTTCTTAAAATTTGTTCCACCTCAGAATAAATTTTCTCTTCCTGTAATCTTGTTGGAGATGAATGTGAATTGTTTTCTTTGTCAATTTTTGTGATTAAATCATCGTCACTTTGAATTCTGTGTACTTCAACATCTGTAAAGATAGAATTTGGTGACACTGACAACAAATTTTGAGAACTTTTTCCATGTGAAAGAATGTCTACATCATTAGCATCTTCATTTGCCAAGATGTTATCCTTTTCCTTGATAGATTTCTTTCTTGTCTCCTTTGAAGATGGAGTTTTATGGTTATGAGAGATGCTTAAATTCCTACTGCCTGATTTAGGGTTTGACATTTCTATTAAGTCCTTCTGCGAAGAGGAAGATTTGACTCTTTTTCCTTTATCTCTTTTAGAGTCATCATTTTCCTCTGCAGCATCAGATTCACTTGGCACAGTGCCAACTTTTGACCTAGATCTTGATCTAGATCTGGAATTAACATTTGACTGTGATTGAGATTTTTCAATACTGTCTTCATCATCAGAACATCCTTTGAGAGGCAGAGAGTAAACAATACTGTTTGCTGTCTGTTCTATTATTTGTATTTTTTCTGCTTCTTCAGCTTTTTTTCCACTGGACTTGGTTCTTGATGTATTTTCATTTGCAATTTCTTCCTTACTGGGAGATTCCAACCTTGGTTTTAATCTTGACCTGGAATGCGACCTTGTTGATGGCTTTAAACTGACTTCTTCATCTTCATTATCAGAGTCAAGGAAAGACTCTTTTGGCCTTTGCTGTGATCTAGATCGTCCTCTGCATGAATCTGATTGATTCTTTTTTTCTGAGCTACCATCCTCTGATGTGGTCTTCTTCGACCTTGGCCTTGACCGAGATCTGTCTCGTGATGGTTTCCACTCTTCATCACTGTCTGACTCATTCTTTGCCCTTTTTAATCTAGACCTGGACTTTGATCTTCTTGATGGTGTTGTTTTACTATCATCTTTATCAGATTTTGATGCTCCATTTTTAGATTCACCAGTTTCCTCTGCAGCATCATTTTCACTTGGCACAGTGCCAACTTTTGACCTAGATCTTGACCTAGATCTGGAATTAACATTTGACTGTGATTGAGATTTTTCAATACTGTCTTCATCATCAGAACATCCTTTGAGAGGCAGAGAGTAAACAATACTGTTTGCTGTCTGTTCTATTATTTGTATTTTTTCTGCTTCTTCAGCTTTTCTTCCACTGGACTTTGTTCTTGATGTATTTTCATTTGAAATTTCTTCCTTATTGAAAGATTCCAACCCGAGTTTATTTCTTGACCTGGAATGCGACCTTGTTGATGGCTTTAAACTGATTGCTTCATCTTCATTATCAGAATCAATGAGAGACTCTTTTGGCCTTTGCTGTGATCTAGATCGTCCTCTGCATGAATCTGATTGATTCTTTTTTCCTGAGCTCCCATCCTCTAATGTGGTCTTCTTTGACCTTGGCCTTGACCGAGATCTGCCTCGCGATGGCTTCCACTCTTCATCACTGTCCGATTCATTCTTTGCCCTTTTTAATCTAGACCTTGACTTTGATCTGTTCCGTGATGATATTGCTTCACTATCATCTTTGTTATCTGGTGCTGCATATTTGGAACGTGACTGGGATCTACCTCTGCACACTGGTTTAGAATCTTCATCATCGGAGCCACTCTTGAGTGGAAGGCAGTATATATTCTCACCCATTTGTACAGGGTATTCCACATGTACTAAAGGAACTTCTTTCAGAAGCAAAAGAGAATTATCTGAGGAAGACTTTTCTTCATTTGATTGGGCTTTATCCAAACTGGATTCGTTTTCCTCTGCCTTCATCTTTGAAATGGGTCTTGACCTTAATTGTGACCTGGATTGTTTAGTACTTGCCGAGATTCCCTTTCTTGTGCTGTTATCAATGTCACTAGTTCCTTGTTTTGAACTTTCCAAGTTTACCTGTTTTGCACTTTCCAATGTTCCTTGTTTTACTGCTTTTGCATGTGAATCTCTTAAAAGCTTGTCCTTGAATTCTTTTAGCGAAGGCAGTGGTTCATCTTTAGCTGTCTCATTCAAGGAAATATCATATATAGATTTGCCCTGTTTAAGATGATCTGTCTGCTCTAATTTAATGTTTGGAGTTCTATCATGAAAGTCAAATATTGAAGAAATCTTGTTAGATTCCTTGTTTGGAGTTTCTATTACTGTTTTTTTCTGTTTCAATTTTGTTTTTGATATTGCTTTAGCTGGAACTGGCATTCTTGTCCCATCAAGCTGCTTTCTGGATGCAGAGAAGACTATTTTACCTGGCTTTGCCAATCGAAGCTCTACATGTCCTTTAATTTTCTCCTCCTCTTTCTTTGAACGTTTCCTTTCCTTATCCGCATCCTCTAAGCCATCATCTCCTTTTGCCTTCACGTGATCCAGCTCTTCCTTCTTATTCTCTGTACCACTTTGTAACTTCCCTGTCTTTGTCAACTTAGATGATCCTATCTTTGCAAAATCTTTCAAGGAGGTGTCATCTTGGTTCAACATATTTTCTCCCTCATCTATTAGTTTTTTTGTATCAATGACAGCTGTAAATTCCATGTCAGTATTGAAGAAAGTGGTTACTTCTTCCTCTGGGTGAGAAAGCCACAAGTTGGTACAATTCTGCTCCTGTGATTTATCTTCCGCTTGCTTATGAATCAACTTAGCCAGGACTTCTTGGCTGCTGATCTTTGGTGGAGTCCTGATGGGCTCTTTGGTTGGCTTGAATGGATTAGGCAGGCAAAATGTTTCGCGCTTGCTTTTTATATTTTCACCATCTCCAGAAGGACCTGGTTCCTGCTTCTTCGGCTGCTCATTTTCTGAACTGACAGCTGATATTGGAGAGCCTGATACCAGAGTGATTGTTTCATCATCTATATTTTCAAATTCCATAGGTTCAAAGTTTGACAATGTTGCAGCCATTTCCTTTTTATGATTTTCTGCCTTTAGAAGTACTGACGAAGGTACAACAAAGGTCTCCCTCCTTTTCTTTGGATAGATTACTTCTTTCAAATCTTTATTATCTTTCAAAGCAGCAGTATAATTTGATTTATCTTCATCTGATGTATTAGCTCTCCCCTTTAATTCAGCACTTGTTTGGGGATTTTGTTCTCCCTTTTCCAGTTTTTCAACATATTCTGCTATTGATTTCTCATGTTTCACTTCTTTAGCATTATTTTCCTTCTGTTTGCTTGCAGACTGCAAGTTACCTCCCTTAGAGTCTGGTTTCTCAGCTTTCTCTACCCCAGAGTTTCTTCTGATTCGAATCCTTTGTGGAAGCCCAACTTCAGCTTTCTGTAAACTGGGATGCTCAGCTGATTCTGAAACTGAGCAAAAGAGAAAAGTTTAATTGGAATTTTTTTTAAATAAACCATTTGAGTATGATGGGGAAATGTCATCCAAGAAGACACAATTTGTTACAGATGAGATTTGGTTAGTCCTAGAGTTATATTTTCCTATCCAATAGGATAATTCTCATGCAAACTTTTCTGCCAAAACAATGCAGTATATAAAAGGCCTTGTATAATTGGCATATTACAAAATCTGTATGAAGGGCATTATATGAAGTATGTGACCCTATCTCCCCATAAGAAAGATAGGTTTATCTAGCACAGAAAATCTCATGTTAATTCAGTCTTGTGGAAAAGAAATATAGTTAGAGGGAAGGAACAATGCTGAATGACAATTTAACCCTTTACCTCATAATAAGCGCCTTTTGACGCCTCTACCTAATTCGTATACAAGCGCCTTTTGACTCACCTGTAAACAGCAGCCATTTTAGCAGGTTTTTATAGCATCACTTTTTGTGGAAAACTCCATATTAGATACTACATTCATTGGTATGAATGACAATTATGTCAGATCATGTTGTCATTGTTTATGTTCTGGTTGAAATCTATTTAAAGTCAGTAGGTTGTAACTGTGTCTCCCCAAAATGACAGTCGCAGATTTCATTCAGTACTTGCTTGAGTTTTCACGATTAGAATCACAACTATGAAAGTTTCAATAACTTAGGTAAAGATTCTGATACTGATGTAGGAAGCCATTAGGTTTTATAAATTATCAATTTCAGCTGATTTAGTGATGTAGACTGAGACAAAGAACTTGCAAATTTCGAATATGAAAAATGGCAGCCACAGTTGGTCACATGGCTTCTCTGACTTACTGGTGAATGAGTTCTCAAGATTTTAAAGCACATACAAAATTTTTCTGTGAAAAATAATTATACAGCTATAACAACCGTATTTTACTTTATTTATCTTTCCATACATAACATGTGTGCCAAAAACGTAAAATGGTTAAAATTGCTGTTAAACGTAGCATACACTTCACTTGCTTAACAGGCCCATGTGTAGCAAACTGCACTGAGTAACTTTATTGCATGCATATCGCAGGGCTAAAAAGCCATGCACTCTATTATGAGGGAAAGGGTTCAAAGGAGAAATCTTTTTCAAAACAATGATCAATGAAAATCTGAGAACACTAAAGCAGCCTATTGCCCACAAGAGTCCTTCAAAACAATTGATGTTCTACCAGCTAAAACACTGTAAATGAATTCAGTAAGTTTATCTTGTTCCCTCTTTTGTATCCTCATACATGTCAACCCCTGCTGAGGAAAAAGTGTAATCCAAATGGACAAAAGGAGTAATCTGATCAGAAAAAGCATAATCCACATATAACATAATAAAATTCAATGCGCATATGTTCAAAACACACGCATATATTCCGCAATTTTGGCATCAGGAAGCATCCATTTGAACAATGGACCAAAGCTGTATTATGCCACTAGTTGTAGTCAGTATTCTATTAAGAGCTTAGTAAATAATGCCCCTGCATTTATAAAATTCATTTCCACAAGTTAGTTCTGCTGTAAAAGTGAAGTTACCTTAGTATTGGAATCAGCAAAATGAGCTAATTCAAGGCGTCTTTGTTTTACACTATGACCAATATTAAAATCCGTTCCCCAAAGCCTGCAATGGGCGTGACACTGCCCTAGAATAGCAATGTATTGTTATTCATGCATTCATCTCAGTATGTTTTTTTTCCCATTTGTTTCTTCTTTCTAATCCATCTGTGAAATCATTTGAGAAAAACTTTTGCTGTAAGATGCGCATCGACTATAAATAGGATGACTTTTACAGCCAATTCTTACAGAATGGTTCTGTACCTCACATTATTTTTAACAAAAAATATGTGAGCATAGATTAAAAATTAGCAAACCAGTCTGTTATGTCCTAAGCCAGACAGCTGCTATAAATATAAACAGAGGTCTTCTAGGAAATAGGACAGCTGCTATAAATAGAACATAACACTAAGGAAAGTCACCGCTAGTCAGCAGAAAAGTGTATTTTTATGTCATAGTTACTCAGAAAGTCTTTTTCAGAATACGTTTTGAAAAATTAGTGGGATGTTAATAAAATGAGAAAACAAATTACTAATTTTTTGAGAGGGAGATATACAGAAAAAGCATACATCGTAATTTAGTAAAAAAAAGCATAATGGTTGGCATGTACGATTCCTGTTTGATCGCTGAATACTGAAATCAGCTGAGATATTCTTGAGGAACTCCAAAATACCAAAACTGACTACAAAAATATTTAATTCATGTTTGAGCTAACATGTTCCAGTATTAAGAGCAGTACAAAAATCTTAATCAGGCCATTTGTCCTTAAACCTGATATAAATCACAGATCACTTAACTAAACTCAGATGCTGAAAAGATACCCTGTACCTTATGCTACAGTGTAAGTTTGGTTTAATCCAAACTTACTATTTTTTATACAAAAGATACTGAACTGGGATTGTCTAAAGCAGTTCAAATACATCCACAAATCTGGGATTGATCCAAATCCATTCTTACTTGTTTTGGTTAACATGCTCACAAACCATAACAGATAAGACAATAATGTCAACCTTGAAACTAATATATGTGCTATCAACTTGTTTATTGAGAAATAAAATAGAAAGTGTCAAAATACATTTGTATATGCACTAGTCGCTGTCTTTATCTGTCTAGTGAAGTACAAAAATGCAAATTTACAAGCTGGGCCTCCTATTACTTGACACCAAGATCAAGGACATGTAGATACTGTTTTCAGGTTTTATCACAACTGTGGAATGGTGGTGGGCACAGCTGTAACAGTTTAATTCTGGTCCGTTTACATTGTTAAAGGGTGCTTCTGTGAAAAATATTAATGTCAATGCTACCATCCTTTCAAGATAATTAAAATAACAAGACTTTTAAGATGCATACAATTGTTGCTACATGTACATATATGTTGGTGGTCAAATTAGCACATATGCCCATGTTGACACAACCAAATATTCAGAAGTCATAAAATGCTTTTCAAGTCGGCCAACAAAAAGACATAGATTTTGGGGAAGAGACCAACATCATTTTAATATAGGATTAACTGCATATTGAAAGTGTTCTAGTAAAATGATATGAATAAAGGTTTAGTAAGTTTTGTAGTTATATAAAGATTTTCATAATAATCACAGTATAAAGTTTATTAGCAACCCCAGTCAAAATTACAAAGTCAATATATTTGCATTCTAATGGTTGATTCTTATAGAGCTCATTCAGACCTTTTCAGAACAGTTTTAAGTTTTTAAATATGATGATTAGTTAAAAAGTTATGACTATTTGAATACTGGCAAAAACTGGCTTTTCAGTGAATTTTTGCCTTATATAAATGTATGTTTAATTCTTCTGAGTCATGGACCTGACACATTTAATAAAATAAGTATTTCTATCATAACTTTTGATCTAAGCAAGATATCTCCATGAAACCTGGCAGTCTTATAGAATTTTGCCTGTAGAATTCAAATATCTGCAGTAAATTAAATAATGTCCACATGATTTCTGTATAAGGAAGAATATAAGGTGTTTTTAAAAAAAAATTCTTCTATCAGACAATTGAGATACTGGACAAGATATTTGTTAACACATCATTTAATTCAGAAGAAAACATTGGCATACATTGTAAACAGTTCATCAAATTTTCTATGCTCTGAGAATGTCCACTGACGTCCAGAATCAGCAAAATTCAGCAAATGTACGATTATTTTTCTTATACAAGTTGAAAATTTATATCACAATTCCATTTGACTGTCTGTGAATAATTATACAAGATTTTGATGATATTGTATCAACACTGATGCCTGCATGTTGGCAGTAAGGTCCAGGATAATCTCATATTTCTGCACTGAAAATGAAAAAAAAAATGTTTTAGGAACAGTTAAAAAACTATATATATTTAAAAAGATAAATAGGTCACCCACAGGAGCCTGCAGTTTTATCAATAAAGCACGACGAAATTTCTGACATGAAATTACCTTTACAGTATTATTAAATATTTATTAAATATTGTAAAGGTGATTCATGTTGTTAGAAATTTTGTCGTGCTTTATTGATAAAACTGCAGACTCCTGTGGTTCATCATATAAAATTGCTGTGCAGTACTTTATCATGGTACGAAATATAGATCTGTAAAACACGTTTTCATTCCCTATTCGTTCTACCTATATTTCCAAGTAATTTGTTTAAATTTCATTTACAGATATGCAATTTTGTTTTTAAATGTTAAAATATCATTTGCATACAATTTGACATTAATTTGTATTTATATAAAAGTTTTGAAGACAAAAAAACCTAAAATAATTCAAGAGTAAACCTGTTAAATCTACATATACGTCAACATCAGGACGATCATTTATGTGATACAATTTACGCTATATTTCACAAAAATATTTAATACAAAATAATTACTTACCGATACAGAACACTCGAACAGTGTACATATATCACAGCATTTGTCTTGTGATCGCCGATTATTCACATTGGAGTTATGTTTATCCTCGTGGATCCAATATGGCGACCTAGCGCATGTGTCTTATAGAGGTCAACTTGTAAATTCCGTACTTTCAAAATTAAATGCTGGTACTTAAAAATATGTTCCGAAAAACAAATTTGGTATCAAAAGAAAGCTTAGAATGTGTACTTTCTAATGGTATATCGAAAATGTAAATATAATGTTCGTAAGTTGAAAAAAATTAGCGACTTTAGGGACTATTTTCTCAGCACAGGGTCATCATATGCAAATTTTCAAAACACCATTGGAAACGTTATTTATTCGCCATTCATAGTTCAAATTCTCATTAATATTCATGAGGTTCTAATGACCTGCATTTGCAAAACAAACACTGGTATTAACTATCGCCCACAGGAAATGGCACGTAACTGAAAGCCAACAATTTTGTTAACTGATTGATGATTACATGGCCATATGGTTAAATAACAACATGTATATATTAATGAATTTTATATGCATTTGTAGATAATTCAAAGGCCTTTTAAATAAAGTTTATTTCATAAATTTTTTTTATCAATATTGATTTTAATGCCAATTTAGTGCACACAGTAAAAGAAAAAGCCAATTTTCACCCAGTTTACCTGTACGAAATAGGCGCTGACTGGGGTTGCTATATAAAGGTGGTTGTTGTTGGGCTTAACGCCATTTTTCAGCACACGATAGGCTATTCATGGCGGACAGTATTAATGGTGGAGGAAGAAACCGGGAAATCTCTGGAAAGAACCACCAACCGACCGACCCACAAGAAGCTACTGGCAAGCTTTCTCACATATCCACATTCACTGAATACTAGACTCGAACAGAGGTGAGATGGCAGTGATCTGTAACGGACGGCGCTTTAGACCATTCTGCCACTCGCCCCCCCCATATAGGTTTTATCTATACTATATTTAATTCAGCATCAACTGTATATCATAAATCCTATAATGGTCTGACCACCTGTTCAGAAGTAATGATAAAATGATTTTCACAATAGTTGTCATGGTGACCAGACTGGGTGTTCTTGTAGCAATAATTTCATTTGGGTGAACAAGACCACAATATGGTAACTTTCATGACTACCCTAATTTTATTGGAATAATAGCTCTACTGGACAAACGACAGAGGCAGGGTCATCATACAGAATTTTCATCCAATGCCCCCCCCCAAAGAGAAGTTTTGGGATTTATTAACAAACAATTTGCAAAGAAACAAAAAAGTGTAAGTACTCTCAATCAGTGCTGCAAATTGTGAGTGAAATGGTGTTTTTCAGTTTTGTGTCTTATGTCGCCCGAATCTTGACCCTGTGCCACAGGGAAAATGTATGTGAGTTAGATTTTAAATTATCTTTAAAATATTTTCATATCATATCGCTGCAGTGTATACAGTGTGACAGTTTATAGTGATGCCTAGCCCTGGGGCATCATGCAGTATACAGGTAGCATCATGTCCCACCCAGTCACATTATCCTGTCACCAGGCCGACCAGTCCTAGCACTAACCTCTTAATAATGAGTGCCGGGCGAGGCAGCTGCTATTACCATTTTTATGTCTTTGGTATGACTTAGCCAGGGTTCGAACTTGTGATCTCCAGCATCAAACGAACACTCAAACAACTAAGCCACCAAAGAGGTCAAGTCAGGAAAAGAAAATAAAATGCCTATGATTTTGTTTAGTGGATGTCCATCCATAAGTTGCTAAAGGTAATAAAAATTAACATGGCAACAAACCTCAATTTCAAAACAATGTATCTAGCAAAGAAACCAGTCAAGGTTTGTGGTACCTGGCAGAGCTGCAATGTAAAATCTTTGATGGCTACTAGTGTAATGCACTTCATACCATGGAGCATTAATAAAATATAATTTCACAATAACGTATGATTTAAAATTGTTATATTAGCGTAAGTCAATAAGTTTTGTTTTAAATTAAATTCATGCCATTTATCATGGCACCAACAACTAGAAAAAATATGCAGAATTTAAGTTAAACGTCATAGCATTTGCGAAGAAAACGGAAATCGTGCAGCAGAAAGAAAATTCAACGTAAGCGACAAGATTGTGTGTGACTGGCGTAAAAAAGAAGACGAGTTAAGGTCAACAAAAAAAAAAAAACCAAGAAGGGAAATCGTAGTGGCAAAGCAAGTTGGCCAGTTCTCGAGGAGAATCTATGAAAATGGATTGTGGAACAGCGTGCTGCAGGTCATGGACTTTCAACAATTCAAATACGACTCAAGGCAAAGTCAAAGTCTATTGGAATACTGACTTTTATAAAACTCTTAAACAATGGTATAATATTTCTTACACGAAGTTGGAAATTACCAAGTCGCATGCAATGGCCGGAGGTATCAAAGACGTGATTATGGTAAGTGCAGAGGAGCGACTTGTATGCAGGAGCGATTTATAGGGCGGAAAATATGGTATTGCCTGTAAAGATAGAATCCATATTGTGAAATTTTCATTTTTTTTCAAATGTGAAGGGATATTTCTCAAATGTGTCACAAATCGCAAGTGTTATCATGTTCTAATTTATGTCGTTTTAAATTTTTAGACCCATTAAATTCATGTTGGTAATTGTTAAACCTTGTGAATTTTTTACTTCCATTTTACTTCTACCGCAATAAAAATCTACACATCGTTCGATCGACATTATTTTTTCAAAATGTGTCGATATTTTGTATTTGAAAAAAAAAAATGTCTACTTTGGATCAAACAATAAAATTAGAATGTATACCATTCACCACAAAAATAAGTGACTTAATACACGTGTGAAGTACATGTGCTAAGCAAACAGAAACCAGGAAGAATAATTTTTAAATGATTTCCTCAATATACTGTGTTATCCTGAAATTAATGTTACTCTGAGGAAAAACTAAACAAAGTACACCGATATGAAAAGATATTTATCCACTGTTAATCTTAGCGCGATTATTGAGTATTCATCATGCCACCACCCACCCCCTTTCCCTATGCATAGATCCTATTGTTATATTTGTTTGTTATAGGTCCCTCGATAACTCGCGCCCTCGCTTATATCGCTGTTGATGTTTTTGGACCCCAATGTCCGCGAGTTATCGAGGGAGTGGTGTATCTTGCTAATTAAACTCAATATTAGATAATACATTCACTTTGAGTGCAAAAAATAATCTGTTTGCTTGCATGGGTTACAAAAAGTACTATTAAAGCAAGTTAATGCTATGTATACTATTTTCCCCACAGACATCAATGCCTTTTGTATCAATTGTTATGGATAGCAAACAAATAGAAGCCTGGGTGTTAAATAAACAACGCAGTAGCAAGCAATACACTGTCTGAACTTACTGGCAGGATATCAAATACAAAGGTTATTTTATTACAAAGCAAGCCAACTCTGTAAGGTAACTTTGGATTTTTTAAGGGTGGTGATCTTTCTTTCTTTGTAGTCCAATCATGAAAATCAGCACAAAAAATACCTGAATATACTAACTGAAAATTGTCTGGACAAAGGTGAAAGAAAAAAAAAACATCCCTAGGAACTCTATTTCATAAGAAAACTGATGAAAATCTCTTCAAGGAAACTAAAGTTTTGTCATGTACAAGGTCAAGGAATCAACTTGCTAAACTTATATTTACCAACTGAACTGGAAACATGCTAGACAAAGAAAATAACAATACTGAACAATAAATAAACAGATTTTAAGATATCTTTGTGACTGGGTTCATTCAAGGAATTTCATCCATATTATGAAGGAAATATCAATATCAAAACAAAGACAACCATCAGATATATCAAAAAGTGAACATGAAACTGATAACGAATAAGTGAACTCTGAAGTGCATATTTAGCTTTCAAAGTAATAACACAAATAGTTGCTCTTGTAAATGTTTTAGAAGTACAGGATAAGTAGCATAAAATATGCAATGTCACATTATCCTGAATATAAAGTCACATTCTTTTTCACTTCATGATTGTGCTCAAAATTAAAGCCAAAAAGAAAGTCATTTAAAGCTTAGAATCTGTTTTAAGGATTTCATATGAAATGATACACAATACAAAGAAAATATACCTGAAATACTGCACATCAAATGATCATAGACAAGGACTTATTTTGTTACAAAATGGTCTATTTAACAATAACATACCTTTTATAACGAGCTGTCTGCCAGCATCAAGGTGCTACAAGCCAAATTACACCTTGAATATCAAATGGTTTCAAATATAATTGTATACATGGTGGTGCTATATGACAAAAATGGAGATAACTTCTGAATAAAGGAGAGTTCAATATAAAAAGTATTACACCATTTTTATTACACAAAAACATATAAATACTTTTAATACTAACATAACAAGTGCAAATCTTTAAACAGTTTTTCTATCAAAAATCTAAACACTGCAATTAACACCTTGATGAACTAAGGTGTTGTAATGATTAACAGAAGCTCCAACTTATTTTAAATATTATGGGTCACTGCAACACCCCATGTAGCATGGTCTATCCACTTAAGAGCACATTGAAATTTCAGGGCTCTGTTCACTGAAGTAAATACTTTATTTATAGATAATTTTATTGATGTTTTCAGTGTACTATTCAAGACATTTAACTAAAATTAAATCTGACACTGTAAAAAGAACAGGTTTAAAATAAGGTTTTGTAAATATGATTATGTACAATACTAACCAGCTGGAAGTGGTACAATGGCTGCCATTTCACCCAACTCTGCACAGGTATCATCCAAAGTAGACTGCTCCATTATCAAGCTCATGTCATGGTGTCCCTCAACACTGTTTCTTTTGGTAGAAAATCCCCCCATCTCCAATTCATCAGCTTTTGGCAAAAAATCATGTGTGCTTGGCTGGTTCAATTTTGATGGCTGACAATAGATACTCCTGCAAAAGATAATTGGATTCCATAGTTTGTTTCCAATGCTTAAATCTTGATACAGGTACTGATGATTAAAACCATTGTTTCTTCAAGAAACTTTATTCTGAATTTCTATCAACTGAACAGGTCACATGTTAAACAGTAATACAACAATTTGTTCTACTCAGTGATTTTTCATCTCTGCAAATTATTTTTTGTGCTCAATTGAGGATAATTTTGTTAATACAGTGAACTGGGATGCTATACCAAAAATCATAGGTACAAGTCTGAAGCTTTTGAAAGATACATATAATTTAGCTATTTGTTGATTGGCGTCATGTGAAAGAGAATGCTGTTTCTAGACTAAGACAGCTGGATAACCTACCTTTCTGCCAACTTATGCAGTATACTAAATGATGTTATAAAGTGGGCCAACCTTCCTACATTAGAACTAATTGAGGCAGAAGCATCCAAGCATTATATTCAATATCAACATAGAATATTCTGATGAACTTTACTTCACACACATTGACTATCAGTTTAGAAACCTTAAGTGTCTCAGACGATTGGCAAAGCAATTATCAACTTGATTTAGAGGAAAGTAAAACTGGAAGGTAAACTGACTTAACACATGATATTAATTCCAGTTTTATGCAAAACGAACACAATTTGGTCCATTATCAAAACCTTCAGCTCCACACCAGATTTGGGATGCATGTCACCAAGGTCCACTATGCAACAGAGTTTGATCGATGCATGTTGATGACACCATATTTACAATACAGATTTATCAACAAAGGTGAAGAGTTTGAGAAAGATGTCTTCAAGCTGATGAACAACTCTGTCTTTGGGAAGACCATGGAAAACCTAAGAAAGCTGATTCAGGTGGACCTTGAGAGACCTGAAGGTGATGAAGCCAAGCTGACTGCCCACCCAACATTTCACTTGAGGGAAAATCTTCAGCATGTTGATCTTTATTCTGCAAAGGCAGTCATTTTTTCAATAATAGCAAGCACATTACGTATGACTTCTATTAAAGATGGAAAAAGGTGCCCTACAGTCATAATGTACATCTCAAGCACATGGGCACTGACAGTCTGCTGTTGAGCACTGATATTGTTGATGACTACTGAGAAATGGCTAAGATGCCCACCTTTATGACCTCAGAAACAATCCTAAAAAGCATCCATGGTTGAAAGCAACTTCACCATGAGTGTATTGACAAGCCCATCACAGAGTTTATCTGTCTCCTCCCCAAGATGTACTCCATACTAGTTAGAGCAGAGATAAGGCCAAATCCCATAGCCTCAAGCCCTATTCATTTTCCAAGTCAGACAAGTAAAATTTTCTTAGGCACTAGTAAGGAACAAGTGTTTATTGTTGTGTTACAATAAATTGGGCAAACAGTGATTTCATGCTTTAATCTCTTTATCTTCCTTTATTTGGTCATTTATGCCATCCAGGTATTCTAAATGCTTGAATCTACCTCTCTCCATTTATTTATTCACATCTGGTGGTATATCACACATGTTGTCACTGATTATTGTCACACATGCACCAATTCTATTACCGATTAACTGCATCTTGAGCTAAGTGAGTGAATTATAAGCGAAACAAAACACTTCAAACAAAACAAATCTAGCACAATTAATTAGCTGGATTGTAAACAACCGTTATATTGTGTTTACTCAACAAAGATAATTATGAGTGGATCGCCTTCTGATTTCAGTACAGCATGTCAATGCAATGATATTGTTGGTGACAGTTTCCTTTATGGATTAAATGATAACACAGTATCCCCTTTCAAGTGCAACATTCCATTAAAAGTGAATCAAGATTGCTAATTAAGGAGTTATGTGTTTATATTTAAATGACACACTTCTGAAGTAGTTGTCATGCACTGTGAATTTTTAGCATATGGAAAAAAAGAACTTACTATATTATTTCTGCATGGAAGGAAATGAAGATTTGTAAAAGGAAACACCATGAGAACAAAAGAGGGATTAAATGAAAGTATGGCACTAAGTCCAGAGGTGTAAGCCAAAATTGGAATCAGCAAAGATACAGCCAATATGACAACTCAGATACAGAAATTTTTAGTCGAATTAGGTTAATCATCATCAGTGACCTGAATTTACTGACTTTAAAAAAAGATATCTAGCATTTGTTGCAAACAATATAAAACTGGCACAGATTGGAAATTCAACCAATTAAATCTCCTGAAAGTTCTGGATCTCATTATGTTTATGCATGACACTAGCCTGCATGCACATAAAAACCTCAAGTTAAAATTGCCAACACTTCACTTGGAAAGTAAGTTTAAAACTAATGAGAATAAATTGAACAAAAAAAAAAAACAACAAACAAAAGAGAGCTCTCTCTTTAACACAACCTACACCTTCTCCCATCGCATGTTGAAATCTAAAAAATAATCATAAGTTAAGATATCTAGCTTGGAACCTTCATCAGTCTGAATAACAGAAAATGGATAAAACAGGTCAAGCTAACCTTAGATGATATAATCAAAACACAGCTATAACAAAGGACATGAAAATTCAGTTAACACAATTAGGAATATTTCACCAAGAAAACTGCAAGACAAGAATGTAAAAACATTCTTCCAACTTAAATCTTTCTACTTGATTATTCGTTTGAGGGCCCTTTAATAGGTTTCAAAATCTCTGGTTAAAAAGCAACAAGGCCAAAAAATATATTGTTTCCACTCATTTAACCATCCATATTTTTTCAATTTTGTCCCACAGGGTTAAAACAATTAAAAAATAAATTGCACAAAATATATTTGTACATCTTATTGAGCCAGTTCTGCCCAGTACTTGAATCACTTAGTATGTGTGTACATATATGTATGTATGTATGTATGTATGTATGTATGTATGTATGTATGTATGTATGTATGTATGTATGTATGTATGTATGTATGTATGTATGTATGTATGTATGTATGTATGTGTGTGTATGTATGTGTGTGTGTGAACAAACATTCATACATACATATACATACACACACACAAATTCTAATAATTTCTCCCAAATTTTCCCAAGTAGCATGTTTTCATTTGTGGGACATTTTTTCATAAAAATAAAATGTAACAACAAAAATTTGATAGTGCAGGCACTTTGCAAGAAAAGCATGGGCAGACTCATAATTTTATCACAAAAATCTGATTTTCATACTTTTCTTACTATTCAGTAAGTTCAAATCATAATAGCAGGTTGGTAGGAGAAAATGTTCTAACATACTTAAAGTTAATAAATTTTCTCACAACTGCACAAATTCAGAATCATTTTTGCCTATCTTTGTTACTTCTATACCTTCTGTTTGTGTTACACTGGAGTCCACCATCTGATGAGCGAGTGGAAATGTTCCCCACAGACAAAGATCTGGAGCCAGAGACGGAAGGCCGACTGTATGAGAGGCACTTTTCATGCAGCTCATTTAGAATTTCACCCGACTTAAGCATGTGGTGACTTATCTCCCGCAGGTTGGTCTTCATATCCATCATAAGAAGCTACAATACAGTAGAATATAATATCTTTTGTGGATGGGGTTATGATGATAGCTTTCTAGTAGCATATTTATGTACAAATTTAGACATGAAAAAACATTTTACAAGTGTTGACTGTTAACATTTTATAAGTATGTATAAGTGAAATTAATATTATCACACTGTAACATTTGTCCAGATAAACATGTTGTTATGACCCTGGAGTTCAAGTGCGTTAAAGAATCAATTTTGTATAAATCTTTTTATTTCATTATATTGTCTAACATGTTTTTGATAAGTTTACTTGAGTCGTAGATGTAATTCATGTTGGCACGTGCTGTGTATGATGACAGAAATTCATTGTTCAGAAGTATTGGGAATTTGCATGCTTCCTCATGCGAGTGCAGTTCAGGCTACGCATTAGCCTTCCCATATATGCTTTGAGATTTTGTGATTCATACACAGTCACATACAAACTGTCCTGTTCGAGAGTCAACAGTCACGGACAGACTGTTGTAGTCGAGTCGAGTCATACAACTTTTAATTTGTTGTGCCAGAAGAATTTGTTATAATATCTACGTAAAATAACATGCCGTGTTATAGGAACTATTCTTCACTTCTTTATAACTTTCCTAGCGAACAACATTGCCTATTTGGACATTTTCTTGCTAATTTTGGAACGGGACAACACATAGTTTTTTTTGTGAAAAATTCTGGAAATTGCGGTTAGCCTTCGTTTGACATGGTCAACCACCATTTTGGACCGGAAAATCATACTTTCAGACTGTGTTTAGAACTTTTTTCAGGTCATATTTTTTTTGTGATTATTTTTTAACAAAATCTGGATCATTCCTGTAAACTGTAAGTCTTGTTTTTAAATAATTTACATTATTTTGTGTTCTATTAAAATAAATTATATCATTGTCAAAATTTATAAAGCTTGTTGTGTGCACTTTTTCTTTTTATGTTACATAGAACGAGCCGTCACTTAACAATGTGATAAGTGATGAATAGCAGCCATATCCTGTATCGTATTTAATTAGAAATAAAATTTTAACAACCCTAAACAAACACACAGATAAGATACTGGTGTCATAAATTTCATATAAAAATGCTGCTTCCCTCTTTACACCCCCCTTCAATAAGAAGGAAATCATGGGAGTCTCGTGGATTGAAAAATTACAGTGTATAAGTGAAAAGCACTTGACAAAACTGTAGCACTACCATACACAAAAAAAAGGGGATTTGGAAACTTTTTGATATATCTTGAGAATGAAGCTATTCAGTTTGACAATCACTTCCTGGGTCTATGCAATCAACAATGGTATTTGTGGATAAAAGAATCATTGAAATTGACACATATGTAAAGAAATTTCTGCATAACATTGAATGATATGGCATATTGGTAAATAATGGATATGATAAAATTAGTACCATAATGAATTATAATAAAAACAACTGGAATTGGAAGGATATATAAATAAATTATCTAGTGATTAAAGATGTCAAATGATAAATAAACTGCTGAAACGTGTCCACGAAATAAAATTCCATATAAAAAATGATTCAAATCTTAAAATAATGTTTTGGGTGATGAGTTTCATTACACATTTGAACGTGAATTCTTTAAGGAGACTAGACAGAATTTGATTAAGAAATTGTATTACATATGACTAAACATTTTGAAATATCAACATTTAGTGAAACTAAGAACAAAATATTAATGAAAAATTTAAGCATATTTGTTAACAAAATTTTGAACGAATTAGAAATCTGAATAGAGGGCTTGATAGCTATTCTAATTTCACATTCCAACAATTTGTGAGCCTTTTTACGATTAGGTGAAAAATGAAAAACATATTTAAGTTATTCATCAGTTAGATACTTCTCTGATTTGTTTTATCTACATAATCCATTACATTTCTTGTCTGTTTCCTAGCATTTCCTCACTTCTCCCCATGATGACTTCATATATAACAGAACTTTGATTGTTCTACACTCATAAAGCCTTGTATGTATGGCCCGAGTGTGACATTTTTCATTAATTTTTGTTCTGTTCAGTAGTTAAAAAATACTTAGATCTGATTATTGATTAGCATCAAGTGAACTAGAGAAATATAGCTCACCTGTAAAATGCACATTTTCCTCTTTGACTCATAGTGCTTTGTTTCATTTCTTTATGGAAACATTTTATTATGAGCAGCTGTCAGAGTATCTGAGCCACATATACATGATTTTGCTAATATTATAATTTCATCACATACATGGCTTTGATCTTTGTGATAAGATTAATCATCATAATAAAACATACGGACCAACAATCAGTTAAAGGAGTTTCCTTATCAAAGGAGATTTTAGCATACAAGAGGTTTTTACATTATCCATCTTTTGCAAACATGTTAAAGAAAATCAAACTAAAAGAGACATACATATCCACATCTTGCAGAAAAATAGTATCTACTGATATACGGAAATAAAATGGTAAATGTCTGTGTTGGGCTTGCATTAATTTGCTCATTTCTGGTTTTACAACTGCTTACATTAACAATGGGACAAATTACAGGTATCAACAGTCAATGGAATTTGAGATGCAAAGGTGGACACATGCATTTAGTGAACAAAGAGCTTCAATTCAAGGGGAAAAACCTAGCTTCTGAAAAGGCAGCTAAACCAATATAACACGAAGTTGAAATAAATAGCAGGGAAAGGAGAGCTGGAGACTAACATTGATTTGTTCATCCAAGAGGCAATGCCCCTATTGTATGTGTGTTTGTGGAGAGGGATATAGACCCCCATAAGCTGAAATGGTTTTGATGCTCAAGATAGACAACCTGTTAGAAAAATGTAAAATTTAAAAATCTAAATAAAATGGTATTAAAAACTAAGCATTTAAAAAAGTTGCCAGGTCTGAGATTACTATTAACATGGAAGATATAGAAAATTGAGGTTTAAAAATATATACACTAAATTCAACACAAAAAAGAATAAAGCTAAGATGATGTACAGCCAATAATCTGTCGTGTGTGAGGGTTGTGTCATGAGAATATTATAATAAAAATAATTTTTAATGAACAATATAAAAATCTAACTTATTGTTACTATTGCATGTTTTGTCTCATTTATCCACTACATACTTTTCTTGAATTGGCTACAAATTGCACGTCTTCCAATACAAATCTCTTTTTATACAATACTATTTAAGTGTAGGTACATTGATCCCAAGACCTGATAATCATTATATAATCAGAAACAAGCCAATCCATGAGTAACATTGAAACCTCTCCACAAGATAATTGAGCTATCACCATATTTGGTCATGCTTTTTACCTCATTTCTTATACCCAGTTGTCATTGTAACTGATCTTTATTCTCTTGTCTTAAACAAAATTGAATTATAGTCTTCTTCTAAATTTTGTTTGCCTAAATATAGAAACAAGTTTAAAAGTTATGCAGATTTTTTTTGTGTAGTACCAAATGTGATTTAAACTGAATTTGTGGTCCAGACTGTAGTCTGCATGACATCACCATACCTGTGACAACACAGTGATCACAGAGGAAGCAGTCGTTAATTTGATTTGTAACAAGACAAAGTTCCTTCACCAGAATGTATACAACTAATGGGAGCCTCAGCAGGTACAGCATCAAGCTAGTAAGAAAAGGATGACAAGCTCGGAACCTGCCCAGACTAGAATAGGTCAACTGTCTAGATGTGTCATGGGAAAGGCAAGTTTCCATTACTCAGTACAACATAGAGAATAATGTTAAAATGCCATTAAAACTAACAATCAATTACCTAACAGTTTTTTAACTGCTTTTCATGACTTTTATACATAAAAATGAGTGTCTTACTTCTTAAACATGCCATACTATGCGAAATAATGTAACAGAATCATTAATCAACCAGTAAACTGAGGACACAAAACCAAGTAAGCCATGTATAATAACTTTCATTAATCAATTAAAGTCTGAATAGTTGTTCATATATAAGTACAGATACTACATATTTAAATGCTCAAAAGAGCCCCTAGTCAGTCTCTCTCTCTTTCCCCCCTCAGCCAGAAAACATGCACTTTTCACTTGGCTACAATCGTATCCAAACTAGCAGTTATAGAAATTCTAGCAGTTCTAAATCTCATTGAAATCTTTATCATTTTAACATTTAACTACAAAACACTTGTCTAAATTTGCAAACAGCATTTTGTCCAAGTCCCTTGATTTTGCAGGCAGTATTTATATGACAACCAGAAATGAAATCAGCAACAGTGATTTTGCTAGGCTTCGCCAATTTCTCAAATTGAAATTATGTTTTACATATTGGCAATAAAATATACCATCTGGCGATATTTTAGGCTACATTTTTTGTTGATATAATGGTATATATATATATATATATATATATATATATATATATATATATATATATATATATATATATATATATATATATATATATATACATACAGTCTTGAGTTTGGAGTGGAGAAATTCAAAAGCACCATGACAGGAAGCCGAAAACTTGGGATATAAAAATGCACTGGAATCAATTGCTGCATAAACAAATCCTTATTTCATATTGACAAACCACCCTAACAGTTAACTGTTATGTCATAATCTGCCTGTGCTGATATCTGTATGCTGTATTAGTCAAACTAGCCACAAAACTGACTAGCTACAATCAACCACCTCTGAGGGTGGAAACATGAAATGACTACAGTTGATCACACGACTGCAATCAAAAAAAGAAAAGAAAAAAAATTGTTTTGCATTTTCAAAGAAAACTGATTACCTCTGAAGCACCAATATATACTAAGGAAATTTATTTTAAAAATTGGGTCAAATGTTCTAGTTCATCTGATGTTGCCACAGCAACAACAAATGGGTATTTGTTTTGTCCTTCAAAGGGAGCCTTTAATAATACATGCACCTTCATCAAAGCAAGCCAGTGACCTTTGATCAAAGAAGTCAGCAACAAACTAAAATAAAAGCATTGCTATAGTTTTTATTGATTAGAACATTTATTTTGATGCAAAAATGTATCCTCCTTGCTACAAAAATGTGCGCATGGAGGACTCGTGGGTGATTTTCTGTGTCCTAAATAAAAATTTGCATTCAAATACATGTAATTAAGCATTTCCAAGATGACTGATATATATATTTTATATATAAAATTATAATAACTGCCAAGTTTTACTAAGCTTCCCAAATTTTCTTCTCAAATCAAGATTGTACATTAATATGCTTATGATACATGATATTGTTGGGATTTTTTCAAAAATGGGGACAGTGGACATGACAACAAATATTTCAATAGATTCAAAAGTTCAGGTATTTATTAAATTTCAGGAAATTCCCATATTTACTACAGAACTATAACAAACCTCTTTCCAGCAGAATTGAAACTTATTATGAATTTATTTCAGTCCTTTATTACTAATCAATTCTAAGTGCAAAAATTGAATGATGTAACACTTCCCTGTCACTATTTCATTCCTTAACTGGGATGGAAATTATCCATGTCCACATAAGAAAATCCCATTTGATGAAAGTTCCAGAGTCTAGAACTATCATGAATGGAGATCCATTCTGGCCTCCCTGTCATAAGCATATATATAGCAACTATCCTCTGTTCAGGGACATCAGAGCATGGTGGGAGGAGAGAATAGTGACAAGTATATATCAGATCACTAAAGATAGCCAACCACCCTCTAATTACATTTTAATATCAGTAATGGAATAATTACTGCCATAGCATTCCTGAATTACCGGTGCAAAGGAAAACTAATGACCTAACAAATACTGGTATCAAAAATGACATATCCACTGTTATGGTTAGAGTGCCCACAGCTGTAACTTTGCAACAGCTTGGGTTATCTTATGTACCACAACAGTTGGTTCCAAAGAAGTCCGCCACAGATCAACTCCACGGTCAGAATAGAGAAAAGCAAAGAGCACACTGCTCCTGGTCATAGGATCCATCAGTTATGATGAACTAGGAGAGCACCCTTTCCTGAAGTTGCTCCATGAAAGAGGTTCCAAACATTTATGTAAAGAGAATGAGTATAATACTGTTGTCAGTGGAGACCATCACACAGTAATTCTTTACTCCATTGACACACCACTGTGGGACTAAACTACCACAGTAATTTCCAAATTGTTTAGGTGCATAGTGTAGTTTCATTCATGATCCAGAATTAGCCCTTCTGGTTCCAAGTGAGCACCCTACTCTGAGTCTGATATATCCATGAACAGATTGGAATGGGGTTCAAAGGCATCAACGAGGATTCAGATCCAAAAGAAAGCTCTGTGTAGTTTCCAGTTAACCATAAGGTTAAATTGGAGTGGAGAAAGGCAATCTTCTAAAGGAAGCCAGGTACAATGCTAAGTTCAAGGTCACAAGTAGAGATTGAAATAGGAGTGCCAATGATAAAGTCTTGGCTTGGGGTGCTTCTAAAAGTGTAAGAATTATGTCCTGAGGAACACAAACTAATCCCATGTTAATAATAAAAATAATCCACACATACAGAATCTAGAGATGGAACTTGCTACAATTTCTTAAGGTTTGGTACTTGTCCCTGCTGGGTAACTAAGTACCAACAACAGGGCAGATCTTGTTTGAAGGACTTGAAGAGGCTACTCAAGGTCAAACAGGGCAGGAAACTGGTCCTCAAGGTTAGGGCAAAACCAGAAGTAAATCACGAAAGAAAAACTGGGATGTAAAGGTTTGCATCCTGAAGGTTGATGGAGACTGCCTGTTGCCAGGCTTTATGGCATTCCTAATTGAAACTGTAGTCTCCATTTTGAATGGTTCTTCTTGATAAAACCTGTTAAGGCAGAAACATTGACCATCAGCAAAAACATTTCACCTTGAAGTCCAGGAGTAAAAGGCAAGTGACTGTCATTTAATACATTCTCTACAGTACCATTCCATACAATAGTATAGATTTTACTGATGGAAATTATCCAAAAAATATACTGGAAATTGTTTATATTCAGCACTCACTTCAACTAATCTCAATGTGCAACTTTTGCAGAATGATTATAAACTGGAATTCTGCAAAGATCATGGTCAGGTGCTCAGACTGCTGTATTAATCTCATTCTTCTTTTAAAGTTCATAAAGATGTGATGATTTGTCACTTTTTCTGATGTGTTTTGAAGTTTGAAAAGATACATCTACTCTCACATCTTCCATCATTTAACATCCACAACTCATGCCATAAAAGCATTTCACTTAAGAAATCTTGCACTATTTTCTTTAAAAAGTAAAAACTGGTTCACTAACTGGCTACCTAATCAATTAAATAATGTTGTTAGGCAAAGTTCACTTCTGAAGAAACAGATTTGTTTTCTTGGAAATGGGTCACATATAGTTGTTATAATTAGCAAAAAAGGTAAGTACTCTTATACTTTTCTTACACAGCAGTCACCAATTTAAGATTATTCTCAAATTTATAAGAGGAAATAAAGAGATGATAATTAAATGACAAAACTTTCATTGCTTTATTTTTTTTATGCAACAAAATAATTCATATGCAGTCTTGTGGAAAATGTAATCTGGTGAAGAAAAAAAAACAATGATTACGCCAAAAGGGTAATGGTTGGGATGTATGTGAAAAGTGTGCAGGTCCTTGAAAGAGGAGGATGGTCTTAGAACTGAAGCTAGTAAACTTCCTTTGTTTCATAGTATACACCATCCATCTGTTATGCTCAACCAGATATCTGACAAGGGATAATGCAGCATCCATGAAAATTCTTGGAAGAATGTACAAAAGGAGATTTAGGCTACACACACCCTCCTTTGAAAAGGGAAAGGACCCATAAACTTCTTCCCAGAGCCTTTCAAGTGAACTTGTCTAGCTGAAGATGGGCAAGAGAAAAGCTTAAATCTGGGTTGCTTTCTGAACTAGAGTTGCATCCCTTTAAAGTACTTTGCCAAAGACACCATGTGACAACAAGGATTTTCATGCTTAATGGCTGGTTCTAATGAGAAATGGATGCAAGAGAATATTCAGGTCCTGGAGGGAATGAGACTTATCCAGTTTGACTAAAATTGTTTAGGGCAACATCCCTGTGGAGATGGAGCAGCTCCACTGACCATCTTTTGCAAGCACTCTAGGGAGCTGGAGACAGACTTCTTAAGACTTAAGGAGGAGAAACTAAGTCAACACTGAAATACCCAATAATGAGGCCCAACAGCAGCCAAAAGGCTCAAGGGAACAGGCAAAGGAATGAACAAGCAATAAAGACCAGAGGTTTTAGAGAATAGAGAAAAGTCTACACCACCACAATGAATAGCAATCTTCTATCTCTTACAAAAATTTGAGAGAGCTCCTAAATCACAGACAAAAAAAAGTAAAAGGAGTTCTGGACATCAGGCAGCTATCAAGAATCTTTCCAAACTGGCAAATTTTCTAAGCCCTCCCTTCTGGAACACATCTTATCATTCTCCACTGACAGAGTTGATTTGTGGGAGGAGGTCCAGAAAGGAGCAGAAAGCATCATCCCAGCCCTTTCTTCAGGAGACACAGTAGAGTTCATTTTAACTGACAAAATATCCTCATCCTGCTCTCATTCTTGGAATGCAGTACTCTTGACCCAAGTCTCTCTGTTGAGAAGGAGACCTTTATCTACGGTTATCTTTGTCCTCTAACTCCTCACA
Source organism: Potamilus streckersoni (assembly GCA_016746295.1). NCBI lineage: Eukaryota > Metazoa > Mollusca > Bivalvia > Unionida > Unionidae > Potamilus > Potamilus streckersoni. The sequence goes on along the minus strand of JAEAOA010000977.1, from coordinate 224,983 downwards.
AAGAGCGATTGGACTGGACCTAGTAGCAGACCTGACAAACTTCTAAATCTTCCTTGATAGTCTGGGGGATTAAGACACAGTAGAGTTCATTTTAACTGACAAAATATCCTCATCCTGCTCTCATTCTTGGAATGCAGTACTCTTGACCCAAGTCTCTCTGTTGAGAAGGAGACCTTTGTCTAGGGTTATCTTTGTCCTCTAACTCCTCACAAAGAGCGATTGGACTGGACCTAGTAGCAGACTTGACAAACTTCTAAATCTTCCTTGATAGTCTGGGGGATTAAGACACAGTAGAGTTCATTTTAACTGACAAAATATCCTCATCCTGCTCTCATTCTTGGAATGCAGTACTCTTGACCCAAGTCTCTCTGTTGAGAAGGAGACCTTTGTCTAGGGTTATCTTTGTCCTCTAACTCCTCACAAAGAGCGATTGGACTGGACCTAGTAGCAGACCTGACAAACTTCTAAATCTTCCTTGATAGTCTGGGGGATTAAGACACAGTAGAGTTCATTTTAACTGACAAAATATCCTCATCCTGCTCTCATTCTTGGAATGCAGTACTCTTGACCCAAGTCTCTCTGTTGAGAAGGAGACCTTTGTCTAGGGTTATCTTTGTCCTCTAACTCCTCACAAAGAGCGATTGGACTGGACCTAGTAGCAGACCTGACAAACTTCTAAATCTTCCTTGATAGTCTGGGGGATTAAGACACAGTAGAGTTCATTTTAACTGACAAAATATCCTCATCCTGCTCTCATTCTTGGAATGCAGTACTCTTGACCCAAGTCTCTCTGTTGAGAAGGAGACCTTTGTCTAGGGTTATCTTTGTCCTCTAACTCCTCACAAAGAGCGATTGGACTGGACCTAGTAGCAGACCTGACAAACTTCTAAATCTTCCTTGATAGTCTGGGGGATTAAGACACAGTAGAGTTCATTTTAACTGACAAAATATCCTCATCCTGTTCTCATTCTTGGAATGCAGTACTCTTGACCCAAGTCTCTCTGTTGAGAAGGAGACCTTTGTCTAGGGTTATCTTTGTCCTCTAACTCCTCACAAAGAGCGATTGGACTGGACCTAGTAGCAGACCTGACAAACTTCTAAATCTTCCTTGATAGTCTGGGGGATTAAGACACAGTAGAGTTCATTTTAACTGACAAAATATCCTCATCCTGCTCGCATTCTTGGAATGCAGTACTCTTGACCCAAGTCTCTCTGTTGAGAAGGAGACCTTTGTCTAGGGTTATCTTTGTCCTCTAACTCCTCACAAAGAGCGATTTGACTGCTCCTAGTATCAGACCTGACAAACTTCTAAATCTTCCTTGACAGTCTGGGGGAATAAGACTTTCATCAGTCCTTTCATACTGACTTCACATAGCAGATAGCAAATGCCTGCCACAAAATCTGCACTACTACAAGGCCAGGATTAATAAATAGCACAGTGAGAGTAGGGTCTGGACATGAACCCTATCCCCATACCAAAGAGATTCTTAATGACAGGTGCCCAAAGACTGGTATCTGGCAGTCAATCAGACAACTCTGGTCTGATGGAGAAGCCCTTCTCAAAACTTGCAGAGGAAGATCGCTGCTCACTCTTCAGCTTTACTGTCATTATTTGTCCAAGGACTTCAAGAGGGTGCTGTTCTTCCCTCACATGGTGGGAACATGACTCTCTCTTCTATCATTGAGATAAGGTTTTGGAGAGGGGAATCTCTCCTCCCAAGGGTGAGGAAGTTGCGCGGCAGGTAACAGTGTAATGATTCATTGATTTAGCAATACTTTTGTGTACAGACACACATTTTGGATACAGGAGATGGAGAATCAATACAAAACTGTTGTAACCATATGTACTCTAGCAAACAAGAATTCTGAAACTTTGCTGCACATTCCGGTTTCTTTTTTGGAGGTACATCTAACATGCGAGAAATTACACAACTTTCTTCAATTGACCTGACATTGAAAATAATCAGTTCCATACATTACAACCCACCTTGGTAGATTTTACTTCTCAGAAATGGACAAAAGTCACACATATGAAAGGAAAATGTTTCACACATTCCAGTTATAAATAACTAGTGGAAGTTCCAAGTATCCTTTGGCATTAACATACATCTGCAGACTTCATAATGGAAGAGGTATTTAACAAAATTTTAAAAATCTTAACTTCTGAATTTATTTTTAGAGTCTTATATGTTAAATTTATCATAAAAGAAATAAAATTTGCATACTGCCACACTAAATTTGTAGATGCACAACTCTGAACTAATCTGCGAGAATACCAGTTGACCAACACTTTCCAAGTGCTTGAATTCATACAAACTTTTTGCAAATCATGTAATCGCGAACCCCGGTATCATCTCTGAACTCAACAACAATTTATTCGGTATTATCTCTGAACTCAACAACAATTTATTCCTGCAAAAGGAAAAGATCTGGAACAAAAAAAAACAATAAACCAAAGTTATTGATAATGATAACAAATAGTGCAACAACTCTAACACAATTTAACACCATTTACACATTGCCAGTCAATACAGTATTGCTGATATTGAGAAACTAATGAAATACTACAATAAAAATTGATTATGAATGGTGTGAGACCTTAGAAACTCACCAAAGATAATAAGTTACAGACCTCCAAATCAAACTACTTGATGATAATGATCATGTGATACCCTGAGAGCATCTAGGTTTCATAATCCACTATTAGTAAATGTACTATGAAACATGACAGATTCAAAATATATTTTAAAAAATGGTGGTTACAAAAAACTCAAGATATGAATGAAAAGACGGTACTTATCCCCGAAGTCAAGAAACATCCCAAAATAATTCAGTCATTGATAAAAATTTGATGCCAATAGGAAAAGTTATGAAAAGGCAAATTTTCTAAATTCAAATGGCACCCACCAAAATTAGGACAAATATGGCACATGTACCTCATGTACGGAACAGACTGTTCAAGTGTTCTTTCAAGTTCTTTCTGGAACTTTCCATCTAATGGGAGGATGGAATTTTCTTTTGTGGATGATGGTAATTTCCATCCAGAACAGCAAAGCATTGTAATAGTGACAGGAAATATATTAAAGAAATTAAACTTCATTCTTGCCAATTGAATAATAATAATAATAATAATAATAATAATAATAATAATAATAATAATAATAATAATAATAATAATTCATGTATCTCAATTTCTGGTGAAAAAATTGAAATGTTTAGTTAAAATGGGGTCCAAGCACGAGTTTTAAAGGTATAGTAAGACTAAGGGATATTAGTATCCTAGGAGTCAGCATGAAGCTGGAAGGGGACCAACACAGACTTTTTTTCAAGACAGAACACTGCTTTAATTTGTATCACATCTTTAACACAACACATTGCTTATGATACGGAAGACACTAATATCATGTTAGAAACTTTCAGAACCATATATCAGTGTAATCAACATCATTTAATCCATTGCCCACTGGCTGCATTCTTATGAAAATATGCATTTAAATTAAAATGCATAATCAGTGATAAGGAACTGTTCTTGCACATGCAACCTGCAACTTTAAGCTTTTTTATTTTGCCCCAGCCAATAAAAAGCTGGAAGCCCATGATTTAAATCCCACTTTTCATCAAAACATTTTAGTGAGTATAAAACTTTTAAAAAAAGTTTTCTTGCTGAATTCACCAAAATTTTATGATTTACTGTATTATCCTGCAATGTATTTTACTGTATCTACAAGCAATACAAGCGTTCGAACCTGCAGTCTCTTTTGCACTTCTGTCTCAATTTCTTCATCCTTAAGTCCAGCCACACGATGAAGGCGATTGTTCTCCTGCAAAATGTCTTGCTGTTCCCGATGCAACTGAAATATCCTGTTGTTGGCAGCACGCAATTCCTCTCGAGACTTGGCTAAAGACTGAGCCAAAATTCTGTTGTTGGCTCGGAGAGTTTGCTTCTGCACAGATACATTCAGAACTGAAAATAAACAATGCTAATAGAATACAAGCTTGATAAACCTGACTGTCTAAGCCAGACAATGACATTCATGTCATTATATCTTGTAAAACCGTGTATCTTCATTTGACCATGCGATGTCTGAAATAAATAATGTACATGAAACATCCAAATGAAGACGGTTAGGATGCCCCATAAAAATAACAACACTTGAAACAAAGATCACACTAGTCTGACCTCATAAGCCCTCTAGCTGAAATGAGTTTATGATGATATCTAAAAAATCTTTATTTTTCTATTAAATTCATATTTCCATGGCAAATCAAGCTTTTCCATTTCTTTACAACTTTTTTAGAATTTTTTTTGGGGGGATGGGACTATGGCAATCCATAGTGAGCATAGATAATGTGATTTTACATTCAGCTCTTTACATATATTTGATGAATACCAAAAACTAGATGGCTGACATTTAAAGCACACAAAACAAAAGCTGACCTTTACTTTTTGAGAAAAAAAAAACATCTTAAATCAACATTTTTGACTGATTTATAGGATCACCTGTGGAAAAATGGATTCTAATATGACTTTTCAGGTTCATAACAAAAAAATTGTTTAGTCACTGGACTATATTTTTATGATATTCAATGAAATATGATAATTCTTACAGCTGTAATTCTTAGGCGTTGAGATGGACTTGAATTTGCCCTTTGACAAATTAAGGTCTGACTTTGGTCGAGATGGAATCTTTTTGAGGCTCCTTTTCTTCTTCTTTCCAGGAGTAACAAATGCATTCTCATCTGCTGACTGACCAACCTGCAAATACAATCAAATCATAAATTTTAAACATAAAATTGTTTAAAACTTTTAAAAATTTTCTTTGGTCATTTTTTATTATTAAACTTTTAAATTCATGCATGCACATAGTGAAAAATGGTGGAGTTGGGATCAGTGTGTGAAACTCCCCACAACAATCCAGCATGACCACAAGACCAGTAATCTGAAAATGCTACTGGCCCTCTCCCTGACAATAAGACAAAACTATGCAATGGTAAATTCATACAGACATGAATAGCAGCTCTTGGAAAGGTTATTTATATAAATGAATTATGGAAAATAAAGTCTTTTACAGATTAAGATATTTATATCATATGTAAACTGCATTAAATTTTATAAAATTGAACACAACATAGCCACTATTTATTGGCCAGAACAATGATGTTTACTCTCATGTAGATCCAGGTCTGTATGTTAACTCATCTAAAGGCTGGGTGTCATAATGTAACCAGCGATGATCCGTCCGAATAAACATCGGAATCAGTATCCTCATCCACTGATTTTAATCAATGACACAATGACAGTATCAGAACTAGATCCAGCTTCCCAGATGTGCCAGTGTTATCTAACTTACAAGTGCACAAGAAATTAGGTCTGCGGAAAGCTGAGTACCTGCTGTCGGATTTCTGGAACTGGATCAAATGCACCCACATCAGCACAATGCAGCTTTAGTTCATTAAGCCCAGCATCATGAATGACATTTGCTCATGTAATTTTTACCTCAGTGTCTTGAAGTGAAGATTAACATTAATTAAAACATCTGTTTCAACTAGTTTACTAATTCACAATTTTACTTTTTGTATATTTGTCAAATAATTAGGTACACCTTGTTTATCTGTGGCACACAATGGCACATGTAACTGCTTTTGTCCAGTATCATAAATAAACTCCTTTAAAATTCCAGGAGCAACACAGCTGATTATAGGTATCATCCCAAACCCTATTTTGATGTCACCCTATTCTGATGCAAGTCCTTGACAGAACATGTCTCTCAATGACATCACAACCACATTTGTTTACATCAATCAACATTAAGTCAGGCAGACATAAATATCTATCAAAAATCATATTCGCAGTTGTGAAATGAAACAAAGGTACCTACCATGAAAAACTGCAATTCATTAATTCTCAACTTTTTCAATAAGCAAGTACTGATAAAAATCCTTATCAGTTACTCTAATGGGGTAAATCAATTTCCCACCTAAACATGTCTTAGCCATATTACTCACAGCTGCTAACTGCATCAAAGTATAGAATGGTATGCAAGTTACAACACTGAAGTTTTATGTAGCTGTCATTACTGATATTCTGAGGTGGTTCTTTATCATATTTTGGGGAAATTTACATGAAGCATACTTTATAATTAATTCATTTTTGCTGATTTAAAAAGGATGATTTTCTGATATATAAGCATTTTTACTATAATAGTAGCTTATTTTATCAATCAACCTTTAAGAAAATCTTGATAAAGTTATTTTGACAAAGTAGTTATTTATAAATTGGCTTGATAATGATACGATTACAATAAATGAAAAAAAACACTTCTCTTGTAACATTATGTCTTCTGTCTGTAACTATTCACATCCCCATTTGAACTATTAGTTCTAGCAACTTTTATCACTTCTAAATTTCATTACAATCTTGTCAGTTTGCTGTTTAACCCCAAAACGTGTACAAATTTGCAACTTGATTCCAGAAAAACCACATGCTCAGCTTATTCCGCTACAATAGAAAATGAAAACAATAATGAAAGCTAAGTTGTTTATTTGTGTACTCTTATAAATGACCACATGAACATATCTGGGTCATTCTGCCTCTGAATTCAAGCACTGTAAATATCAGTACATTTTAACACACATCAGCCAATCAAAGCCTTTGAACTTGCTGCCCAGCTATTGCAACATGTTCTTTTGATGTATTCTTATAATGGAAACATGTACATTAAGGCAGGGTTCCTGCAGACTTAAAAACAAATTCCATGACTTTTTCAAAACTTTTCCAGGGCCATTTCATTAAACTGAAGGACCACACTATCTTGCATTGTCAAGTAAATGAATATAAAGAATGACATCTTTCAATTTAAAATAACAAATAAGTTAACAACAAATACTTTTAATATGTACATTTGAAATTTACCTGGGCTAGCACACTGACTTTATGCAGTAATTCATGTCATAATCCAATGATCAATGTAATTTGTATTCAAAAGAAAAAAGGAAACAATCCTATGTAGTATTTGTATGTGTTCCTATTAAATATTAACAAAACACGTTACTTTCCAGTTGCTTTCTTTTTTTTTCGTGAACTACACCAGAAATCATGTGATACTTCCATTAGGGGAACTTATTCTTGTTATATGAATTGAAACCATTTATTGATTGTAATTTTATCATTTTATTTATTCGGTTCTAGGTGCTCTATGAAATTTAAAGTAAGCAATTTCTTTAACTCCATTGTCACAAATTCCATGACTTTTCCATGACTTTTTGATGAATTCCATACCTTTTCAAAGCCCTTGAAATTTATTTTTTAAATTCCAAAACTTTTCCAGGATTACATGACCTGCAAAAAAACCCTGTTTAGGGGTCTATCAGCCAATGAAGTCTGCCATTGTAAATATTGGCATTGCTAATTGATCAACACATTTTCCCACTAAACAGGTGGCTGAAGCAGAAGTGGCAAGTGTTTGAATGTTTGCTGCAAATTTTTTAAATGCATATGGAAGACTTCTGGCTAAGTAATCTTCTGTGTCTCAGATAAAAAAAAAACAAACACGCAAATACACTATCTGTAATATGACTGCAGCAAAATAGCAGTCTGTAGTTGGAATAAATAAGAAAAAAAGATATAATTTACAAATTCATTGTTTACATTCAAATAATGGATCATTTTCACAAAGAGTATGCCATTTCATGTGAGGATGATCAAAACATGTAATTACAATATCTTGATTAAAACTATAGCAATCACAATATTTATACTTATACTATTAATGTTAATACTATAAAATAAAAATAATAACTGTATGATTCCATTTTTCATAAAACTTTCATCTCCAGTGTGCACTGGTTTTACAAGGACGGCAAGATACTAATATGGATGATTAAAAAGTCTGGTCTAACACTGCAAATAACAAGGTAGTACAACGTGTTTATATTTCAGCACATATTTTGTGACCTCACAGCGTACGACATTCAACTGGGTTGGTACAGATTACAACTTTAGTCTAGGTTGGCCAAAAAATATCCACGTACGTTAAAATTTACTTTTGCCTTATGCTTTTCTATGTGAATATTTTGATCATCCAAATTAATATGTCGTATCATGAACCAAATAATCGCTCTTTAAAGGTATATATGATCAAAATTTAAACAAACGACACTGCTGCAATAGTCGGTACTGAACGCCTATACTACAGTATTCAACACTACTGTATGCATCATAATTTCACAAGTACTTTGCATTTTGATTGCAATCGAGTGAGGGAGTGTGGAGATTGTGATATATTTCTAAACATATCTGTAACTAATCCCTAAATTGGCAGTTCAGAAGAGTTTCGCACACAAATTCATTTGATCTAACGTTTAGGAAAAGACTTGGTTAATTTGATTTCGATGGTAATCACCATGGTATAAAAACATATTTGGTTTGTGCATGACCGGCGCTCAAGTGTTTAAATTAACTTTTACAACTTATCAAACTACTTCTACATCGAAATGGACATACGTTTACATTCTTCTCGTTGTTGCTGTCAACCTTCGGCGTAACAGTTGAATCCGCCATTACGATTGAAATACCCGCTATTTTGAAAGTCAATCGGAATGCTTCAAAACCAGTGATAATGTTCTATATGAGTAACTATTCCGAAATATTCCAAATAACGGGGGAATTCATTGATATTATGACGTCATATACAACTATGCAAGGACAAAGAAGCCTACAGCCTTCAAATCGCATGTTTAAAAAGCGATCTTAAATAACTTTTTTTTTTTTCTAAAAAAAATTGTGAACTGCACATAGTGTGCACTGTGATGTCTCTAGATTCTAATCTCTCATTAAAACATGAGAAATTCGCTTGCGAGCTAAAGGATGGGTTAAAATTTTTCGAATTGCCTATTTGTCAAATTACTTGTTTTCTTAACGTGAGAAAAATACTAAAGGTTTTTATATACATGTAATGTATAACATGCTACGATTTATATGGAGGATTTACTGAAATATATGCCATAACGTTTTATTTTTTTTTTCTAGTTCTTCCATATCTCTTTAATTATTATTATTATTATTATTATTATTATTATTATTATTATTATTATTATTATTATTATTATTATTATTATCGTCGTCGACGCCGCCGCCGTCGTTGTCATCGTTATTATTGTTTACAAATCTGATTTTCTGAAAATTCTGAAGTATATTAGACAATAACTATAATTTGATTACAATGAAGCTCATTTTAAAACTTTCCTCAAATGATACATATACAATTATAATTGCGTCATTTTATAAAAAGAACCAGGATTGAACTATTTTACTTCATTATATAGTCATATTAGTACTAATATATTTATTGTCGTGAACGCCAGTTCCGTTTCAGATATCGCTAATAAAGAAAATAATAATAAAATAGCATTTAAAAAAAACTGGTTATACGTATCTTATATATACAGATTACCATACTACTTTATAAAACATCAATTTCCTTAATACTACATGCAACAACATAGGAAAACACCACCATTGTTGGACAATTTTTCTTACTAATTTATATATTACAATGAATTTACAGACCGCTTACTAACGGATCACTTCAGTAGTATATTTGTGCAAGATAGTGATATACGGAAATTAGCATATTACGCAGCAAATGTAACATAAGGTAGCGTCTATAGCAACAAAAGGGAAAGTAATGTTTACACTTTTAGATAGATTTATCATGCGTGGGTTTATATAGGGATAAATGGGAAATAACATTATACTTACATGTTGAAAATGTATTGGAACGAAAGGGGTATGTTTACGTTCAAAATGCACATAGCTTAAACATGCGCGGCGCTGCACTGGCAAAAGCAGGAAGTATTATATTAAAGCTACATCTCCTGTCCAAAACTAAGTTATCTACTTCATAAAACTTAGTTTTCCACTATCCAACACTCAGCTATCTACTATCATACTTTTAATACTCTATTATACAACACCCACCTCTACTAACAAACGAAAAGGGGTTTGAAAAAAGATGATGAAATCATTATCTGTAACACACAAGAGGGCAGATGTGCTTGCACGCATACTATGCACACAGATACACAAATATACTATTCATGCAAAAGGGTAGGAGTACTTATGTACGCTATGCCACAGAATAAACTTAAGTAATGGCACACAAAAGGGCAAGAGATTTAAGTTTAAGTTTTGTGGAAGACAAATACGTGAACAAACACATAGAATGGCAGTGACTGAATATTATCTCTGTTTCAAGAGATTATCTCTGTTTCTTTTATCTGTTTCTACACAAACGTTTCTTCTTAGTACTGGCCTTAGACCGAGATCCACACATGGCTATGTCAGGATTATTCGAGATATAGCCCATGATGACTTAACATCAATGAGGTGCTCCGAAACAAATATATGCTTGAACTGATACTCGAGAATTCTATGCTAGTCCACGTCTCCAAAACGGGTGAAACAACCGGTTAGACTGATTAGAAGGTTTCACCAGTTAAAATGATTGTAAAATAATTCAGTCATGGTGTGTTTTCTATCTTCCAATCCTAACAGAACGTCGCTCTCATAAAACCAATGGTGATGTGAATGAGAAACATCGGCTACAGAAGGCCTGCTTAGAAGACAGTGCGTTACCATCTAAGAAGATAAAGAAGATAGCCTTTAATAGCATCAAGTTGACTGTGCGAACACAAAGAATTGCAAGTATCATAGCTAAGCAATACACGGATGAGATTCAGTCCTATACAGACAGAAATGACATGAAGAACTTCAATGATGATTTGAAAACGATCTGCTTGTCACAGTCATTAGGAAAGTTTCCTATAATGAGTGCTGACAGAACGACACTGTTCATTAACAAAAGAAAAATACTTCAAAGATGTACAGAACACAATCGCAACATCATCAAACGGCAGACATCAATTAGTTCAATAAATGTGGAGATAAGTGATGAACTGCACCAAGCAGAAATCAAAATGTCACCTACTAATCCTCCGACACTGGTTGAAGCTGAGAAATTAATTGACCTGCTGTCAAATGGCAAAGTACATTTCACAAATTCTATGCCTACAAAGCCGAAGTCTCGCACATGACACAAAAAAATGACTAGTCAGTGCGGACTCGAGAAATTATACCCCAGGAGTACAGTGATGAATCCATCGACCACTTGTACAAGCGGAGAGGCAACAAGTAATCCTGAAACAACATTATCTGCCTCTCTTTGATGTCAGTAGAGGACAAAATGCTCGCCCGAGTTCTACTGAATCGTCCCGTGCATCACATCAATCAAGATTCTACCCGCATTTCATCATGTCATTCAAAGACTCCAGGCCCAGAGTCGACTTGGCTTAAAAAGCCTTTGAGACTGATCAGGTTTGATGCGCTATATATGTTTTAGTTAGTTTTTTGCTTGTATTTTTTTTTTGGGGGGGTCGCTGTTGTATTGATTCCTCCACTTATGTCAAAGTCTAGGGTTCTTTTTTCTTTCAAAAGCTCAAGTTTGTGTGCTGCTTGATATTTGTTCTCTGTAGTGACCTTCTAACATTTATGTTAATGAAATGATGTTTTCTACTAGCTCACAACTACTATACGATTCAATATTTCACAAACATTTCCGGGATATAAATATTTATGTATCATTTTCCTGGACTTTAGCCTATTTTAAACTTTGTAAAAACAGCATCCTGATTGTCGCATAATGATAACTTTTCCCCCGTAAATATGTCATCTATATCTTTTTCATTCAAGTGTTCAAGTTTATAAACTACCGGATGACATAGTGTTACTTGCCTGATGCTTTTACTTTATTTAAATATTTTCTCTGTAAATTAGGATGGAAGATTTTTTAAAATATTATGAAGTATTGAAATTTCTGACTGGTTCACCAATTTTGAATTTCAGAGGTAAATACATGTCAGGTGTCAAATAATGGAACAGAAAAGTGATGTGTTTCTGATTCTTTGAATTAGCTTGAGTTAAACGTCAACGCATTTTTCTGGTTTTATTTTGTCTGGAATACTTCCACATTCTTGTTTTCATTACTCAGTTCGATCTTTCAGCTATCCTTGAATTTTTGTTGTAAAACTATTTTACCTCAAACTCTTTTACCTTGTCAAACAGTATATTTTTCAGTGTTTTCGTTGTTTGAAGAAGTATGTGATAGCGCCATTATTTCACTTTTTGTTGTTACTTTTTCAAACAATGCATATTTACAAAATACACGAATCACTGCCAAGATAGACTTTTGTCCATCGCTGTATGTTTGATACGTCTATATGTCAAGAACGTATGATTGCCACATCCACACAATTAAAATCAATTTTTCTGTAACGGCGTTAGCTCGCTTGCTTGTTTAACTTGTAGGAATATAGTTTAGTTAACAACAATTCCAACTCATCATAATTTATTTGTTTTGTTCGATTTATTCCTGTATTGACTGTTCAGGATAGAGATAGCACTTTCAGTACAGTAATAAAAATAACTTGAATACCATTTCTTGTCTTGTACCGCAATGTCCAAAAACCACTTTTGGTGTAGCTACATCTTCTAAGGTAACGTCCAAAGTCCATTTCTGGTGCCGCTACGTCGCTCACGGAAACATCCAAGGTCCACTTTTGTTGTAGTTACATCGTCTACGGTAACGGCAGCTACTAAAAATGGCATCCAATTATCGAAAAAGTATTTTATGCCACAATTTTCTTTTGTGGACATGCAAGTTGAACAGTCATCCACCACAATAACTATTATGTTCTGCATGTTTCAATCCTTCAAACTTACGACTGATTTAACGTCGATATCAATTTTACCATTCTAATGGTTAAGTTAGAAACAATTACTAAATGTAGTGAGCCACCATATAATGATTGCAATCAAAGATTCCTTCTCTCAAAACTGCATGTTTTTGATGAAACGTTGTTTATTGACCTGGTAGAATTGATGATAAATCTTCGAACTGTTCCTTATATTTAGCCAAACGCAAAAGTGTAGGCCTACATCTGTCGAAAGGGTAATTTCGATCCGTCATCATACTTTACAGTTTTCATGATTTTGATGTGTTTACTTGCATGTTTCCATCACTAAATGCAAGCCATAATTTAGCATCTATCCTGAAACGCTGTATGGTATCTTTTGATATTCGAAATAGACAAAACAATAAGTAATTATTCTGAATGATGCTGTGTTTCAAAACTAGCGTTGAGTATCCAAGCTTGCACACAAATGTACATTATTCACACCGAGATTGTTGCTTTTACGTTTGACTCATTGAATATCACATTGGTCTCTCTGAAAACAGTTGAGTTGAACCCGATATTGCTTTGCTGCATCCTTTAGTTCGTTCGAAGAATTTCGAATTATTTTGTGTTGTGATTTTCAGTACCACATCAATAGCATTTGGCAAGTTCCATTTAATTTAGTAGTAAGATTTTAATGTCACATTTGTTTTGGAAGTATTAAGTAAGGACATTTGTCCTTTTGTAACGTTTATCAGCATGGTAGTGTTTATATTCTTACGCAGTAGTTGACGAAGTGGTCTAGTAACACGGGATATGCTAATGATGGTATGTTTATGATGTTTTATGCTTAGTCATGTATATTTTGTTTACTTGGTTCTAAATTCGGGACATTGGTAGCAAAAAATGGTCTGTCTGACATTTCCAAGGTAGCTACTCAAGACTGAATTTTCAGACATGACATTTTTAAAGAATTTTATTAAAAAATTTCTATAAGATCACAAAGTATTTTCATAAAATGATTATGGCAACATAGGTCATTTGGAGAGGTATATAAAATTGTTTACTTCAGAAATACTCATTGCTATCTTAACATCCAAAATGGATTCAGTGATATTGTTGTGTTTAGCTTTTTTTGATAAGGCTTTTTAAATTATTCACTGGAATTACAAAATGTTCATCAATACTTTTCAAATTAAATCCTTATTTGATGATAATTGTACATTCAAAGACAAATTGAATTATATCATAGTGAAATATCAAGACTTAACATATTCCAAGCTATTAGCAGATAAAATGCTCTAATTCATTTGGACTAATTAATGGAACGAGTTCTTTCTAAATCTTCACATTGTATTCTACTGAAATAAATTATTTATTGAATTTTGCAAATCTTGTTGATTTTCGCTCTTTTCTGCTGCTTACTTTAAGACTATAGAGTCACATCAGTTATAGTAAAGAATGTGGCCTAGCAATGAGTATGCAATATTTTAGAAAACTGACATTCGTATTTAATCATTGAATTATTTTTTAAAATTGATGTACGTGTGCACAGCTCAACCGAATCATGGTTTAAAATAGTAATATATTGCCTACTATCGAGGTGTCTATAATTTGTATTGCATTTTGCGGTAATTTATGCCTCCAGCATGCAATGGTTTCAAATAGAATGGATAAGTGTCACAGAATAAGGCAATAAATTACTTGGTGTTGCCTTAGAACGATTTGGTCATTTTTTTCTTACATGTGTATAACGTTACATATGGTGGATAATTGTTTGTTGTTTAGTAAAGTAACTGAAGTAGCATGTATATCGTCGTAGATTGCTTTCGGCGAGAGACACAAAGAGCACGGTATACACGGGTATTTTACCCTTACTAATACTCATTCTCCTGTAGATTTAAGGCAAGTTTCTTTACTGATCAACACATTGAAGGTTTTTTTTTGTTCTTTTGTCTTGTCAAAGAGTGTGCGTTTTCCATTTTATTCTACAGCGATTGGGTTAAGTGTTACATTTTTATTTTATTTGATATGTGAAGCATATTCAACATTTAATGTCGTAGCATGAAATGTTGCCTTTATCACTACTCGGATTTGAAACGTTGTGATTTGTTTTACTTTTACATATCGCTATTTAGAGTTTAATTTTGTAGCATGTATCCATAAATTTTAATTCCGTATATGTTATTACGACCAGCTTGGTTTTTATTTTAGGTGTGTATGTCTGTGAGTGTAGGACGGAAGTGCAGATTTGTAAACTTGTGCGCATAGTGGATCCATGAAAGGGGTGTATGGCCAATACAAGTTTTGGGCCAATCCAAGAATTTAGGAGAACTGTGTGATCTTAAAATGGACACGTGGACCATATTTCATTTGCAAGACTTTATTTATGAGCGGTTGTGAATCATACGGGCTGTACAAATGACTATGAGTCACGAGTCATATGTTTGGTACAATTGCTATGTTGTTTGCAATTGATCATGTTTGTATCAATTGATTATGTTGTTTCAGTTGAGAAAATGGAAGATGTGTTGTGTTTCATGTGAGTGCAACTGCGTTATTGTCATTACATGAGATTATGTAAATCTTACTTTCATTACATGTGATTAAGTAATCTTACTTTCATTATATGAGATTATGTAAAACTTACTTTCTTTACAGGAGATTGTGGAAATCTTACTTTCATTAAACAAGATTGGTTGAATCTTACCTTTCAATACACGAGATTTTTGGAATTCTCAATTTTATTACACAAGATTATGCGCATCTTACTTTTATTACACGAGATTATGTGAATCTTACTTTCATTACACGAGATTATGTGAATCTTACTTTCATTACACGAGATTATGTGAATCCTACTATCATTACACGAGATTATGCGAATCTTACTTTCATTACACGAGATTATGTGAATCTTACTTTCATTACACGAGATTATGCGAATCTTACTTTCATTACACGAGATTATGTGAATCTTACTTTCATTACACGAGATTATGCGAATCATACTTTCATTACACGAGATTATGTGAATCTTACTTTCATTACACGAGATTATGTGAATCTTACTTTCATTACACGAGATTATGTGAATCCTACTATCATTACACGAGATTATGCGAATCTTACTTTCATTACACTAGATTATGTGAATCTTACTTTCATTACACGAGATTATGCGAATCTTACTTTCATTACACGAGATTATGTGAATCTTACTTTCATTACACGAGATTATGCGAATCTTACTTTCATTACACGAGATTATGTGAATCTTACTTTCATTACACGAGATTATGTGAATCTTACTTTCATTACACGAGATTGTGTGAATCTTACTTTCATTACACGAGATTATGTGAATCTTACTTTCATTACACGAGATTATGTGAATCTTACTTTTGTTACACGAGATTATGTGAATCTTACTTTCATTACACGAGATTATGTGAATCTTACTTTCATTACACGAGATTATGTGAATCTTACTTTCATTACACGAGATTATGTGAATCTTACTTTCATTACACGAGATTATGTGAATCTTACTTTCATTACACGAGATTATGTGAATTTTACTTTTGTTACACGAGATTATGTGAATCTTACTTTCATTACACGAGATTATGTGAATCTTACTTTCATTACACGAGATTATGTGAATCTTACTTTCATTACACGAGATTATGTGAATCTTACTTTCATTACACGAGATTATGTGAATTTTACTTTTGTTACACGAGATTATGTGAATCTTACTTTCATTACACGAGATTATGTGAATCTTACTTTCATTACACGAGATTATGAGAATCTTACTTTCATTACACGAGATTATGTGAATCTTACTTTCATTACATGAGATTATAAGAATCTTACTCTTATTACATGAGATTATTTCAATCTTACTTTCATTACACGAGATGATGTGAATCTTACTTTCATTACACGAGATTATGTGAATCTTACTTTCATTACACGAGATTATGTGAATCTTACTTTCATTACACGAGATTATGTGAATTTTACTTTTGTTACACGAGATTATGTGAATCTTACTTTTGTTACACGAGATTATGTGAATCTTACTTTCATTACACGAGATTATTTGAATCTTACTTTCATTACATGATTACATGAGATTATTTGAATCTTATTTTTGTTACACGAGATTATACAAATATCCCTTCATTTTTGATTATACGAATCAAATTTTTGTTTTTCCATTTGTGGATGTTTGTGTTAAGTAACCGAATGAGTTGTATGATTGGAGCGTGAAAGAATCACACTGTACATGTTATAGAGATATAAATATTTTAATACAATTAATAAACTTCCATTTCATCACAATGTGTTGCGCTGTCGTTTAATCAAACATTCGTTAAGGTCAAATTCTTTTACAACAAGGATAGTGAAGCAGTAGTTACAGGAATTTGAAATAGTCTAATTATAAAACTTGCAGTTAGAAAATTTCGTTATTTTGCGTCATCTTTCCATATATTCTCAACTATCACGAAACATTTAAGACATAACGGTCCTTAGAATGCCACCCATACAGACTTCCTTCTTTCTTCCCGTATTATTATCTCCATTCACTCTTCTTTACATATTTCTTTCATTATTTATTACTGCGATGGATGGAAGGAAGGATGGATGGATGGATGGGAAAATAGGAACGAGGCTTTTTATGTATCAATCCGATAAAACGAGGTCATATTTTCCCATACTGATGTACTAATTTTCTCATACTACTTAAGACTTAATTATGAAAAAATTCACTTTAAGAAACAAATTGAATTTATGCTGTATTCCAAAATATGCAACCGAATATTCATCATACACTGCAACGATATTAATGTGAACATGGACCCGCCCATCGAAATATGAACTTAGTCTCGAGTTCGACATCACTTTCTAAAAGAATTGTCGTTCAGCATACTTAAAAATGAAATATATTGTCTTACTATGAATAAATGAGCTTTGCGATAGCTTTTCCAATTTATCTGGGATGAATGGATTTGGGGTTAGGGTGGGATTCTCGTAAATTCCGCTGTTTATGGACTGGATTCAGCTGTGTCATTTCCACATGAAGTACGTGTGTTTTGAGCGGGGAGAGATGTGTCTTGAATCATCTTCATTTGTATTTCTGTTCTGTCATCGACTGATTGGAATCGTAATGTGGGAAAATATGAATTCCGTCAATTGCTATCAAAAAGATGCTATGAAATATCATGTCAATTTCATTTGGGGTACATTAAGGAAAAATTTTATTGCAGATGGAATGTAGTCAAAATTACAGTACAATTTAGAAATGTGTAATCAAGCTTTTATCCCATGACATAATCCATTTAATTCGGATTTGCAAAACAAAGAAATTATATTTTTAGAAATTTAAGATGCAAAAAGGATGTTTGCATTCCTCTTACTAGCTAAAGAAGACATGTTTATACATTGGTCACATTCATGCTCTTTGTAGGGATTACAGCTATATTATGGTATGTATAACTAGACTAAATCTGAAACATTGCATCAACAAAGTTAACGCGGAAAATAGAAAAACAGCTGGTGTGACAAACTATTCAACTAGCGGAGAAAAGATTCTTCATCGACTTGGCTTATTGGCTCTTTGCATTCACGAGAATAAAATTAGTTGTTTAATTTTATGAAACTTGTTAGCTTTCATTTTCTGTCGTCAAAATACAAAGATCTTAGCCACCATATGCGTAATTATTAGTTATCCCGATCCCACTCCGCCAGAAAAAAGACAACTTTGGTTTAGCGAGAAATCCCCACTTAGACTAAGTAAAATCGCAGTGATATTTTTCAAATGTCGGTCACGTTAAATTAATAAATATTGAAATGCTTTGCACATTTTAATTATCAGTTCCCTTAAAGGCGACAAATATGACATGAATTTTCAGTTTACTAACAAATAAAATATTTATTTTTGCAATAAACCTGAAATATTCAAACTACAGTAATGTATTTCTGAGTATCTTACTTTACTCCTATTATGCACCGCATCGATGTAAATATTAACATTCATGGAAATAGAAGTAAGATCAAGGTGACAAGCCAGTGTTCAGATTTTTAAGTTTACATAGAAACAATCATGTTTCACGAAATAATAAAACTAAACAACAACAAAATAAAGCATAATTTTGCAAATAAGCAAGTTGATTATCACTTTCAGTACAGTGAATAAAGTCGCTACCCAAATATCCCTGTGTGACGACGAAGTCTTTTCGCTTGCATTGGTATCCTGTATATAAGTTCGTCCCGGTCGTCTTCTCAACGGTTTAAACTTCATTTGCGGTCAATACTATCACAAGTTATTACAATTTGTTAATGTATCCCTCAATGGCCCATCTAAATGTTAGCATGGGGAAATCTCGTTTGTGAAGGAAACCACTACATGTATGTAATTAGATCGTGCGAGCACTTTCCATGTTGGTCTTGTAGTTTGATCAGAATCAGTGCGTCAAGCCAAGACTTTGTTCTTCTTGCACAGGTGATTGTATTATTTAATTAAATTTTGTAAATTTAAAATTAGTTTCGATGAAATATTACCATGCCGAAAAAAAAGAAAGAAAAAAGGAGGAAGAAGTGATTGGTTGGGTGAATGGGTGGAAGGAGAGAGAAGTGGAGTGGGAGATAATAATCACAAGTGTCCTTTTTTCGTTAAGTGCAGTTAATCTATCTAATATCTATCTATCTATCTATCTATCTATCTATCTATCTATCTATCTATCTATCTATCTATCTATCTATCTATCTATCTATCTATCTATCTATCTATCTATCTATCACCGCTCTGGTGGCCTAGTGGTTAGAGCGTCCGCCTCGGATGCGGGAGGTCGTGGGTTCGATCCCCGGTCGAGTCATACCAAAGACTTATAAAAATGGTACTAACAGTTGCCTCCCTTGACGCTCAGCATTAATAGGTTAGTGTTAAGACTGGTCAGGATAATGTGACTGAGTGGGACATGATGCGGCATGATGCCCCAGTGCTAGACATCACTGTTAACTGCCACACTGCAGACATCGTAGCGATATGACTGATGTGGGTATGTGAGAAAGCTTACCAGCAGCTTCCCCTGGGTCTTATTTCTATCTGGGGTTTCCTAGGTTCTTCCTCCACCAATTATAATGGCTGCTATGTATAGCCTATCTTGTGCTGAAAAATGGCGTTAACCCTACAACAACAACAACTGGAGACTGGTTCATTCATTTTAAGCTGTACTAGACCAAGAAATAACCAACAAATAAGTTTTACATAGTAATTCAGTAATAAAATGTATATTTTATTTTTGCAACTGCGTTAAATGTACGATATCAACATTAAAAGAAAACAGAAAAGAAATCCCTCTGCAATTTTAGTAAATTATAAATAGTACTACAACCATTTACCTCAACTAAGAAATAAGCCTATTTCTGATTCCGATACATATACACCTACATTTTTGATGCAAAATCATGAAACTGAAAAATAAAATTCGGCAAAAGTCAAATCTTTTGCTTGATAAAGTAATTCTAAACTTTCCAGAATTAGACAATTTCAAAATAGATAGCACATGTGATAATTTCATCATACATTTTCTTTTCTTTAAATTTATTGGTACAAACTAGAGGTGTTTGCTTGACCCAGCTGTTTCAAAACTCTGGCTCGAATCCCGCTAGAAGACATAGTTTTCCCCTAAATTTCCAAAGACTTCCATACAACTTCTGTTGTAAATTAGAATGCCCAACGTGTCCATTCTATAAATAATTTTACTCTAATCAATACAAAGTAATATAAAAACAGAGCCACTGCCCCCAAACGTTATACGTTTACGTTTTTGTCAGCAGCCCCTTTTAGCTCAAAATGATGAATTTCATATGATAAGTCTTTTTTAACATATTTCTGACAAAAATATGTTTTGTCGGGGTAGGGGAGTCTCTGAGATTGGAAAAACGCAATTACCAATACTAGTATTACAGGCATATATTAGGCCAAAATAATATTGATATTGTTAGACAAGATGTCATATTAAACAAATTAAATATTATATATATATATATATATATATATATATATATATATATATATATATATATATATATATATATATATATATATATATATAATGTTTTGTTGTAAACCATTAACCAGACATGTTGGATTTGATCTGACAAGGAGATTTTGTGAAAGATTGATTTTCATAAAATCAGCATCAGGTTATACTGGTAAAAAACATAAAATAATATGTGGTTGTATTAAATAAGTAGGTTACCATATATCACCAAAATATGGATCGGTATGGTCATTCGCGACTGAAAACGATATGAGAATAACTGGTTGGACAGATGATCTAATGACATTTATTGATAATATGGTTGATAGTTTATTTGATAACGATATTTCTAAAGCTGTATATTGTTTAAACTATGACAATAATGGTTCTCAGAGAGAATTTTTCGAGATGATTATATACAATGATTATAGTTATATACAATGATTATATACATATGATTATATACATATGATTATATATAATGATTATGATCATATACATATGATTATGATTATATACAATTATTAAAATTATGTACAAAGGTTATGATTATGTACAATGATTATGATTATATACATGTGAATATGAATATATACATATCTACAAGCCTTCTCTACGTTTCAATAGAAAACTGCACACTTATCCAATAATCAACTCATTGAGTGTAGACGTACACCAACAACGTGTTGACATGATGGAAAAGTATGCAAATTTCTGTTTAAACATACAACGAAACTGGCCGGTGACCCGCTTAAAATAGGATATTGGCATTGTCTTTTGTCCTTGTATTGCAGCAATATTTCATTAAGTCTTTTTATACTAACAAAACAATCATCATTAACTAATCTATTTCTGGGAGCTATAACAATTTCTATCGAAAATCTCTTTCAAATGTCTTCCATCATCTTACCAAACACAGATATTCTTTATGTCTGTCTCAAATTCGGTTTAAGCCACAGCACAACGTTTCGTATTTAGGTCAATGTAATTTGCCATCCACATCGACTGATTAATATTTAGCATGCGTTGGGCTTTTCTAAGAATTAATCCAACATCTACTGCTTGTTTTAAATTTTTGTAATGCATAATGTAATTTCTTTTATCCAACAAATTTGGAACTTACTTAAGAATCGAAATTTTTGCTGTTGTCGTTGCTCGTAGATCAGGTGATAATAAACTATAATCAATCATCATTGACCCTGAGCAAAACGGATAATCGTTATGTAGATCATGTAACGAACTAGGATAATCTAGATCAACTTCAACAAAATATGAAATATCGGAAAAAATCATTATTAATTTTTCTAGGTGAATCTTTTTGACTTTCTTTAAGAAATTGATCTGGAGTTATCCAATGAAACCCACCGCAAGGCATTGGCTGAGACAAGCCATCCATACTAATGCACACAGTCTAGATACATAATATGATTGGATGGGATACTTTTATCATGATTTTCAGATATTTGTTATTAGGTACTACATATTGTTTTGCTATAATGCTAATTCTGCCTCTGACACCTTTGTAATAAAGTTTTAACATACTGACATATGTTAAAAGTTATGCTTCTATCTTGCTCGCTTTTAGTAGAGTAATACACGACAATCAGGTGCAGAATAATACATACAAGGATCTTTTACAACTAAATTTATTCCAATTAAATTGGGCAGATTTCTAGTCGTCGTCTGTCATATTTTCATTTCTGAGTTGCGAGAAAAATTTATCATTGTCGGGCAGAGAAGTTTCCTTAAATCTGCTCTAATCGTCGATATGCTCTAAAAGAAAGATACCTTATTTGTCAGATCGACATAGTTTTCACTGAAGCAACTCTTTAAGTTGGCGAAATTGCTGCAGCCTTTAACAAGCTCATCTTATGATGCTACCATAAATTGTATGCTGTCAACAAAGCGAAATTTACCGAGCGTGACTGACATATACTTTTCAAAACTATCTGGAGTACATTTTATTAAGTTATTTAATTTTAGCTAAGCTTTAATATTTTCATCACTAAAAGCGTCTACAATGATATGACTGTCATAGCCACGAAAGTTTATGTAAAACTATGGGAATAAAATCTGAAGCATGAACTTTTAAATTGCAACTGTTATGAGCTGCTCCACGATATTGGCTCGTTCAATGACAGTGATCTCGTACATTGTCACAATCTCTGTTGGAATCCGACAGCAACTTTTCGCAAATATGATTATCAACTGCTCCATCAAAATCAAGTTGTTGTTTAGACGTTATTCTCATCGGAGCTGTTTGAAGTAATCTTTTAGAAATTTTGTTAACTTCGTTTATTAAATATTTAGAATCCAGACGGCTGGAGGTTCTCATTTATATAACTTTATCGCAGGTGAAAGTTTATCGCTAGTGCAACAAACCACTTTATAAGCTACTCTGCAGGGAATATACTGTTGTACTTTTAGTACTGGATTTTTTTCGGATTATTTTCAGCTCCATCCACAGGAATGAGTATTCACTCAAAAATCAGCCTAAATAACAAAATAAATATTTAGTTTATGATCATAACATTTAATATATTTAAATATTTTTCCTTAATGGCTGGACATAGCTTTTATTGAACATTAACACAGTATTTTAGATGATACCGCATTCTTCCATGGCTAGAAAATCCAAGCAGATATCTATAACATAAAGATTTTTTTTATTTTGTTTTTACTGTACAAAGCCGTCAACAAAGCCGTCAAAGATTTTTATCCAACAGTAATGTCCCTAATAAAATTAGAAATTAATTTCACCTGTGAGGCAATTTCTGAAATATATTTTGGATAATCTTTTTCTCGCTCATCTAGTCCGAAAATAATTGCTGAAATCCTGCTTTGTTTTTCAGACTTTGCTACATGATTTTTCTGCAACTGGAAAAGTTATTTCTAAAATATGTAATGCGTCTTTGTGTGCAAATTATTTGTTATTGCCATCAATATTTTATTCTTTCAGAAACATCGCAGAAAACATTTGTTGTCATTGTTTGCGACATTTATTAAACATTTTGTGTTCTTAATGTCTTGAGGGAGATCGTCGTACAAATCACTGCGAAGTACGTTATTTTTTGCTGTGTGAAATAAAACTTCTTTTATCATTTCAGATTTCCAACGAGACCCTGATGACGTAAATTCTTCTAATATTTTATTTATTGATGTATTTTATAGGCAACCCTAGCAATGTTTGTTCCAGTTAATATGTTTCTAGATTTAGATATTAAATAGGGTTCCAACATTTTGCTGTCAAAAAGTTTTGTTTAAAAAATTATATCAATTACAACCTCAACTGCGTGTAACTGATAACATCGTATTATATGGGACTATAAATTTGATACTTATGTGCCGCAAGTTCTAGCGCTATAACATGACGTAAAAGATGAAATAAATTTGTAGAGCTAACATTTTCTAAAACATTTTGAACATCAAGTTTGTAATTACAGTCCTGACCTGAAAATGCTGTAGAATATTTTTTTCTGATCTGACAATGCTCTTTTAGGCAGCATCTCGCAATTCGAACATTATATATATATATATATATATATATATATATATATATATATATATATATATATATATATATATATATATATATATATATATATATATATATCTTCGTTTTATAGTAATATTTTCTAATTAATTGAATGCCGTTAACTTAGAGCTATAAAAAAACCTTATAATATAATGACAAATTTTGAGATATCTGCCGCTGACAGCGGAAAAGCAAG
The DNA here is from genome assembly GCA_016746295.1 of Potamilus streckersoni. Taxonomy (NCBI): domain Eukaryota; kingdom Metazoa; phylum Mollusca; class Bivalvia; order Unionida; family Unionidae; genus Potamilus; species Potamilus streckersoni. Next base: position 200,463 of record JAEAOA010000977.1, on the reverse strand, counting down.
AAACTTATCATATTCACCCAATGTACAACTTAAGTCGCTGTGGTTAATTTTTTAATAGTTGCTACCAGTATAAATAATTCTTCGTCATCATTATTTATCACTACAGATAAAACGCCAGAAAAATAATCGTTTGGATGACACCATAGAAAGCTTGTAAAGGTATACAATTTTTCAGAGCTAAATATGGATACCCTACATACACCAATAACTTCCGCAGTGTGTCATTTTGCGTTAACCATGCTGATGATTCAGATGATACGGTGTTTACGATATTGTTAGTTCGTCTGTGAGGAAATTTATCGAGATTAGTTTTTTAAACTATATTAAGAATGCCACTGACAATATCGTTAGAGTTTTGCGTTAATAACAGCGAGTTTAATATCTACAACTGGCGGACTTCCAAAAAAATTATTAATAAATCTGTTTAAATTTCTAAGAAAATTTAAAAACGTTTGTACGTAATTGTTATAATCAACTTTAAATGCGATAATTCCAGCATTAATTTTAGTTAACGAATTTTTATTGGAATTTCCTTATCATCGAGGTATGTTTAGTTGGAGCGTTGAAATTTGTTTCTGTGTTCTGGAATTAATAAAACAATTATTGTTATTACTGAGAAATGCATGCATAATACCACGGCGCACTAATAAGTATTTAGATTATTGATTGTCGACGTATTTTTTGTCCCTATGTCTGATTCTACTGTTGAGTTTCCAAGGTATGTAATTTTATTATTGTTCATGTTAATGGTATCATTAAATAAGCCGCCAGATTTCTTAATATAATCGTTAACTGACTTACCTGAAACTTGTATTTTACCTTGATTAGCAAACAAGTAACTATATTATTAACAACCGCAGTGGCAATTCGTTAAATTGTATCTGATAGTTGTATATTACTTGTTTTTAATCGTCCGTGTTTATTTTGAAAAATACCAACTTCATTTTGATCAACACTTGTGATATTTAAAAAATTATTTCATTTGTAACTGATTAATAGTTGCATATTTAGACAAGTCACCTTCCTGAGTAGACCATGAATCTCCAAATGTCGGTCTAAAGTTTGACTATAAACTCATTATATATTTACTATTTGACAAAATAATAACATAATTGTAGCATGATAATAGCAAAATCCTCTATATTAAACTTTAATATAGAACATTTGGTGAAACATAAACATAATAATGAGCTTCCAGATTGTTATTATCTTATAGCTAGAAGAACTGGATCGAGTTTACTTCTCTGAGATAATTTTAACAACGATCGCGTTTATATTTACACAGTTACAGCATAACAGGATAAGTACGAGCTACTTAACAATTATAATGATAAACTTCATAACGATCTTCAGTCTGGTGAAGATTTTTTTTATCAAACAAACAGAAGAACTTGTTCCAGTTAATCAAATTGATTCGTCCGAACACAAGATAGTTGTTTTTTTTGTTTACTATATTTCGCTAAACAATGATGAAATAAATAAAATCAGATCATTTTTTACAATCGCAAAATAAGTAATGTAATTGTATTTATCTCGCTCAAGGATTTTATAATGTTGATGGATTTATTAGGCAAAATACTCGTTGTTCTATATTATTTCCTGGCCTTGACAGTGTTGATGTTAGAAATATCGCGAATGAGCAATGTGGTGATGTAACAAAAGATAAATTTATCTAACTATATCATTGAGCAACAGCAAATAAATATGACTTTTTGTTTGACAGATTAATAAATGATACGAGTAAAATTTTTCAATGGTGTTTTGAAAAATATTTACAATATTTTTATAGAAAACATTATATAATTAATGGAAAGACAAGCCATGTACAGAAAACATATAGAAACTAAAGAAATTTGAACAATCTCAGGCAAATTTTAAACAGTAATTACAACTAGTACGACGTTGTCAAATGGTTGCAGCAGAAACAACAGCTACAATTTTAAAATCATTTACTGAAGATTTGCTTCGAAAACAACCTGAACGTACGCCACTATCAGAAGAAGAATTTTAAAAATACAATAAAAAAGTTTACTCGGACTAGATAAAGAACAACACGAAGCATCTGACGTGGAGAAAATGAGATTAACTGAGGCAATTGTAGCAAATATATCTGATTATGTTGCAAGACAAGCTGCGCTTGATCGCCTAAGAAATATTCCACTGTAATTTGAACATAGATTAGCAGAATTAACAATACAAGAAACTAGAAATATTCTAAAAAGTTGATCAGAAGAATTAAAAGATAAAAAAGTTTAGCAAAAAAGAATTGGCGAGTTGACCGTAACGTTTATCGTTAATGGAGGTTAAAGATAAAAATCGATGGTATATGAAACAAGCAAATAATTAGATAACAAATGACGACTATAATATAATTTTAAAAGAAACCAATATATAAGTAAATGGAGTGATTAATTATTTAACACATCAATGACTAAACTAACTGTTATAATGAACGACTGTGTTACTGCTTGAATGGAGTTAAAACAGTTAAAACAAGCTTAAACACTATTTCGTTTCCCGATGATTACTCCATGTCAACTGTAACATATATGATGTGGTTCAAAGATACTGGACGTGGTACTATGATTCCTTTTCGAAATGAGTTTATTTCAAAAGGTTTTTGATACTCGGGGCTGATTCCGCCACAGATCTCGTAATTGTAAGAAGTCTTTTTTATTTTAAATGCTGCTGTTTTAGGTATAGACGAACCAGCTGCAGCCTCTAATACAGACGCTGTAAGAGTTTCACTTACTGCTGTTTTAGGTATAGACGAACCAGCTGCAGCCGCTAATACAGACGCTGTAAGAGTTTCACTTACTGCTGTTTTAGGTAGAGACGAACCAGCTGCAGCCGCTAATACAGACGCTGTAAGAGTTTCACTTACTGCTTTTTGTAAGAATCTTTCTATAGCACCACCAGATGCAGCTGCTACTACCATTCAAATGTTGGGATTAGTTATTAAAGATATTGGATCTCGAAATATACTTTATAACGAGGGTTTTCTTAAGAGAGAGAAAATGCAGCAGGATCACGTCAAATAACAATGATGCTGCCACTAAATACAATATTTGGCTTTTGCAGGGACTATAATAAAGTATTTCTTGGAGTCAAACATACGCTTATTTTAGATCAATCAATACAAAATGATTATTCATTTCGATCTGGTGTGGTTGATGTACAATTTGTCATAAACAAACTTGAACTGTTGGTGAGAAAAATAACTCCGTCCATCACTAAAATGGCAAAATTAAACGATATTCTGAAAAAACATACGAAGATAACTTATATTCAGCAACATAGAATAAATCAAAGAGCAGTTCCATATACCGCCGACTACATATGACGAGTCACAACAACATCAAGTGAGCAAATATGGTGTCAATTATTTGTTGTGTTTCAGCATTAAGCTCGACGCAGCAACCAGGAACAAATTAATGCGATATTTGATAACGCTGATGTTAGACGAATATATGCTTGAATAAATTCAAACCAATACCCAGAGCGAGAGATATAATGTAATTTTGCAGATGACTCTAATAAAAACCTTGCTAGACCGTACATGTATTTGCTCGTTTCAATGTAAAAATATCAAGATGCAGGAGATAGATCTTAGATATCATTAGAGGAATTTCGTACACTTTATCCGACATTGTATTTAGATGATAGTAAACATAGCGAGAGAACTGCAGACAGCACAGCTGATATTGAAATTATTTGGACACACGGAGAATTTCCAGTTGTACTATTAAATGTATATGTATTTGTGATAAGAGATAGATTTGTTACAATTGAATCTGTTGTAAAGAAAATGTCACTACAAGTTTAAAGTGCTTTGCACTTTACTCGGAGTTCTTCGCACTTTAAGTTTAATCTAAAATTGTTACATAATGACAAAATATATTGTAAAATAAATATATTTAACTGATCGCCAATTTTAAACATTGCCAGCTGCTGTTGAGAAAAAGACGCAGGTTTTATTAAATGTCAATAATAGAGCTCAAACAGGATTAATACTACCAGGAACAAGGAGATAAGGTCGCCTAACTTTAATATACATGATAAACTAATAAAGGAAAACAGTTTCATGGCGTTTATTCCAAGGATGAACTTACGGTGATTCCATCATCCGTCGGTTCATGCGTTATGAATGTACAAGATTTTAATGACGGGTATGGAACACATTGTGTAGCTGTTTCTGATAACAATTAGTTTGACTCGTTCGGAATTCCAACAAGTGACGCAGTAAAAAATATATGAGTTAAAACAAAATAATAAATTATTTGGTGCATTACTAAACAAATAAAATGATAGGGGCGAAAAGTGTATGCTATTTGTAGTATTTGTACTTTGTCATTATAATATCCTTTGGAGTGGTGTACCGTTCGTCACTAATTATATTTTTGAAAAATACCTTTCTAAAACCTTCTTGGATATTATTCAAATAGAGTTCAGGCCTAACCATTACGAAAATGAACGTCGAGGAAGACCATTTACCAGTCAAAACATTTAGTGATGTATTGGACTCTGTCCGATGTCGATAATTTTTGTCTGAGCATCCGGGTGTCTTTTTCTTCGGCTACAAGTATACGCTATGTTACTAATCTGCGGTCATAAACAAAGTAACAGAAAGAAGCAAATCGGACAAATTTGATAAATCTTTAAAAATCTTAACAAAAAACTTATTTCTAAAAGTTTAAAATGAACATATAAGATGAAATCACATTATTAAGAATTAAATCCAATATAATCCTAAAAGATCTACAAAAGATCGAAAGAATTGAGTGTTCTGAATAAATTCGAAGTCATGGAATGTACTGATGTGCCAACAGTCTTTATGTATCACAAGGGTATTTTGTTCAGAACTCCTTCGAATAAATTCACAATAATCCCGGAATAATATTTTAATAAAATGAGCACTTTGTAACTTCAATGAATAGACAAAATAAATGTTTTCTCACAAATTTTATCTAAACACAACATTAAACATCTGCCGACTGATGTTTAAACAAGAACATGTGAAATAACAATAAAATCATTGTCCAGATCTACCAACTTACATATAACCATATAGTCCTAAACAAAATTTTTTTCCTACTTGCTACGTGTCTTGTCACAATAACCCATCTCGTAAATGAACCCACTTGGCCGATCCATCCAATAGGTAATAACTTATTTCTTCTAAGTACAAATATTACCTCACAATCCAATGACAAATTACTCCAAACTTATCAACAGGTTCAATATATAGGTTATATACTTGTAAACGCATATTTATAGCTCAATATCTCTAAAATTGAATCTGCACTCACAGACATAAATAGTTGTACAACATTTTGTTTATAGAAGATCACTACAGTATACAGTCATGAACAAAACACTCACAATCGAGATACAGTCATATGTCAAAGGTTACACAAGATATAGATTACATAACACATGTTCGATCACATATACATCTATTGGATAACTTGCTTGTTTGCTTAAAGAACGGGTACATATACTAAATATATGAGCATAAACATTTACGTTATATATAAATATCCAAGTGCAAATAAACTTTGAAGATTATGGCATGATTGGAAAACTATGTTCAGTATATAAAGCATTTTTAATGCAATTATGGTCGATATACAATCTGTGCTTTCTATTAAATCTGATGATATTATAATTATTTATCGTCATGCAAATGTATTTGAGAAAGAGATTCACGTTCGCTTGCTTTCCACGGGCTATCAAATACATAATCATGGTGGTCATAAAATGTAACCGAATCTTGCAAAACATTGTCCAGGTTTTCAAATAAATCGGTGGATTGATCTGCAAAGCTGCTTTGATATTCAATGTCCGCGTTGAATGACCGACCGTCGTTACTCGAGTCGGAATTTTGAAGAGATTCCTTTCCAAAAGGATTTTGATCATCACAGCACGTTGTATTCTTGCTATTTCCTTGTGCATTACAATTATCTGAAACCTTTTCTAATCGCTGTTGCACAGTGACTTCTGTACAACCATCATTGTTTGAAATGTCTGAAGATGAACAGATTGAAGAAGCGTCTGCCTTGTATACTTCCAAAACTACTTCCCGTTCTGTTTCAGGTGCAGATTGTGTCCTAGTTCTTCGTTTAGACGATGTTACATCAACATTCCTCGGACAATCACTTGGATCAATGGGAGACATGACTGTTCCTAATATTTTTGTGCCGGCCAGCCTCATCTTTTTATAAACCAGTAGTATGCTGGATGCAAAGATTCTGAAAAAGTAAGATTCGTATGTAGATACTCCAACAGTGTCCTTCATTACAAGTTTGTTGTTTTTGTTGTTTTGGGGATTGACGACATTTTTTTCAGCACACGATACATGGCGGGCATTATTAATGGTGGAGGAAGAAACCGGGAAACCTGTGGAAAGAACCACCGAACCACGAGAAGCTACTGGCAAGCTTTCTCACATATCCACATTCGTCGAATCCTAGACTCGAACCCACGCAAGTTACAAGTTTGTAAGTTCTCAATCAGTACTACTATTAGCATTTATACTTACATATATACTATAATACTGGCCGCCATGAATAGCCTATCGTGTGCTGAAAAATGGCGTTAAGCCCAACAACAACAACAACAACAACAACAACTTACATATATATCGACGGTCATCAAACGAAATTTATCTCCTCATATGAGAGAGAGAGAGAGAGAGAGAGAGAGAGAGAGAGAGAGAGAGAGAGAGAGAGAGAGAGAGAGAGAGAGAGAGATTTCGATCATAGTTGATTTTCATAATAAAAAACTATGTACAAATTAAATACGACCAAGTATGATAAAGGTTTCTTCAGGTTTTTCTGACTTGATGCACCGTACTTTGCCATACAAGTCTCTCCGACTTACTGTACTGCACTTTACAATATACGTTTTTCTGACTTACTGTACTGCGCTTTGTCATACAAGCTTCTATGACATGCTGTACTGAGTTTACATATATGCCTCTGACTTATTGTACTGTGCTTTATCATACATGTCTCTTTGAATAACTGTACTGTTTTTTCATGTCTTTTTGACTTACTGTACTGTGCTTGTCCACATATGTCTCTGACTTAGACTTATTGTAACTGCTTTTCCATTCATCTCTCTTTGACTTGCTGTATTGTGCCTTTCCATACATGTCTTTTTGACTTACTGTAGAGACTTACTATACTGTTCTTTTCCATACATGTCTCTTTCACTTGCTGTATTGTGCCTTTCCATAATCCTGTCTTTTTAACTTACTCTGTTGTGCTTTTCCATTCATGTCTCTGATTTACTCTACTGTACTTAGCCATGCAATTTTCTTTGACTTGCTGTACTTAGGTTTATCATACATGTTTCTTTTATTTGCTGTACTGTGCTTTCATCATATACGTTTAGTTTACTTACTGTACTGCGCTTGCTTTGATCATATTGAGCAAATAGAAATATCAGCTTTACAACATAATGTTCCATACAGTGAGTCCTGGACTAACATATCGTAAATACAGAAGAAAAAAATACGAGCGTTATTGTAACCGTGGTTTCCACCATACATTTTTATTTAAGATGTTCTCGATTAACTTTCAGATCTAACGTCAAAAATGGTTGACAGGTTTACGCGTTAAATACACCTTTGCCTGTACACATTTAAGAAACAAGATATTAGTAAAGACAAAAATGAAAGCAAGGGTACATTTGATGACATACACCCTGGAGTAATGCAAACAGATGCAAACTGACCCGTTCCTTTGTGTTGTATAATTACCAAGGAAATGATTTGCACATGTCTAGTATCTTGTTTAGTCCCCATTTCCAATCGTTTCCGTGAGATTTAGTCAGTGCAACGAACCATCTCTTGAAAAAGAATATTCATGGAACACTCAAAATTCAAACGTTCAACATTGGAATCTTAATTCTAAAAATTGTCAACTTTAAATGGAATGCCAAACTAGTTGTGCAATTTTCCAGTGATATTGCAGAACCGAGAGAATGTCCATTTATCATCCTAATAGAAAATGGAAACTTATGAACATATGATTGTTTGTCAAGGATACTGTTTCTTGATGAGCATTGTCAATACAGGAATTAATAGTTGTTTTCATAAATCTCCTTGTATTCAGACTGAAACCTGACATATGACGCAAAAAGAATGTTCTAGAAAACTAATGATTTCTAATGGAAACATTTCACTCATTCCTACTCTAGGTTAGGTCTATCGCCTACATTCAAGCAAACATATTTAAACATTACAAAAGTCAGGTAGGTATGCCAAACGTCAGGGTGGTCAGAACCCTCCCCTCATTCACTAACAGAAGTGAGAAAACATAATATGAATTAAATATAAATAACATAGAAAGAAAAGAAATAAATTAGGACAATAATATCCTCTAAATGATAGGTTTAGTTGAGTGATATCTAAACATGTACCATGTTTTAAACCTACCTAATGGCAAATACTTCAATGCAGATGGTCCCACCGATTACCAGAAGCTTATGATTATCTTCGTGTAAATGATTGGCAATGAGAATAGCAGCAGCTGGACAGCCCAGTATCACAAATAAACATGCTAGTGTCTTAAGACATTCAGCAGAACTAACTCCATTTGGTTGCCACACCCATCCTCTCTCTAGCTTGTACTGGAAAACAATGTCATTGTATTCGCCATGTAACAATTATAGACGTACAATTAATCTGTTTCGGTTAGTAGTGTGTACATTAGATAGCAATTTTCAAAATAGTTATTTAAAACATGACGGACTGCTCATTCCAATGCTAAAACAGAATGCTAACTAGTTTATACAGAGTACGCTACCTAGTATGTATGTATGTATGTATGTATGTATGTATGTATGTATGTATGTATGTATGTATGTATGTATGTATGTATGTATGTATGTATGTATGTATGTATGTATGTATGTATGTATGTATGTATGTATGTATGTATGTATGTATGTATGTGTGTGTGTGTGTGTGTGCGTGCGTGCGTGCGTGCATGCATGCATGCATGTATGCATGTATGTATGTATGTATGTATGTATGTATGTATGTATGTATATATGTATGTATGTGCGTGTGTGCGTGTGTGCGTGCGTGCGTGCGTGCGTGCGTGTATGTATGTATGTATGTATGTATGTATGTATGTATGTATGTATGTATGTATGTATGTATGTATGTATGTATGTATGTATGTATGTATGTATGTATGTATGTATGTATGTATGTATGTATGTATGTATGTATGTGATGAGATAAATACCTGCATATACATATGTAAGTAGAAACGATATGTGTATGCATACACATGGATGGATAAATAGATGCATTTACAGATGTATATATCATATATATGTATCCATGTATGTATATATTTGGTAGTTAGATAAGTAGGTAGTTAGATAGGTACGTAGGAATTTAGGTAAATGTGTTAGTAGATAAGTGTATGCATTTATGTAAGTTTTACATATCATTTTACATTTTTAATTTATTTTTTTTTCTACTTGTCGCTTCTCATATATATGCTTTCTCTAAGTTGCAATAAATGAAAGAACTTTAAGATGCATATGCAATTGAATTTTATCAATTTTATTTTGCGTGTATTTAATGATACTTACATGTTTGCCACAAATTTTGCACTTAAAATCGTGTCCGGCCTCAACACACTGGAAATAAAAAAGGAATAAAATCTTGTCATAATGTAAGATTTTGATGTAAAAAAAACTCCATGCATTAGTGCAGATTAGGCTTGTGGCTGTACCAAGAAACACCTTTCTCATATATAATTATAGCGGTGTAATGAAAGTGTACCCTTTTTACATCTTCATCCTGTCGGGAATTTATTTATACAGATATATATACACATGTTTATTTTCTGTCCCTCAGTTGCATCAAACAAAATGTCAGTTAGTTTGATTTGTCTAACGTTCATTGAAAAATAACAATAGGTTAACAACTTACATGAAGTAATTTAACTGCCGATCCGGTACGGTCATTTCCTTCTCTTGGAGGTCTACTAGCTTCAGTTTGAGACTTAAAAAATTGTGCCAATCAATAACATACAAGCTATATTCTTCTGATTTGATGTGAAATTCAAATTCAATCCTAGAACTTCATCATCTTCAGACCATTTCAAAGATGACGGAATCAGAAGGTCGTTGAAACAACTACAGATGCTTGAGATGGTGCTTATAAACGCAGACACACGTCGTCTCCAGAATCGTACCAAGGACTGAAGCTTTCTAAACGTCTTACTCCGATGCTAAGTAAGCCTATGATGGATGAAACTTTGATATTATCTGACACACCTCTTTGTATGAGATATCTTATGTCACTTACCTCTGCCAACCATTTTTTGAGACATCCGTGATGAACAGTTGAGACATCTCCTCGACACTTGCAAGGCTTGATAAGTGCACCAGCGTCCTGCCTGTCGTTGTCATAACATATCCAGCAATCACCTAAATCTGTGTCTGGATTAGTAGAAAGCAACATTGCATATGCACACCTCATTCACTATTAGTGCTACACTAATTATTTTTATAATATAATAAACATTGTATCGAAGAAAGAATAACATGTACAAAACTTGTACTAATAAAGACGACTGCTTGCAAGGCAAGAAACGTTACACCCTCTAATTGGCATACTAATTTCTTTATAACGTAAATTTTGCCGATGGAAATAAAATCGAAATTTGTAAAAGACATTTGAGTATGCCGTGAAAATGCCATCAAAATTAGATTCCTGTTGCGAAGTTAGAAAGCTTTTTAACTATATATGTTTCATTGTACATGTTGCATAGGTAACCATTTAGGTTCCTTATCGACCGCTTGACTAGTCAAGAATGTGGATCGTCTGTTATGCTTGTCGACCACTAAGAAAGATCCAGTCGAGAAATACAAACTGATCATCGGACCACACCATCAGAATTTATTCTATGCGATAGTTAATGATAAGTCTGATCATCGGACCATCAGAATTTATTCTATGCGATAGTTCATGATAAGTCTGATCATCGGACCATCAGAATTTATTCTATGCGATAGTACATGATAAGTCTGATCATCGGATCACCAGAATTTATTCCATGCGATAGTTCATGATAAGACTGATCATCGAACCATCATAATTTATTCTATGTGATAGTTCATCGATAACAAAGAGACGATGATAAAAAAAATTTCCCAGTATATGAAACGTCTCTATAAAGCAAGCATATGCTGATAAAGGTGATTGAAATGTATTTTATATTGCAACAATTATTTATAAACGACAAAATTCGACAAGCGGAAAAGAAAGAACAGAAAATGAAATGACCGCATTCTTAAAATACATTCTCATTGTTTTTAATGTATGGTTAACTTACACGATTTTCTCGTCAATTTAAATATTCAAAGCGTCTCAAGCTTCGTTTCATGGTATAAAATGTTCTTCAAATATCTTTCCTATCTCCAAGCTCTAGGGTTGCAAACACTGTAATACTCAACAACCGTCAATCCTTTCTGTTCGTCATCACATTTCGTCCAAGACTCCATCCTGTCGTTATCGTAACCTTGAGATGTTATTGATTTTAAGTCATGGAGTCTGATATTGGTATCAAAAATATTTTTAAAGTGTCGATTATAGTGAATTCTTTTATTTTTATTTATTCTTTTGTTTGTTTTAAAATGTTTTATGTGTGAACTAGTAGTAGCAATACATATAGTAACTGCAGAGGATTTTATTCTGACCACATGGTTGCTGTCTCGGGGGTAGATAGTACATATTATCTGTAGTGATTGATAGGGGTGGGTCTTCTGTATAATATATAATAAAAAGCGTTGGGCGTTACCACAACATGGAAGTTCATTTTTCTTGCTTTCGCATTTAAAAGCAATTGCTTACCGTGAGCTTCAGTGGCGCCGTACGAAGTTTGCTTCTTAGGAATTAAGAGATCGGATTCAGATGCATGACAGTCGATGCTAAGTTGTTTAAAGATCCTTCTCGGATTCAGAACCCACAACTCTTCTGGCCTGATGTCATAAAACATACAACTTGTAAGTGATACATAAGAATGCTATCTATGTTGCTGCTACTACTGCTGCTGCTGCTACTACTATTACTGATACTACTACTACTGTTACTACTACTACTGCCACTACTAATACTACTAGTACTACTACTAATAGTACTTCTACTACTACTACTACTGCTACTGCTACTAGTAATAATAGTATTAACAATACAACAACAACAATAATAATAATAAAATAATAATAATAATAATAATAATAATAATAATAATAATAATAATAATAATAATAATAATAATAATAATAATAATAATAAGTCAATGATAATGATGAAGATAAAAATGATGGAAATTGAATCTCATATCTTTCTTTCCGAGCGCACACTTCTCTTAACTCTTACATTTGCATGGTTTTTACAAATTTATTTGTTTTGATAATTACATATGAATTTAATTACAAAAGAAGCATGAATAGCGTTTAGAACGTGAAGTAATGTAAAGTTAAAATACATATATGGAGTATTTTTTACCGTACGTTCAATGGCATACTGAAAACAGTGATACTAAAAGCTTCAGTTCCCTTGGTCATAGCGACTCTTAGCTATATGCAGAACATGATCAACTACTTGACTCAAGAAATTTGTTTCGATTCTAATTGGAAAAGTCAAGTTGGTTTCCCCTAAAGTAATACTACGGTATTATCAGATATAAATAGTTCATGAAATTTTCGGAAAAACTAACGGAAGTATGAACTTAAAAAAATTTAGCTGCATATCTTTACACATCAAATATAGACATCGTAATAACTGCAAGCCGGATTTTGATCTTTGCCAGCTTAAGTGTTCACTTTACTAGCGTATATCCGAATTACGGATAAATTACGATGATCTAACATGTTTATTTGAATACCGTTAAAAGTAGGATAGAACATTGTTCTTTTAAATATAATGAA
>JAEAOA010000977.1:92500-180000 GCA_016746295.1 Potamilus streckersoni | reverse complement strand
TTATAGTATAACGTTTCAAAAGCTATTTCTTTCTGTTCTTTCAAAATATAGTAGTTGTGGTGTCGCTATGACAATAAATGCAGTGTCGTTTATTTTGGATTTTCTTATGATGCGGCATGCATGCATTGTTATGTATATCTATATGAATTGTAATTACTGACACATGATCTTATATAATTCCTATATTTAAATTCATGGCTGTAAATTGGTTAGTCTGAATCTCTTGAAAGCTTATTATTGCTCAGGATCTGCAACAGATGAGTACGCATGTGTTAAAAATTATATAAATAATAATCCTAGTAATGAGACCTAATGCGCCTATGGTTTAATTTCTCATTGGATGATGATATTTCGACATTTCTATAAAAATTCATTATCTTTCCATTCACTGTGTTAGGGGACATGAATAGGCAAGTTTGACATAAAATGAGTATTGTGATCCGTCACGTGGGGACTATTGAGAAATATAGTTGTAACAGACAGTGTGTATAAAGAGAGAACTGGGTATTCAGTATCATGCGGTTTTTGAGTCATTCATATTTCTTGTGTTACTGTTATAAGTCTGCAGACATATTTTATATTGCATATTATTCGAGAGAAAAATATTTGTTTGGACTGTTCGTTAGGATAAATATTGCATATATTTTGGACTATAATAGTATCAAAGAACTGTTATAAATTATTTGAAGGAATTCTGGACAACACCATCTTGACAAGTTCACGGTTCTTGAAGAACCAGTACATTACCGGGTTTGAAATTTATAAGGAACTTTTCATTCGTTTGGGATTTCATAGAACTTTCTAAGGATTAGTTTAGATTCCCTTCATAATCATGTAAGGTCTAACATTTTCATTTATGATTTTGATAGTTAAATTCTTTGTTACGGTTTACAAACTTCTTTGGTTTGCTACTTTATGTTACTTAGTTTGTGACCACGGATTAGTTACAGTATGTATGAATGTATGTATGTATGAATGTATGTATGTATGTATGTATGTATGTATGTATGTATGTATGTATGTATGTATGTATGTATGTATGTATGTATGTATGTATGTATGTATGTATGTATGTATGTATGTATGTATGTATGTATGTATGTATGTATGTATGTATGTATGTATGTATGTATGTATGTATGTATGTATGTATGTATGTATGTATGTATGTATGTATGCATGCATGCATGCATGCATGCATGCATGTATGTATGTGTCCATCCGCTGGTTTTATTAGTCGTCTTTCTATCTTTCAATAACATTCTCTTTATTCTCTCTCATACATGCCTCTGCCCAGAGACCGACGATAAGAGAAAAGCTAGTCAGCAAAAGCGGATAATAAACGAGCCAGAGTTCTGAAGTCGCACCATCAGACGCACGCCACTGGAAAAAAAGAAGCGTTTTAACGTTATTACACTTACGAAATCAAGGAATAGTTACAAGAAACTAAAAACATTCTCTTGACAATCTAGGCGTAAGCATCAGATATGTTTCTGGAAAAGAAGGAAAACAGAAAAGCCAAAGTAAGCCGTCTCGGTTGTACGAACACATATCCTTACAGTACTAGATCAAACCTAGATCAAGGATAAAAAAACAAACAAACAAAAAAAACAAACAAAAAAACACAAGGATTGTAGTGTGTACATTCCCGCTTCGCTACCTGGGAGAAAAGATACATAACTATCGCACCTGATATCATCGTCAATGTACTATTGACATTCTTATACAAATTGTTAATAAATCTTTAATGGTGAAAGGTTGGGCATGTATAATTTGGCCATTTTTATTTATACAGATGTTATGTTCCTTTTCTTAACTGAAGTCTTTTATGGTATCATCTTATTTCGCCTGCAACTTACATTAATTTGCATTGCAACTGGTATTAAATATATACATATCAAGTGCTAGTAATTTAGCCATCTTTGAGAAGAATTTTTTTTTATCTAAAAGAAAGAGTTAGTCTATACATTAATTTTGTGAAAAATATCTTTGAACCAACCTTTGTCAAATAGTATGTCCCACGAACTACTGTAGCACAAATTATGAGAAAGTACAGAAATTTTTGAATTGTAAATTTATAGGCATTCGTCAGGGAGCTACATTTTCGTCTCGAGTGTTCTCCCCAAATACATAGGCACTGAAAAGGTAAACGAAAAATTCATTTATTGTTACGGTTGTATAATACACTGACACTAACTTACATAAACGCTGTATAATGCTATTTATTTTTCTCTTAGATATTATGAGCCACATATACTTGGTGAAATCCACACTAGTAAATTATTTTCTCGGTATGCTCAATAAATAAGATAAAAATCTTGCAAAGATTTCTTATGACTCTATGGTGTTAAGCTAAGTAACATAAATGTTGGAACAATGGTCAAATTTTTAAAAATTCAGCAGATAATTTATTTTTCTAGGAAACAAAGTGAAAATTTAAAAATAAATTACAGTATTGCAAATTAAATAAATCTCAAATCGTCCTGAAAGATTAATCTCAAGTCAAACTGTATAAAGTTCATACTTAATTCCAATGGTGTTCCAAAGAGTTCCAGTATTGAATGTGTTGGTTTTCCTGTACTCTCAAACGTGGAAAAGTGTCAATGACCCGAAGTGTGATGATGCACCAACACTATTTTGTTATATCACAACAATTTAATGCAAACTCTTCCAGTCCAAGAATATTATAGATGAGCATTTTGCAGTGAATACTAATGTAAATAAATGTTTCCACACAAATGTAATACTGAACACAACAATAAGACTGATTTGGATGTTAAATGCAAGAATAATTTTGCAAGCAAACAATGTTATACAAGAACTAAGACACAAGAGTACAACCAAGATGGATTTCAAAAGTTTATTTCTCGAAAGTTTTAAATTGTCAACAAGATAGAATCTTTTACTATAATTACAGTAAAGAACGTGGTAAATATCAGGAACAACTGAATTATCCATGGGGAATTTCAATCACATTAATTCAGATTAAGATAATGATTCTAATATATAACGTTCACTACCAGAGAATTAATAGCCATGTATTTTGTTGTTTAAAAAATGAATAATTCCAGTCAGGTACACGTTGAAATTTATTTTGAGAAAAGCCAGTTTCATATTACAATTATACATAATGCATAATGATAAAAAATAACAAGCAACACACATTAAATACACATATCGGATTCAACTGCATTCTAATTTGTATTGTGCCTTGACATGGTGGTTAATGGATTAAATGTATACCACCGTTTTTTTTAAGCGTAATTTTCTGCATATATGATACAATTCTTTTTAATTTCATTTCAAAGGACATTATCTCTAATAATAACAAAACAAAATATTTGTATTTCACGTGTTGAAGTTACTTGGGACTCTTACATTTGAACTACACTTACCATTAATTCACGTAAAGCATTTCAGAATGTATAAATTTACATAATTGTTGTATGATGTATAATTTTAAACAAATTATTGTTCTCCATCATAAATTTTATGAACAAATAGGAATCTTGCTTAATAGAATTAAAAACTGTGAAGGCCAATTCTCCACAAAAAGCTTGAAGAAATGCAAGTATCTTCTTAAAAGTCTATTGCGAGGACCCCGAGTGGCAAAGAGGTCTAATGCGCTCTTCGTTACGGATCAATACCAGCTAGTCGCAGTCTGCGCGGGTTCGCGTCTCCGGTTCGGCCAATGTGGGTATGTGAAAGAGCTTGCCAGTAGCTTTTCTTGGTCGGTGGTTCTTACTGGGGTTTTTCCGGGTTCTTCCTCCACCATTTATACTGTCCGCCATTTATAGCTATCTTATGCTGACAAATGGCGTTAAACCCTACGACAATAACAACATCATGCAAATGAACTGTGAATGTATTAGACATTACAACACGTTTGAACCTCATTATTTAAAACCCGTCAAAAATAAAATGTGTGGCAATTATCTCAACTTACCAGTTGTACAAAGGCAACGGCGCCAAGGCACACAAATACAGCTCCAAATGTTAGGAAGTATCTATCGTTTACATCTTTGCACGAATTACCACAGAACTGGATCTGCAAAAAGAACAAGTTTAATTTCGTGATGATTTCGACAACGATGTCAGTATGAATATATATGTCCATTGACCACAGTTAGATGCAAGCCAAGAACGTTTCCCGACTACCTGCCAAACTTACTGATAAGAGAATTGGAATTATTAATGTTCATGTGAGTCATAGTCCGAAACTTTTTCGGAGGAGTACAACTATTTGGAGGCATACTTGCATGTTATGTTGCGTCGTGTTGAACTTTTCTGAGTAAATATCATAACAAATTATGCGAGGGTTCTAATAATTGAGAGAAATATGAAATGATAGTTGTGTAAGTGTGTAAGTGTTTTTGCAGATCAATTGGTCGGAGAAGAGCGGAGCAATGCTCATTGTTCGCCATCGGACTAGATTCGATTTACATGCTTGAGTAACGTAGCATTGCTGCTTTTTGAGATTTATTGGTCAAGAGGTGTTATAACAAGCAAGTGAATAATGTGTGCCTGTTTTCACGCTTGTTTCCAACCCGTCTCTAAGTCATATTTTACAATCTTTTCTCTACTCAAAACGAGTTTACAACTTAAAGGTCACGTGGACTTTAAAGGTCATGTAGATCTATTTAGTCGCTATTTAACACCAGCAAGCATGTAACATTCTATGTCAAGTATGCAAGCAAAGCAGAGGGATGAGTGATCAGATTTCTCGCCACACATCTGTGTTTCTTTAAAACTTTTTTCAATGTTTTCATGCTTTTGTTACCTACTTTGGAAAGAAGCGTGCCTCAAGCAGAAAATTGCCTTGCATTTAATGGGTAATTTATTATTTGTATACATGGTCTATGACAATGAAGTTACAAATATCTTTTCTCAGTAAAAGAAATACTCTTCAGTTTTATTTGTGCATTTAAATATGCAATTTGCAGTCGCATTTATTGTTTTAGCTTGCATATGATTAAGGGTGAAAGCAAATTAATACTTTCAAAACGGACAGAACGTTGCCTTGTTCTTATTTTTTCCCTAAATGGAATTTCTCTTATTTAGCAATGTACTAAGCCAATAAGATCAAAGAATACCAAAAATTGCTGTTGAGCATCACTTGTGTAAAATTAAAATAATATTTAAAAAATGTAATGCCTCTTTAAAGTCAATAGCTAGAAATAGTCGTAAAATAGAAACAGTAGTAGAAATAGAAATAGTAGTTGAGTTTCATGACGCTGGAGTTTAATGTTTGTCTGGAGTCTCGACCAAGGTATGATTTAGAATCGTTCCATTCACCTCTGTTTGTCATCTGGCATTTCTAGCTTAATGCATGCATTAAGCGGGGTGGAGGAGAATCATAATGTAAGGCATATCTTTACACCCCATGTTTTTAAGTCGTTTGATGATTTCAAAGTGAAAACCACTTCAACCGTGTAGATTTGAATTGCTGAGCTATTTCACTTCTAAACGTAAGCGTCGTCGTCATGTCTTGTAGCTATGAGGTAGTATTTAGCTTCATTAAGATAATGATAAAGACTTGAATAATAAAACCTTTTCTCACTATACGAACGCATACCTGCTGATATTTATCAGCAAGTGTTATATAAACCACAACTCCTTTTTCAAATTTCTAAACAATGTCTTACTTTCTCAGTCACTGTCTAAAAGTATAGAAAACTGACGACTTTGAGGACAAATCATATTCCCAAGAAAGAATCAAAAGTTAAATTGACACGAAGCTATACCAATACACCATAAAAGAAAATGCATTCAGAGGAAGAGGAATGAATAGAAGAAAATATTAAGTAGGGAAATAAACATACCAGACAAATACAAATCCCGTCGTCACAAGTGCCCCTTTGGGTACAATTTTCTGGACACAGAGATATATCTCTTTTCTCCATTGTTTGACTGAGCATAATGTAACGGGAGAGATGTGAGTTTTATATGTGCTTTCATATACCCAGTTATCTAAAATACTCACCCGATTTGATAACGCATGTCAGCTTTACCACAGGACGGGGTTAACCGCATCTACTATGTCATCTTGACCTAATTAAAGACTCTATAAGTTCCTCTTGTTCTTTTCCACACGTATTTGCTGCTGCATATTTACCACACAAATTGTTGGGGTCCTATACCACACAATGTTTGGGCCACATATTTTCATTTATTGCAGACTGCATAATTATTAAAAAAAATTGATAAAAATCGCGAGAAGAGATAATATAGTTTTCGCCTGATCAATCATAATGGAAACACACACACACACACACACACACACACACACACACACATATATATATATATATATATATATATATATATATATATATATATATATATATATATATATATATATATATATATATATATCAAAGCATACATACATACATACTTACATACGGATATACATATATAAATAACATGCTTCAAGTGCTGTTTCAAACTTACGTATATTTACATCATACAGACAGGTACATACAACATTGTTTACTAAACGGCTGGTCAAAGTTAAAATTTAACCAATCCCGATTAAAAAAAACCAAACTATTTATATGAGCGTTATCGAAAACCAGACAAATGAGGAGTCACGCGTAAAACTGAATGAATCAAAGATATAAATACCTTGTTCTTCATCAGGTTTATCATAAACACAAGAAGAATGATGCGTCAGTCACGCATAAAACTGAATGAATCAAAGATGTAAATACCTTGTTCTTCATCAGGTTTATCATAAACACAAGAGAAATGATGCGTCAGTCACGTGTAAAACTGAATGAATCAAAGACATTTTGTAAATAATATCCCATTATCAGTTCACGTTAACGCATCGTTGTACAAACTGTAACGTGATAATTAAATTGGTTACATAAACAGTTATCTGCAATTTCTCATTAAAATTTGTATCATTGCGTGAAATGGTGTTTATTTAATAAATTATGAAATATTGATTTTCAAGGGTATATTTCATTATTATAACATGGTCTCACTAAAACAATGCTATAGAACAACAGGAAGTTCCTCACTCATTTGGGGGTCTTGGACATGCGATGTTCCGATAGAATTGCCTGACATATCCTGTCACAATCTACTCTCTCATCATTTAGCATTTTCCTCATCCTTAAGATTTGGTCATAAATTACATATTGGCAGTGAATTAATAATACAATTTTTCCCTCAACAGCAAATATTTTCTGATGAAATTACCCACTATTTTTCTACTAAAATTGTTCTATTTATTTTTTTAATGACGTCAGGTTCATTAGTAGCGACGTCCTCCTCACTACTGAATTCTAAGTCATCGGTATTAAAGTTTTACACATTATAAAGAAATCGTTATGCCCTTTTCATCTAGGTCTATCCTATGATATGATGCACCAACGTCATTTATGTATGTATGTATGTATGTATGTATGTATGTATGTATGTATGTATGTATGTATGTATGTATGTATGTATGTATGTATGTATGTATGTATGTATGTATGTATGTATGTATGTATGTATGTATGCATGCATGCATGCATGCATGCATGCATGCATGCATGTATGTATGTATGTATGTATGTATGTATGTATGTATGTATGTATGTATGTATGTATGTTGTTGGGCTTGACGCCATTTTTCAGCACACGATAGGCTATTCATGGCAGCCAATATTAATGGTGGAGGAAGAAACTGGGAAATCACCGGAAAGAACCACCGACCCACGAGAAGCTACTGGCAAGCTTTCTTATATATCCACATTCGTCGAATCCTAGACTCGAACACACACATGCATGACCGATTTCAGTATGTATGTATGTATGTATGTATGTATGTATGTATGTATGTATGTATGTATGTATGTATGTATGTATGTATGTATGTATGTATGTATGTATGTATGTATGTATGTATGTATGTATGTATGTATGACATTTCTTCATTTTGTCATTGTTTGTGTTAGGGATTAACTTACCGTTAATAAATACTTTGTCATCTCCGGAAATCCATGGAAAATTAGCAAAGAGTTTCTCTTTGTGTCTAGTATCTGTCAGTCTTGGAAATGGTAATGGGTAATCATGACATAAGAGAGAGGTTTTTCTGATAGCGGTAATCTTGACGTATTTATTTTAGTGACATTTTCCAGAGTTTCTTGTTTATACCATATGGACGATTTTTGCATGAAATTGCTCATATTCAGATATATGTTACTTTTAATTTTTTAACATTGTTTTTGAAAAACACGATAAAACCAGAATTGTGCTAACGTGCCGTTAAATCTTGTACTTATTGTTTCTCCTACATTTTGCATGTGTGACATTCAAGCCTCAATCTCCTTTAACCCGTCTTGTCAATTTGTCTCTCATTGCAGTTGTGTTGCTTTATTCATTATCAAGTGAATCCTTGAAAATATATATACATTAATGACACGATAACAAATAGACAGAGTTAGCTCGATTTATTCAAATTCTGTAGGCTTTCAATAAAGACAAAATTCAACAAAACAAACGCGCATACTGAAGTGCAAGGCAACTTCTTGAAATGGTCAAATATCTTACTTACCAAGTGATAAATTAATCTGTTTAGTAGATGTATACAACGGATTTTAAAATTTAATTCATCACTGGTGGTATGGATACGAAAGGGGATACAGATAAGGGTGGGTGGTTTGGGTTGAACGTGATGAATGGTCAAATGGGGGTTCCGATTTGGAAATGAGATGAATCGGGTTGGGTTGGAGCGTGAACTGGAAGTATGGTTCAAAACTAAATATTTCTTTACTGCTGTTTTAGACATTATGTGCATAACGGTTTATAATGATACACTTTATTTAGAACTAAAGTTCGAAATCAAAGCTCACTAAGGTTCAGCCATACTTGAATTATACAACGTTTCAAAATCTTTAATTCCCAAACAGCTTTAAATCAATTTCTTTTAAGTAGGCCAATAGTTTAAGTGAAAATATCGTGTGCTTGAAACGTTTCAATTTCTTTCTCCAGTAATTAGACAACATGACACCTCTTATGCTATTGTAAGCAATAAAATATTAATGAATCCGTGGATAAAGCAAACCGTGCTTGGCGTCTTCACACATTAATCAACATGGTTTCGTGTTAACGATATTAATATGTACAAAAGGCTAGAAAGGCTAATGAGACAACCTTTTACGTTAGATTTGGGTAATCAATTAAATAATGTTGTAGGATGAAGCGGTCATATGTACGACCCAATTATTATTATTGTTATTGTAGTTATTATTATTATTTTTATTTTTATTATTATTATTATTATTATTATTATTATTATTATTATTATTATTATTATTATTATTATTATTATTATTATTATTATTATTATTATTATTATTATTATATTATTATTATTATTATTATTATTATTATTATTATTATTATTATTATTATTATTATATTTATCATCATCATCATCATCATCATCATTATTATTATCATTGTTGTTGTTATTATTATTATTATTATTTTTATTATCACCATCATCATCATTATTATTATTATCATTGTTATTATTATTATTATTATTATTATTATTATTATTATTATTATTATTATTATTATTATTATTATTATTATTATTATTATTATAATCATTATCATCATCATCATTAATATTCTTCTTCTTCTTCTTCTTCTTCTTCTTCTTATTATTATTATTATTATTATTATTATTATTATTATTATTATTATTATTATTATTATTACAGTTTCGTTAAATGAGACAACATACTCCTGCAGTGTCTCGGTACAATTTATTCTTTGAAAAGAGATATACGAGATTGAAAACTATTTGATAAAAAAACATTTCTTTTGACATTTTAACCCCTTTAGCCTAGATATTTTCACCAATTTGGCAGCGCACTTTTATGTATATTAATTTCCCCGTCAGAAAATTACTGGCCAGGTCTGACTTCGATCACGAACGAAAAATTCCTTCTAATGAAAATACAAGCCGTACAGACGGATGGACGCCACTCTGAAAATGGATGGATTTTTAACGATGTTCGTTACAGACGCGTTTAAAATAATCAGGTGTGTCTCATTCTGTTGCATGCAGTTGTAAAATCCATTTTTGATCTATATGTTCACAGTTTTGGGTTGCTGATTTTATTGTTGATTCAGGCTGAATGTAGGCATTAAATAGGGTTGCATGGAGAAGAAATATGTTTTAAATTATCGCTGAAACCATATTTTGATGCTGCTTTATTATGATATTTTTCTAAGGCCGGTTATACTTATACTAATCGAACTGGTACAATGAACGTTTATTGATACGACGACTGAATACATATTATACTGAAATTTCTCATCTAATTGGCGCCCGTCTAGCTGAAAAGCACGTACATGTCAGGTTTCACAAACAGGATAAAGTGGTATGGGTAAAAAGGATAAATAAAGAGTATAAATACATTTAAATATTTGTACGCGTATGCTTTAGTGTCTTCCAAGAACTATTTTTAACCCTTTCCTCTAAGTACATAAGTATTGGTGGATAGATCAGCCAATTGATCATTTGATAGGTCTTACATCTGATTGATCAATCGCAATATAAATCGAGCACTCTGGACAAAATAAAATTAATTTTTGTCTCTGCTTTAAAAAGTGAACCACGAGAGACAGCTCGTCTATGTGCGCATGCGTAAAAGTGTGGTTGGCGATGTCATCAAGCATGTCGTAATACAGACATATGCAACTCTGAGATTTCATTGAGTATTTTTTATTGATGAACACATGTTTTAGCAATCAAGTTTACCCATAATGGGCAAAGATAGGTGGCGGGAATGTGGAACTTGGTAGTTGTGTGTGGCAGATTTTACGGAAAGTTGTTATAGGTGAGGGAATGAGTGTCCCTTTATTACAGATTTCAGAATTCTAGTTTTATGTGTATTACATGCATCATTTGCAAGTGCATCCATTTTGAATTTGCATAACTTCTAACAATCAATCCTGGAAAGTTACTAAATAAGGATTGTTGATTTTGTGCCATTGGTGCACGACACTGTTTAACAAAGAACAAGTTGAGTGAGTTTGCTTTTGTACTTTGACTAACAGAATCATAGACCGATTAGAAAATGAACAAATTACATTATAACAGTTACTATAATAGCGAGTTCCTTCATTTTTATTTCTTTCATAGTGAAGTCTTTAAAATTGATATACATATGTACAATTTATTGATATTGTGGAATTAGAGTATCGCAAAGGTAGTATGAAATTCTCTCTTCATGCGCAGGGACATGATATATTTAAACAAGATTTCTATTTATCCGAGTCCTTTAACCCATTTGATTGTAAACCCTACCCCCAATCAATTTCGATAACGGAAAACTTTAATTTGATAAAAAGTGCAAATAACTTAGTCCATTAATTCATTGATTTATATTTTCTAACCAGACTGTGAGCAGAATGGCCATAACACTATCATCGTCTGCGCGTTTCATGCTCAACGAAAAGTTTTCAATATAATAGACATACATGCTTGAGACCCATTTCCACTTCCCGGACCAGTCCATTTTTAGCAAAGGGTTGTATGTGCAACTAAAGATGTAGATACATATGTCGTCTGCTTCTGATATTTACAGTGTCGAATCAAGAAACGGAAAAGAATGACAACAAAAATTTTCCTTTCACGTGGATTTAACAAGCGGTTTCATTAATATGTTGATATATGCAAAGGAATATAACTCCAAACTCAATGTTATGGTAATTTTCTGAATTAACCGGCAGTTACCGAATAGGATGAATTACGTCATTATGTTGTCTGATGGAAATAAACTATCCCATAGTTTACGGCTTTGGCGCCGTGTTAGTATGGAAAGTCCACTAAGCATGAAAGGTGCAAGGGGATTACAGTAGTAGTGTCATTCTTGTTACCATCAGGATAGAATTATAAATATTCAGTTGACTTAGTTATGTGCACTTTGTATCACATTAAACGGTTTAGTTATCGAAATCGGTGAGTGTTGATGGGTACAGACAAACGGGGATGTAGCGTCGGACTATATCTTTAGAATGGGGTTAGGTAAGGTAATTGAATATCTGGTACATCCACAGGGACATGATGCATTTATGGACGAATTTTAGCATTATGTGAGTGAGGTAAGGTAAATAAATAACTAATGTATCTACAGAAACATGATGTAATAATCGACGATTTTGGTTTTACAAGAACATTCGGCATCATCATTTGAGTTTTGGAGGATGACTTGAGATGTCTTAAAACAGGAGTTTTTATGTGTCATGATGGCTCATTTGGTTCTTAGAATTTCGTCAAGAGCTTAGAAAGCATTATGCTTTCTTCTCTCATTATGTCGCAACTCGCAAGCAAAAATTTGATAGCCACTAGTCCTGATATAAAAATTGTAAAATCCGCGAAGCCGAAAATTCTTTACTTAGCTAATAGTCTTTTTCAACTATATGGGCAATATTTTGTGTTTGTTAGTTTCAATTTGTTTTCTTCGTAGGAGCTACAATTATCAACACGAGGAAACGAGTATACATGATAAGGGGATAACTTGCATTCTTATGAACGGAATTCATACCTTTATAATTAAAACAAAGTAACTTATTTTGCTAGATATAGGGTTCATAATGAGTACAGTTCAGTGTAACGTGCTTCAAATAGAGGTTTTGCGATGTTAGTTGTCTGAAATAATGAGAATAAAACATTTGCTTCATTGTTATTTATTCCTCAGAATTTGGAAGATAGTATTGTACAATGAAAAAGAGACCGTTTAGTGTATAGCTATTTATAGGTGTGGTAAATTGGTGGCGTTCAAAACGTTACAACAACCCCTTCACTACGGTTCGTTGCTAGGAAATGACATCCCGCGGTGTAATTTGCCTAGCGTGGATGGATAGAAAGAGTGATAAGATCTCTGAGCAAGTATAGTGAAGAAATAAAACAACAAGCCCACTTTTAGAGAACAAATATAAATTTAATCAATTTAACAATATAATTTCAAATGGAAGAAATCAATTTCTTTGCTACAAAAAAGAAAGAAAATGTAATAACATGTAGTCAATGACAGCAATACAAATTTCGCTTTACTATTACTTGCCAGTGACAGAATTAATGCAGTTTCATCATAGCCTACGATTCGTGACCTTGAGATCAATGATGAATGACATCATCACCTATCTTATCCGGACATCGGATTTTCCGTTCCTTCCTACACTGCCAAACTTTGTCTAATCGTCTGGACCTGGA
The DNA here is from genome assembly GCA_016746295.1 of Potamilus streckersoni. Taxonomy (NCBI): domain Eukaryota; kingdom Metazoa; phylum Mollusca; class Bivalvia; order Unionida; family Unionidae; genus Potamilus; species Potamilus streckersoni. The sequence continues at coordinate 166,769 of JAEAOA010000977.1, read as the reverse complement.
CACTTGTCAGTCGAAACCTTGAACGATTTGACGATCGTATCTAGAGCTGGAGTTCGGTTGTGAAGTTCTTCTGAATTATTCTGCCGTATAATTTGCTCAGGAGTTTACTCAGAAATTTGTCCAGTAATTTGCCGAGGGATTTGCACAGGAAGCTGTTTCCTTTAAGAAAATAAAATGTCCCGCAATAGACAATAGGAAACCTTACCGGAGACCAAAAAACCTAAAGGACATCCTAGTCAGGGCCAAGCTAACAACAATCGCTAGTCAAAACCAACCTAGTCAATCTGGCCCCTGTGGCGATAAAAGATGCAAAACCTGTCAACATATGATAGAGACCAAGACATTCACTAGCACAGTGACTAAAGAAAAACTAAACATACATGGTCCACACAAAACGTGCAAAACAGAGAATGTGATTTATCTCATCACATGTAAGATCTGTGGCCTTCAGTACGTGGGAGAAACTGAAAAGCTACACATAAGGATAAACCTTCATAGATCTGATTGGATGACAAAAAAGCTGTACAGAAGCCCGGTCGCAGAACACTTCTCCTCCCCTGGCCACACTTTCAGTGATATAATACTTATCGCTATTGCCAACAACCACAGCTGGAGTTCCGAAACCAGGAAGGAAAAGGAATCATACTGGATACGCCGCCTTAGAACATTGAAACCAAGCGGTCTAAACCAAGAAGACTAGAAAATGAAAACTATGCACTAGTAGAATTTAACATTTTCTAAATCTTCTTATCCTTCAATTTTTACTATAAGAATAACCGGTATAGAACCAAATATCCGGGATATAATCTGCGTTACATATGTACACAAAGTAAAAATAGATGTCGCTTTGGCTTGTAGACTTTTAGGGAATTATACAACGTTTTCAGTTTCCGCAACTAGTCTATACAAGCTGGTTGTATTTATAGTTTTAGCACATGTGAAGATAGAAATGTAGAGGTTTACAAACGCAACGTTTTTGTGTTTATTTGTTTGTCGTAACTATGTTTTGTATTTGCCTTTGAAAAAGACTCATTGGGAGTCGAAAGCGCTTAGGCTAGTTAGTTACTAGTTTCGTACTGTTCGTCGTCAGTTTATTGCATCTATATATATATATATATATATATATATATATATATATATATATATATATATATATATATATATATACATTCCCAGCTCAGATAGTAAACTGCATAATTATGTCTAAATGACTTGCTTTCTCACTAGTTTTGTTTATAATAGAGACAGCCATCACATGTATGCTGACCTTAATTCAAGCCATGAGCTAGCGGGGATTCATTGCATTCCGCTTCACGGCTAGCACATATGTGCCCGTATTTAACGCCCATGGCTTTTTTTACATTTAATACAGTCTGGTGTTAAATTATAAATGGCTTAGTTCATCAAATCAAACTACTCTAAAATAGTTTACATGATTAATTAAACATTACGAACTAGGATTTGTATATGTCCTCAAGACATGGTATACTACACAGAGATTTAAATCATGTGTTCGGCTGAATTTCGCAAAATTCCTACGCATTCCTACGTATCGAATACTCAGTTACATACAATCTTACACAATCAGCCAATGTAAGTATGTGAGAAAGCTTTCAGGCTTCTTCCTTCACCACATATAGCTGCCGCAATGTTCAGCCTTTACTGTGTTCAATACATATCATTAAATGTATAAAAAGGAAATAATCAAAATCATCTCATTTGTACAATTTATATATTCCTTTACACATGCTATTCTCTCATTCACGCACATCTACATCCCTGACCTTACTCCATAGTCCCTCCTAGATACCGCAACCTTACTCCATGGTCCCTCCTATACACCGCAATCTTACCCCATGGTCCCTCCTAGACACCGCAACCTTACTCCATGGTCCCTCCTAGACACCGCAACCTTACTCCATGGTCCCTCTTAGACACCGCAACCTTACTCCATGGTCCCTCCTAGACACCGCAACCTTACTCCATGATCCCTCCTAGACACCGCAACCTTACTCCATGATCCCTCCTAGACACCACAAAATTACTTCATGGTCCTTCCTAGACACAGCAACCTTACTCCATGGTCCCTCCTAGACACCGCAACCTTACTCCATGGTCTCTCTTAGACACCGCAACCTTTCTCCATGTTCCCTCCTAGACACCGCAACCTTACTCCATGATCCCTCCTAGACACCACAAACTTATTTCATGGTCCTTCCTAGACACCACAACTTTACTCCATAATCCCTGATAGACACCACAAACTTACTTCATGGTCCTTCCTAGACACAGCAACCTTACTCCATGGTCCCTCTTAGACACCGCAACCTTACTACATGTTCCATCCTAGACACCACAACCTTACTCCATGATCCCTCCTAGACACCACAATCTTACTCCATGGTCCCTCCTAGACACTGCAACCTTACTCCACGGTCCCTCCTAGACACCACAGTCTTTCTCCATGATCGCTCCTAGACACCGCAATCTTACTACTTAGTCCCTCCTAGACACCGCAAACTTACTACATGATCCCTCCTAGACACTGCAACTATCTTCTTTCATTACTATATTGGTCTTTTATATTCCCCTCTACAACGTGTTTTCTTTCTCTCATGTGTATTAATTTGTTCTGCCTGTATGATTCAATGCAGCTCGCAAAGAAATGTTTTTTTTTTGTTTTACACGAACGATCGAATATAAATTGGGTTTAGACATTCTGAAGTACTTAACGTTTTTGAAGTCCACTCTTGAATCATATATATTGCATTATATATATATATATATATATATATATATATATATATATATATATATATATATAAATAAATGCTCTACTTTAGAGAATGTCTGTAACTTATATTTCGTTTAGTATTAATGATAATAATAGTGACAACAATGACGATTACTATTGAGATCTATCTTTTTTATGCGTACAATGTTTTGGACTGCTATCACAGGATAGACCAAATGTTTTATCAAATGAAAAGATGTTTCTTCCATCATTCAATACTTCTACATTAGTGTCTGGTGGATGCATTGGGTGGCAGAGAGAATTGCTTTTTTTGTATAGATATTCATAGAGGGTAAAATTTTATATAGAAGATGCTCGTGAATAAACTTTGGTAGAAAGGATCTATGTGCATAAAGCACAGCACCAAGGAACTCCTTCTTTTTTGTTTTACTGTCATATTTAGGCTATAAATAAATTAAAAAACGCCATCTAGGAGGAAACAGTTTTGCTGTCTATAGATTTTTCTTTAAGAAAAATTGTTTCATTGTATTTGTTGTAATAGGAATCGTATTTTGTTTCCTAACGTTTTCTGTCGCTCTATATCCGTATTTTCTCTATCAGTTTTCCGTTAAGTTTTGATAATTAATAGAGAAGAAGTATGACCCAAACACTAAACTTTATTCATCTTTGCATTTTCTATTACCTTGTGATGTTATACTTAAATGGTTGTTTCATACATATATATGCTTACATTAATCTGACAGGCCTATCCGTTATCATTGTCTAGACGGCTGGTTAAGGTTCACAACTGTTGACATTATAAACGTGTCTACTAAGTACATTAATAATAAATTCATCAAGTTTATCTAATCTGTGACGAATTCACATACAGTGTGTCTTTCAGTGTTAATATATATATATATATATATATATATATATATATATATATATATATATATATACATACATACATACATACATACATACATACATACATACATACATACATACATACATACATACATAAATACATACATACATACATACATACATACATACATACATACATACATACATACATACATACATACATACATACATACATACTGTCAGCAGCTCATCAGATCAATTTTGGCTATTTAGTGTTGAACAAAGTCTAAGTTAAAAGCTGTAAAGTTAAATACTTAATAAAATCTACTAAGAATGAAAGAATTTAATCACTCCTTCAAAAAGATTTCAAAATGATAATATATGAATAATGCGCAGAATAGGAGTTTATTATTTGTCAATATGCATACAGTTATTACAAATATGGCAGAAAACAACTGACACAACCGAAATCTTATATTGCTGATACAATCGAATTATATTGCAGAAAACATATGTCTAGCTAAATATATTACGTGATTCTCCATATGAAAATTAAAATGTGGAGTATCCCAGTTTATAGAATCTAGCATATTGCATAAATGTATATAAAGCTTTCTTGGATGACTAATCTTTACAATTTTAAAACCTAGTATAGTGCACAAATAAATGCATATACAGATTTTATATCTGATCGTTACAGTTCCCCAAACCTTGTATAATGTTTAAATTTATATTCTGTTTTCTTTGTGTATAATAGTCGTATAAGGGGGTATTAAAACCTAGTATATTGTTTTGATATATGTACATTTCCATCAGTAGTAGACTATAATGAGATTTCAAAGCCAACATGCTATTTAGTTATAGGACAAAAACAACATTAACCCCTCTCCGCTCTCCCCATTAGTCTAAACCAATAACAAAACAACTTTTTTGAGACAATAAAATCTATTTCATTGTTGATTACCTGTCAAGGACCTGCCATTAAATCATCATAGTCCTCAAACAAAATAGCGTTTGGCTTATAAACGCTCATTATAGTATAATAATACTACAAGTTGTATTTGAAATCGATATCGATATATATATATATATATATATATATATATATATATATATATATATATATATATATATATATATATATATATATATATATTTCACACAAATTCCATGTCGCTGTTAATAACTCGCTGGGATGTTTCACATGTCGCATATCTGGCAACGATTAATGTTCTATTAATAAAGGTCACCAAAATTTAAAAGATTAAACGATAGTTCACACACATGCTCCAGAAATGTTCTCGTATAAATTTTACATTATTTACGAGCGCCTGATTCATGTTGGAAAGTTTTATCCACCTTTCTAAAATCATTGCAGTTAGGCATTTTATATCCTGGAGCACATTTATTGATTCCAGCACATCAACATGTTATATTATCAAAATTACAAAGACCAGATTTTATAAGAAGATTTGTTTCAATTTTAGGACGATTGTATCTTATTGCCATCATCATCATAAATAGAAAATTAAACTATTATTAAATCCTATCACCTTTCCTGCCATATTTCTTTTAATTCCTTTTGCTTGTTTCTTAACTTTATTACCCGCTAATTTTAGACAGTACATTATGCTATATAATCTAAAAAATTCTACGATAGTAATATAGTTGGTCTATTCCTTAAATTTTCCTATTGATTTTCATTATCATCGCAATGAACACTGCTGTATTTTGGGTAATCTGAAAGGTCAAAACATATCTCTGTTATCATACAATTCTTAATAAATATTATCAGATTTTATCTTGTACTTAACCGAGTCAGTATCTGTAAATAAAAATTTTGCATCAGGCCACTTGTCTTAGACAAAATTGTAATGATAATGGTACATTAGACATTTTGGTATCTGCCATACCGACATAAACTGGCTTTTCTAACTTTAGATTTGTTTTTCATCGTTGAATGGCTACTTTATTTTATTCGTCAGATGCCGTAACATTTTCATGACGTTCTACGTTATTGACTATTTCGATGTTGACCCGCTATCTGATATTTTCTCTTGTTTTGCCAAGGACGCTGTTTTTTTGAGCTTGTATTTTTTTTTCGAATTCTGTTTTGGCATTTGCTCGTCGAGCTCTGTTTAATTGTATATAATTCTTTGTTGAGTAAAATTTAGCTCTCTATGAACTTTTCTTAATACCAGACCATGATTAACTGCTTGCTTAAGATTTCTGTAATTCAGAACTTATCCCCGTTTGTCAAGCAGATTAGGAACAAATATTTTAACAACAGACTTTCCACTAGTACTAGCATTAGACGAATAATGTATCTGCTCATCGGATAATAAACGATAGTCGATCAGCATCTACTCTGGACAGAATGAGCAGTCGTTATGATCTTTCACTTTATCTTGAAGCAAAGGCACGCTCTCACAAAAAAGGCATTTTCAGCTTTGGAAAATTTAGCTTCTTGCTTTAGTGTTTGTCGTTTCATTGTTACTGACTTAGAGTGTAACATCATTATGAGATCAATATTGTCGTTAAGGCTCCTTAGAAACCATACAGCTGGTTCATTTCCTCGGTAAATTCGTACTGGTTTTGATAAAGATTTGTCAAATACGCAGACAATATTATACGTTACTCCACAAGTGATATGGTCATATAATTTCCTTGTCGAAGATTTATCAGGGTTATTTACTCCTTGCACTGGAAGGAAAATGCACTTTTGTAAATGAATTTGTAAACTGTAATATTTTTTTCATCTTCTCAAGGCATAGAGATTTTCTGAACATTGAGCATTATCAGAGGTGTTTATCAAGTATATGTTAGGAAATACACATAAATACGACAAATAAATATTTCTTTTCCTAATACCCTTAATAGTGACCTTCGATAGCGCAATAAAATTCTTTATCAACGCGTAGTGATCTTCATAAGTTACTAAATGTACTGTTTGCTGACATTTTTGATAGCTGATATATCTAGGATATATTTTTGTATGTCATCAAAACCATATACATTAATACTTCCAGGCACAAGGAGATTGTTCTGTTTCTCGAAATTTTGAATATGATTCTCAGCAACAGGAAAGACCATCTCGCATAACCAATGCAATTTCATACTCGATAAGAATGATCATGTGCCATAAACATTGCCCAAAGTTTTGCGGTTTATTTGGAACTTGTTTCCTTGAAAGAAAAACAGTTGGAGAGGTAATGCTGGGAACCCTAACAATTTCAAAAATCTAAGACCGGTAGTATCAACTAACTCCGAAACTAAGAAGAAATGTTGTTTCCTTCTATAACAGCTGCATCAAAATATTTTAACATTGACCTTCGAATCTGCCAGTAGCACGGCAAATACATAGTAAAGATCGTATTCGACAAAAAAATACACATACATTTATCTGTTTTGTTTTGATTAGTCATATACAGCTTAACAGCGTCGAATACAAAGTACATATATAAGATTTTAGTTCTGACTTTTCTTCTTATTTCGTCCGGTAGTATATTACAGTAATTGGACGAAAGTATTGTGTATACGATATTTCAAACAAATTCCTTGCTTGCGAAAAGACTGTCAGATCTTTGAAATTGATCATGATACAGCTGATCAGCCAGAGCACAAGGAATCGACAAATTTCAGAACTATCAATAGACAGCATGTAAAACATTACCAGGATAATTCTGCAGATTATCCAGGTATAGCACATCAAAAGAAGCAAGCTAATGTAGCGGCTAAATCGCTGTACAGTGTAAAATATCACCTCTCTAATAATATAAAAATGTTTAATTTTATTATCTCTGAAAACCAGAAATTCTGGCAGTTATTAAGGCCCTTTGTGATTCATGGGCAGCTAGAAGTTTATGGCCATCAAAACAATATATAATTTGATTTTGTTTGTTAAGATTTTTAACTTTATGGGAGAGTGGGTGCTAGCAACAACAAGAAAACAATATTTAATGTCTTTATGCAGGCAAGTGAAATATAAGTCTGTCCTTTCGAAATACGAAAAGATTTATAGTGACTTGATTGCTAGCGATTTATTCAAAGATTTTTTTATTTCAATATTTGGTATCTAGCTATTAAAACTGTCTCCATAGTCTCTCCATTTGACCAAACATTATTTTTCTTTTCCTGTTATGATTCGCTTGATACTAAATATATCATGCTATGTCGGCATTAATCTTTTATCGTGCTGAATCTTTCAGCTTCTATGTCACAGGTATTATTAAAATTGTATTGACAACAAATACTTCGTCGGACCAGTTACAAGCGAATCCTCTTTCAAAATGTTTCTTTACCAGTGAAATTCTAACTGTATCACCTACGTTGAACTTTTGTTTTCTGTACATATTTAGTTTACCTATACTGGATAATTACTAGCTTCATTTGGTGACCTTTCAATTGTTTTATGTTTTGTGCTATTGTAATCTGAAATATTCTTTGGCAGATCGTCGAAGGATCTGCTGATGTTCGTGGATTTAAATTGCTTATAAATATTCTCTTTTAGCGTACTATCAAATCATTCGACATTAACATATATTGAAATTTAAAATCGTCATTCAAATCGGTTCTTATAGTTGCCATAAAGTGCCAAGAAGTAGCTGATACTGGTCCTATTTCGTATTGTTTATGGCTGTCAAATTCGATCGGTCGATTATAAATAACAGAAAAAGTTTGCACTGTCAAAGTTAATTATGCTCATTATTTATCAGGTATTCACACAAGTTTAACTCGCAGTCAAGGTCAAATTTTATCAGGCGGTCAAAGTTAACATTTATCTTGAAGTAAAACATATGACTAAGCTATTGCACAAAATTTGGTACGTTTACTGACAGCTGAACGGAAGAAGAAACTACTGCCATTATAGCTGGTATAGATTTAACAAATTATTTAAAAAATATGGGGATACAATGGCAGTAAGTATGTCAGGTTAGCGAGTGCTCGAACTTGAAACAACATAACCACCAATCACACCAGATCACTCAGAAGCCTCAAGTCTTGACCAGCTTAGTGTGGTAAGTAATGGTAAGCTATCGTTTGGTTGAGTGGAAAGGTGACCGGAAATATCAACATTAGCAAAAACAAAAAACAAAAAACAACAACAAAAGATTGTAACTCTTGAGACCGAATACCCTCCTCTAACATAAATAATTCACAGACGGTAAGCTATGCACAACTTAGCTCCGTGGACAATTATAAAGTGTCATAATCTGGTGGAACGATCGATGACGCGATAGATATGGGTGAAAATTATATTTAATGCCAAACTTGAGGGGCCTGAGAGACCGAGTTGTCTAAAGCGCTCTCTGTTACGGGTCACTGCCATCTCACCTCTGCGTGGGTTCGAGTCTAAAATTCTGTGAATGTGGATATGTGAGATTGCATGCAAGTAGCTTCTTCTGGATCGTTGGCTCTTTCCGCAGATTTCCCGGTTTCTTCCTCCATCATTAATACTTGCCGCAATGGCAGTATGATGAAAAAATATTCGTTAAGTTAAAATAAAAACAACCATAAATCCAAAATTGATATTGCAACTTTACCAATAACGATAATATAACAAATGTAAAGTGTCTCAATGACAACTTTGTAATAAGATCCTGCGGTGCGATGACTGTCGCGTTAGATATGGAATCAAAAGAGATAACAACGTCATTTAAAACAACTGCTGGATATGGTCTTATGTTGGCCTGATATTTCCTTATTGCAACACACAGTGCTGTTGATGTATTAGGCAGAGCTGCTGATGCACTTTACGTTAAGCAAACCGGTGGTACAATTACAGGTATGTTAAACATGGGCTGAAAAAAATAACAAAGACTTATAATCCAGTAGCCCTATTTGATCTTACAAATAAATTTTAGTTTGAATTTGAAAAAAGTGTAGCATCAGCAAGTGTAATCATTTCGGCAGATTCCAATTATCTTAGAAACTCCGGTAGTATTGTAACACTTGCGATCGATATGGTTGATTATAAGATAACTTTTACGTACGTGCCTATATCTACTTCCGATCTACCAATAAACAGTACGTGGATAGTGTTAAACAGTCACAATTTGTGGTAGTACAAAACGAGCTAAAATATTTTTGGTTACATTCCACATCTTTCCGATGCTATATGTGATCGTTGGGGTTTTGTGGCAAGTGCATCAAATTATTTTTTTGGAAAATAGGCAAAATCATGCGTTTGTGTTGAACAGTTCTTTATCTGATGGGTTCGAGTGGATACAAACAGAAAAACAAGTAAATATTGGATTAAAATAGTGTCCAGCAGCTGTTGTGATTGGAAATTTTACCTACGACGTCGATTAGATAATATCAGACGAATTTATAAATTTGAACTACAAGGATCGAATGATGATATAGAGTGGACTACGCTAGTTAGAGTGCCTAGTTATATTATTGGCATTACTTCTCATCAATTTGCACTTGGTCCTTCAGCTACAACAGACAGTTACCTGCATTTCCGGATTTATGTTGACGTCGCCGAGATCCATATTGAGATTTGTCATCGCTTCAGATATATACACTTGACGATTTAATATGATTGTAATCTATAATGGATATTGATCCTTAATTGATCCGAGTCGAAAAAAAGATTTTTCTAATTTATAGTAAACCCCAAAACAGTTCGAAATGGCTGATGTTGATTCGCTAGCCTCGTATTGAGGAAGCAAGAGCAATGCATATTGCTCGAAATTAAAAAAAATAACTTTTCGTTCTTCCGTTTTAACTGAAGACAGTGATAACTTTGCTAGAGTTTCAGAAATGAAAGCCCCTCAACACGATCAGAGACTTTGATATAATTAGTTAATATTAGTTAATACTCTCCTGTAAGTGACTACAAGGAAAGACGGTTAAAGGTTATAGAATATTTGGCATAAACACTGTTTGTCGTAAATAATGCAATTGTTATGATGATGGATAAATCTAACCTTGTAGAAACAAAAGTGTATGGTGGTAAGGAACTAGAACAAGAACTACTGAAAACAATTCACGATGAGCTTGACAAATAAGCAGAAACAAGGAAACACCAGTTTCTCAAAAATCGTAATCTCTACACATTTGCTAAACGTCTGGTAATTCGTGTACTCTGTACGGACTATTATGATAAAAAGACGCTGTTACAAATAGTAGATAATAGTACTAGCACTAGCATGCTAACAACAGAGTATCTAATTTTGTTAGACTCTTTCACTAAAGGTAGTAACAGACATTGAGTCCAGGATTGAGCCATATGATGATGTCGAACGCGATATATTTTATCAAGAGCCTGACGAGGTTACGACTATAAATACATTATTGAAGACGAATATAAAATACAAAATAGTTCTAAAAATTGTATTAAAACTATATAAAAGAATCTGGGAAGTTACTGACAGAAGTAAAATACAAACAAAGAGATGCTTGCTGGATACTTAAATCTACCCGCCATAGATACACGGGAAGCTGATATTCTCTGTCTATGAAAGTTTGCAACAGCATATACAATTCTCAGACAGCATCTGGAACTAAAAAAATTTAAATTAGGTGTTGTTAGTTATATCGACGAAATAGACGACGCTCATCGTGATAGAGCTAATGATATTATTATAATGCCAACACATTTTGACCCTCATTTTCATTCCCAGTTTTAACAGATATAGGATATGATGATATCTCATATGAAGTGTGTGATAAGCACAGACAATTTCTTGCCGATCCTCTCAATGAAAACTTTCGTTCTCTGGTTGATAAGGTTTCAGCTGAAAATGCTTTTACTGCTGCGATTGAAAAAATGTAGAGAAACAGTTCCATAATGACGAATGTAGCAATAATAGACTTTAATTATAATTAATATTGTCTTCATACAACGATAGAGCTTTATATTACCATAAAAAAACTTTACTGTGTCAAACACTCTAGACACTTTCATAGTAAACTAATAAACGTGCTGATTTATATTCCAATGATACTAACAACGACTGGAAATATTACAGTGGGAGGAACATTCAAACCGTCACTGTTAATCGTGCCCAGCATAGGTATTGTTTCATAGACAGATAAAAAAAAATAAGAGAACAATAAATATATCTTGCAAAATAGCAATAGCGACTTATAATACAATTTTGATCAACTTCGAGCTGATCTCAGGAAGGGGCGGAGTTTATAATGCTAGATCTGATACAGGAAAATCGAGTCAAAGACTATTTGCTTGTAGATATAATACCAAACAGAGTTGCAAAATACAAAAAAAATGATGCTCAGTAAATTTTGTTTGAAATTGCCAGTGATTTCATTTACTAAACTAAGGATAGTAAATATTTTGTGTGAAATATGAGTTATAGAAGATATTATAATAGAAGTTACCAGGTTAAAGAAAAAAATACTTTTCCGAGGTAAGCATATGACGATTATACTTGACAATGAAAAGTACAGCACGTATTTCAAAAACAGAAACAAAATTAAGTTCTCCCTCTGGATCGCAAATAAAATTCAGATCATTTTTGTAAGCTTACATGGGTCACAGACTCACATTCTTAAGCTGCTGATAATCTTTATAATCCAATATCACGAGACAAATACACAATAAAATCACAATCGACGATGAAATAAAAAAGTATTATGTCGAAAAAATCTTAGTCTAATATGGAAATTTCATTAAAATGCAATAACCTCGTTCCCTCATTAGTGCTAATGTTAATCTCTACTTGTTTCGTCGTGACGATGAAACATATATAATAGCAAAACCAGTAATATTGAAACTATCTCGACAGATATCTATATAAAAATCGCCAAGGCTCTCCATGGTGAATCAGGCGTTCGTAAATGATATAATATTTATGCAAGGCCATCCCTGGAGCGTGCGTGTCAATTATCGATTAATTTCTAAAATCTCAGAGATTCATAGCAATTGAGCTTTAATAGCTGCCAGACAACCGACATGTGGAAAATAACAGCGAGTTATTAATAGTGGATTGGAATTTAGCGATTTCAAGTAAAACCAGAAATAGTAGACTATAATGAGCGTTTCAAAGACAAACCCTATTTTCTGTGACGACTATGGTGATTTATTGGTCTGTGACAGGTAATCAATAATGAAATAGATTTTGTTGCCTCAAAAAAGCTGGCGACTGTGGGTAATCTTGCTTTCGTCCTAATGCAAAATTGTGTTTTGCCTAAGAAACTTCATTACAGTCTACTACTACATTTGGTGCTTAATATCACCTAATGAAAATAACACCGGAAAGCTAGAGATGAAGGCGCTTCTGGAGCTAAGATGAACGATGAAGAACATAACTTTTATAACGCATTAACAATGAGGAATATGTCATCAGCATCCAAAATACGTTTGGTTGCTTTTCTATTGAGCGTTGCAACTTTAGAAACTTTTACAGAATATTCACTATATCTTTTCATATATTAAAAGGCCTATTTGGCTCCTATGCATGTGGAATGAATGGAAAGAAGTGACTCGTTGCAAGGATAATTATTCCCTTAACAATGCCACCATATAAAAAAGTCCCTAACAAGATGATTCCTTTATTGAATGCCCGTGATGCTTTACGATAATGAACATTTGATTGGCATGATATATTTGTTTTAAGAGACCTGCCAAAATATTAAAACTTTAATTTTCTTATCAGACGATAAATAATTTAGTTTGTTTACATTAACTGAAATGTACAAGGTTTAACTTTTGAAAGGCAATCTAAATGTTACAAAATGATAGTAATATACTTCGTTGGCTTCTTTTCCATTAGGTCCTTTGATATTCAAGAAGTGTCTAACATGTTCATTCCAAATGACCACACAACAAAGCATTAGAAGGTATATGATAAATACAGAAAATCTAACTTTATGATTAATTAATTATTTGAATTTAAGTGCGACGGATCTAACTTCACATACGAACTTCATCCCTATTAAAAGTGTGCTTCGAACAACATTACTCTGTGTTATCAGTTGTTGCTGTAAGTACATAATTACTATCATCACACCTAAAGGACCTGAATCACGTCCGAGTTCATGGCAAGATACCTGTTTAAAAGTATTAATCCTTAGCAAATATACGGTCTTCTCTTAACAATTTGCCATCCAAACATCATCCCGGATAAGTGAAATCTGTATTTTATGTCTCCATAGATACGCCTAGTAGTTATATTTATACACGTTACCGATAAACAGTTTATATCTTTTGGAGATGTCTCTTAGTGAGTTTATAAGATAAACACCATTTTCGTCCAGATGATTGCAATCTTTTGTCTTTATTAGCCTGACACGATCTTACGACCTTGCTGACACCATCCTGTATATTTCCCATTGCCAGAGAGCAAAACAGATGTTACAGATGTCACATGTTTGTGCAATATATTCAAAACCGTTGTTTTCTTCACCAGCTTTATGTAAAGATGATTAACTTCAGAATTCTGTTGGGGGTGAATGTAGGTTGGAAAACACGCATATAGAGTACACCACCCGCAAAGTTTAATTATGAAGCCTTTATTTACATTCTTTTCGGCGTCAAGGACACACACACACACACCACACAAATTGGAATAGATGTCTGAACTCTGCCATTTATACTTTGCTTATATGGCTGTTATTTTTCTCGTTCATGCATATGTGATGCTATGCAATAAAATCCAAAAATCAAAAATCGATCTACCAGACTTGCTCCTAAAACTGTAATTAAATACCTCCAGTATTGAATTTCACTAAATATCCAGATCCTTATTCTCGAATGTTAAAGAACACAAAACCTAAGCTGAATACAAGAGTTCAAGGCTGTGTACTACACAATTCGAACTGTAATACGGTTAAATGTTGCAGTGCTACGAATCTTTTAAACTTTGGTTCCCTGTTTAGCATAAAGGTTTTTGTGATTCAGATCTTTTGGGAGCAATCGCATTTTGAGTTTGAACGTAACAATATAATAGTTATAAATAATGAGAGAGAGAGAGAGAGAGAGAGAGAGAGAGAGAGAGAGAGAGAGAGAGAGAGAGAGAGAGAGAGAGAGAGAGAGAGAGAGAGAGATATGGTAGGAGGCACAATGACGACATTAATATGAATGAATTATACATTATTTATATATTTCATATATGTTGCAGCATTTACAGATTTTTTGTTTGTACCACATTTTCCAGAAATAGTACTTGTCTCATCAACTCGGGCTTGATGCTGACAATAAATGGGATAAAATCTGAAGAAAAGTACGATGGTTTCTATGTACGATGGTTTCTATGCACGATTGTTTCTATGACAGCAGGTATAACAGGAGGCGTAACTAGGTTGAAGGCGGTAAAGATCAGTTTACATTGTGAGGCAATCTAGTATGGGTATTATATAAAACTCGTTGTCTTAAATAAGACATTTTACGTGCTTCTGTATTAGGAAATAAACTTTTTCAAAGCAGTCTGAAGTATGCTACATTAGTTACCCTGTGCAATGTTGTTCCACAAACCCACTGTTGAGGGTATGAAAGACGATTTCTTGAATTTAGCCTTAATTTGCAAGAGATTTAATTATTTGAACTTCAAATGGTATATTTTGCTTGTTTGGACACCGCAAATGGAGTACTACCATAGGGCAGTTTGAGTTTGCCTCATTTAAATTTGATATAGTGTTAATATATAGTGTTAAATTTTATATAGTGTTATTATTTGTGTCCCTTTCATCTAGATTGCTGACTTCCCTACTCAGTTTCAAATTCAAGAAATTGCCTAATTGTTTAATATGGAAGTGCTTCAATTATTCTTGCCACTTCAAGTCGTAGTGTTTTTCTTTAAATGAATAAATGACATATGCATCTTAGGGACACATGCATATTCCAAACTAGACCTAATATAAGTTATATACTGTTCTGAAAAGTTATCATATTTGTATTTTAGCCTTAAAATATTGGACATTCGATGATATTCTGCTGTTATAATTGTATAATGCTATCAATATAAGGCTTTACATTCCATAAAATGTAGTACGTCAAGATGACGACGAGAATCCACATACGATCGTTATTTTAAAAAAACTTAGATGCTTATTTACCACTCTCCTGTTCGAAAAATCACATCCACCATTTCTTTGTTAGATTTTAAGAGCGATGTCTTATTATGCAGTGTTGTTATATAAGTTTTTGCAGAATAAATGGATGGATAATAGAGGGATGCTTTATCTGCAAAGAGACGAACGAATAAACTCATACTGTTGGCGATATCATTTAAGTAGATTAGAAACAAAAGAGTTCTTTCATAACAGTTTAAAAATAGAAATATCATTTATGGAGATTAGAAACAAGAGAGGTCCAAAGACGGATCCTTGTGTAGTTTGAAAATCTGAGATTGCAACATTAAGATCATCAATAAATGAATCGACGTAAAATACTCATTCAAAAAGTTATCCTTTTAGTATTCATTGTAAATTCAGGATGTAATACTATTACTTATAACTTGGAATTTGAAGGATTAATGTTTATTTCAAAAGTGGTTGTGTACTTTCCAAAACATATCTAGATTTTATTTCTCATGATCTGTAGATTTTCTCTGTATTGCTCACTGGCAATTTTTCAAGTTATTTACTTTATTCCTGATTACTTTTTATTTGTTCCAGTCGTTTGGCTTGCCATGAATAATGCCAAGTTTGCATATTTTCTTTCTTTTTTATTTTCATTATTCTCAACTGGAAATCAAAACAAGGTTTATCAGTTTAGTGAATTCCTAAATTTTCGTACGGAAAACATCGTTGAGAACTCTAATCATTTGGTTGTCAATATCCAAGTTGCAGCTTCAATATCTTTAAAAATTGCAATAACCCATTCCATTAAGTTTCTGCTATGAAAGCATTAATTTGTTCAAATCAGTTTTGGTGTAGATCCAGATTTGGTGCTTATTGGCTGCTTTGACATAAATCATTATGATTTCTATCGAGGGATAGTGTATGCTAAATCAGAGGGTGATGAACATTACTCATCAATGTAGTTAGAATATCGCATACACTGTGCTAATCTAAAGAAATCTCTCCATGTCGTTTCTTATATCATGTCTTACATACACATGTATTGTTATATCATGCCTTACATATCCAGGTAATATTATATCATGTCCTACATACATAATGTTATATCATGTCTTACATATATGCATATTGTTATATCATGTCTTTTATATTCATCTATTGTCATATCATGTCTTACATACACATGTGTTGTTGCATCATGCCTTGCATATTTATCTATTTTTATATTATGTCTTGTATATACAAGTATTGTTATATCATATCTTGCATATACATATGTTGTTATATCATGTCTTATATACATATATAATGTTATGTCTTAGATACATATATAACATTGCATATCAAGTTTCTATCGTTTTTACATTTGGCGTGCTTTGTTTTATTTTGTATTTTCATTATGGTACTTTTTTCTAATCTTCTCTCCAAAAAATATT
Source organism: Potamilus streckersoni (assembly GCA_016746295.1). NCBI lineage: Eukaryota > Metazoa > Mollusca > Bivalvia > Unionida > Unionidae > Potamilus > Potamilus streckersoni. The sequence continues at coordinate 149,738 of JAEAOA010000977.1, read as the reverse complement.
TAATTCATGTTTATCTACCTCTGATGTAAATTCAACTCGAACTCGTCGCTCTTCCACCTGCAGTATTTCTACTCTTAGGTACAGACCTTTATTATACGAATATCCTAGTAGTAGGACAAAATCTTGCTTAAAGGCCAATAGTTGGTCTTGATAGTTTCAGTATCATTTAATTAAAGTAGAGTTTTATAGTGCTCCAGTCAAACGGGGGCGGGTGGAGGGGGAGAGAAAGTTAACAATCAAATATTTGTTTTTGTATTTGTTTTTAGTTCAAAGGTAACTTTTGTACATTATAAATCATATAGACGAACGTCTTTTTCTTCGAAATTTTTGTAACATTATATTCGTTGGTTTAATATTTTCTACATTTTGAAAAAGTTATTAATAGAAAAAATACTTTGTCAAAGCTTAGATGATAAATCAAGTGTAAATTTAATAATAGAGAATAAATAATAACCTCATTCTGAGAGAAACAAGTGCAGATAGTTCCGACTATTCCACGTGTAGTTATTTGGTGACATACTCGTAATAGATTGGTATAATAAAAATATTCATTGGAGGTTATGTTTTGGGCTTTAAAAATCACTTTCTACTAATAACAATAATTGACAAAAGTGCGTAAATAAATTTGTGATTGAAATGAAAGTTAATCATTGTTCTACTTTACACGACAGGTTAAGGTTGTAAATTAGAGAACTGGCAGATAATGCAAGAAATGTGCATTTATGACCGTGATTTTTTTTTTAAAATTGTTTTTTGACTTCAAAGTTATGGAAATTTGCATTGTCCTAATTTTATAATGGAATTCTCGCAGATTAATAATTGAGCGGCCATTTTAAATAGGGACGTGCCATTTTAAGCAGGGAGGTCTTGAAGCCCAGTTAATAGTAAAAAAATACATTTAGCACCGATTCTCCCCTTTCCCCAAAGAAGACTAAATAAATTAATAACAAATTAATTAAATTCTTAAAATTTGAGATTAATCGGACGATAAAACGACAGATTTACTATTGTTTACAATCAACTAAATGTAACAGCAGTAGTAGTTAATAGTTGTCTCGCACGGATTGTTTACATAACATAAAACAAGTTTGATATTGAATATAAGTTTTGGAGATCTAGTCAATGCATATCAAAATGATTAAATTTAAATATTTTGCTCATCCGACTCATTGTTTCATATGAACGCTTCAGTTCCTCTGCCTCCTCATCTACTGTGAATTGGAATGTAACGGTCGATTTTTCGTAAGTATTGGATCTTCGTGGCAACCACTACATACATATTCATAATCTGCCAAATATGTCCTTATTAAACGTTTATGTTCGCAACTCATTAAAATCAGAATTCATGCTAACAGCTTCATTTTTGTCATTACTGTCGTAAATAGCGTGAGGACATTAAAACAGAAAGTTCCCTTTATTCAGGAATTATAAGTGATAGAGTGAAATTAAGTTACACCTACCATTTTCTCACTAAAATTTCATTTTCGTCCACTACTGTTGTAAGTCTAACAATATTACCCTTAATTTTGTTTTTCTTTTCCAATTTCGCACTCTTACTTTCGTCCCTTTTACCGCATTATGAATATTTTAATATGAATATTATCTACATTGGTATATATTGATAACTGCATTGGTTTTGTACTAAATACACTCAATGTTCTCTAATCACTATTGTCTGTTCATTATGCTACGATCGACCTCTACCCGCAGTTGTCATACATTTACATTTTAAAGGACTAATGTAGGTTTAGTTTAGTGTTTAAGTACTAGTTACAGCGTGAAACGTTATAAAAACAAAGGAAATTTGAATTTTGATCAAGAAACAGCATCTACGTACCGTTCCTACGGTAATACAAATTAGGATTCTTGTGCACTCAAGTGTGAATAAGAGTAGAAATGTCATTGCAAACTTTTCAGTTTATCTCCGTTTTGTTTTACAAACATATTAGGAAGAGAATCATTAGATAATGCTCGTAAGTTTGTCCATAACACGCCATCCAACAAAATGTCGCACTTTTATATTGTTCTTTATATCGCATGAAAATATATGTAACTAGTTAATCGTTTACGTTTGGCAGCTTCAAACATATATACAGTTTAAGATAATTTATATCTTTGATAGACCTTTTTTAAAAAATGTTTAAATTATTACGCTCTGAGACTCTTTTCCTCCATTTGACACCATAATGCATGTCCGATAACAAATAATCTAATATTTTTGAAATGTTCATTCATTTCTGAAAATCAATATATGACGTTATTTTGATATGAAGAATAAATTTTAAATTGATGGAAAGTCTGCGAACATCATTTCCTATGAGGTTTGAGGTTGAAATTAAATAATATTCAATCAATCTGTGATGGATATTCCTTGTCTTGCACAGCAGCCAAACTAATCAAAGATTTACTGTAAAGGGAACGAAGTACTCGGTACTAGATAAATTACAAATCGATAAGATATCAAAAGTATGTTTGAATTTGGAAGCATCTAGCTAGCTCTTACTCACTCCAGAGCTTGGAATGATTTTCAAGTTGTCTATTTTATACACACTAGTTTATCTTTCCAATACATGTCTTAGCGAAAACGAGCTGTGCACATTACTTCTATATACAAAACGATTAGTTTCTTCAACCACGTGGTATAACAGGCGTTACTGAGTCCAAAATACTTAATCCATTAACAAAAATACATACAACTTTCCATCACCAATTATATGGCCGATGGTAATGTAAGTTCAAGATGTTATGCGCAAGCAATGCCGTCTGTAAACATTGGACGTAGCAAATACATGATTGATATAGACTCCCTAAAGTCCTCATTGAAAGATATGCACAATTCAAGGATGAAAAGAGATATTGTGGTGGTAGAGAAATTTCATATTAGGAAAAATTGAAACAAAGTAGAATTGGTTGGAAAAAACTCCCCTCGGGATAGTCATGGGAGCTATCGTATCATAATAGATTATACTACTCCCGTTTGTATTTTGTTAAATTAGTAGAGTCTCAAGGATTGATAGCTTATTTGATCAAATCTTTTGTCATTGTCTGGGACAAATATTTCCCTCGAAGGAGCATATAATAACTTTATAGCTATTTGAACATTAAACCATATCAAATGTTTTCATCAAAATCGAACCTGAAGACATAATTTAAATATTAGCATTGTTATTGTTCTAATGCATGTATGTATGTATATATATATATATATATATATATATATATATATATATATATATATATATATATATATATATATATATATATATATATATATATATATATATATATATATACAATTGCAACTTGACTCGAGTAGTTAGACATAAAGACTCCTATAAGGCTGCAATGGGCAAAGTAATCACAGAAAGAGAATAACAAAATTAGACAAATACTTCGTGTAGACTTCTGAATAAATGCACCCTGGAAAATGACTGATAAAATGATTGCTTTCTTGATTGATTGGTAATACACTGCAGATTGGCACAATAAAGACTGATTAGCCGAAGCAATGAAAGTAAAGTGCAACCAATCTCGTCTGGGAAAGTTTCAAATCCAACATTCTATTTGTGAGTGCGGGACATTCAGCTACAAAGAACTCCCAAAAGAGTTTCAGTCGGTAATGATTGTTAGTATAAATATGTTATAAAGCACAATAACACACACACACACACACACACACACACACACACACACACACAGTCTTATGACAATGACATGGCTTTTAAAGTATCTAATTGGAATGCAACGTTTTGATATACCAATATTACTGCTATAAAACATCATAATCCACCCATGACACATTAATATGCAAATAAAACTGAGGTTATGTTTCAAAAGAAGAACATCATTACTATAATTTTCATATTTTTCACAGACTAATCATTAGCAATATCATAAAATAAACCATCAACAATTACCGGCATCTAAATAAATTCAAAATGGGACAATTTCATCGAACTCCTGTTTTTTATATTTTTTCTTTCTTTCTTTCTTTCTTTCTTTCTTTCTTTCTTTCTTTCTTTCTTTCATACACAAGGGAAAGAATACGAGGTTGTGTGTGTTTGTGGAGAGAGAGAGAGAGAGAGAGAGAGAGAGAGAGAGAGAGAGAGAGAGAGAGAGAGAGAGAGAGAGAGAGAGAGAGAGAGAGAGAGAGAGAGAGAGAGAGATGGCTTTTTGTCAACTGACAAGTGCTCGAGACTTGGCGTTTTGCAGACGCATTTGACATAATTAAGGCAGATATGTAACTTTGTCTTGCCAGTTGTCAGAGTTATTGTCAAAACAAGATAACAAGTTTCCCTATTTGTATATCAAACACATTTATCTTGTATTCACAAGAACTTCAAATTTCAGCAATATAGACAATTTGGCACGTGAATCTGCATCTAAAGTCAAGAAGACCCTTGCAATGTTGATCTTTGCCACTGAATGCCTGATATATCCATAATCTTAATGCATACAATGATGACTTGTTTAAGAGCATTTGAGTGCCAAAGAGAGGCTGCAAATGGACCTGGCAAAGGTTCTAAAACATAAAACCTTTTCTGTCTAAATGAAATATAAATTCAAAAAGAATGAACAACTTAGAAATTTGCTACCGAAATTATTGTAAAAATTATTTTTTTTATGTTTTATATACTTTGTCTTTATACATATTTTTTTCTTTTCTCTATTGTAATTATTGCCAATAAAAAGTTTAAGGCCATAAATGAAAAAAGAAAAGACTAGCCAATTTCAAGCACCTGACTGATGTGAATAATTATGACAATTAAAGAATGAATGTTTTTATCTGTCAACGAGTCTTTCAAAAAAGACTGTTTATATTAGGATTTTGTTTTGACCTTATCAATACCAATTAGAAGATAATACGAGCCATATCGATTATTTTATTGGACAAAATTTCCATAAATATTGTCCTATTCTAGTCAAGGTGGAAATCTAATCGATATGCTAGTTGCAAGCATAACACTTTTTCCCTATCAGGTTTTAAAAGCCACTATGTGAACAATGTGAGCAATGAATGAAGATCAATATTTTGAACCATTAAAATTTAATCACAGGTATAAAAAAGCTTAATAATCGTAAGAATCATCGATGAAATGTGGAGGCATGTAACTAGTGCAATAATGAATGTCATTAATATAACTGCAGACTAATAGTGGCTGTAATTCATACTGATGGAATACAGGGTCTAAGGAGTAATTTTGTCTATCAAGCATTCTGAATTGCCACTCTTTCTTTTCTGATAAATATGTAATCTTGAAAGCAGCCTATAAATAACCAGAAATTATAACATGATACCAAAATCTATACAAAGGTTGCGAAAGGTCAAAGAAAATAAAAAAAAAAAAATTGTGCTAGTCTTCTAAGTCACGATAAATACGGTAATACAGTCCAAGAACTGATACACTCAATTGAATGACTGGTGTACAAATTCTATATAAAAATGTATTATTTCTTAAAACAATGAAATCGATGATACGATCATGAAGAGTTTTGAAAAGGCTTACCAACATAATTTACCGTATTACTCAATCATATGTCTAGTCAAAATGCAACAATAAAGATAAAATAATTATGTAGTGTTAACTACTATGTGAACTTTCGCAACGTCGTAGTCAGGTGCACTGTTTGCTGTCTTGATTGTTGACTTGTACCTCTGCGGCTTACGCGAATGTAACACGATGACGTAATGAAATCTTTTCATAAATTGACTATAGCTATGAAAGTGTCTGTTCAAAATCCGGCTGATAGCGTTTTAAACTATTTCTGGCGAAACATTGTAAGAGTTATTTACAGTTGAATTGAACAAGTTTATGATACAGATTTACTACAGAGAATACTGACTATTTAGATATCTATGTCACACTTGTTCATTTGTAACCAGGAAATCTCATGAAACAGTAGCTCAAGCCTAGATTGAGGGTTTAGTAATACATTTTGGATGTGGCGGTAAAAGTCTCGCTCATTCTTGGGTAGAAAAACGACAATTTGAAGAATGATGAAAATCACAATTTTAATGTATATAATTGATGGTAGCAAGTACTACATTTGTTTTTGTTGTGTTTGCCACTTTTAGTGCATATTTATATGTTAGTTATGATTTAGGAGATGTTTGTATTTTATTATCGTTAACATTTATTCACTGAAAAGCTACACAAAAGGATAAACCTTCATAGATCTGATTGGATGACAAAAAAGCTGTACAGAAGCCCGGTCGCAGAACACTTCTCCTCCCCTGGCCACACTTTCAGTGATATAATACTTATCGCTATTGCTAACAACCACAGCTGGAGTTCCGAAACCAGGAAGGAAAAGGAATCATACTGGATACGCCGCCTTAGAACATTGAAACCAAGCGGTCTAAACCAAGAAGACTAGAAAATGAAAACTATGCACTTGTAATATATAACATTTTCTAAATCTTCTTATTATCCTTCAATTTTTACTTTAAGAATAACCGGTATAGAATCAAATATCCGGGATATAATCCGCGTTACATATGTACTAAAAGTAAAAATAGATGTCGCTTTGGCTTGTAGACTTTTAGGGAATTATACAACGTTTTCAGTTTCCGCATCTAGTCTATACAAGCTGGTTGTATTTATAGCTTTAGCACATGTGAAGACAGCCATGTAGAGGTTTACAAACACAACGTTTTTGTGTTTATTTGTTTATCGTATATATGTTTTGTATTTGCCTTTGAAAAAGACTCATTAAGAGTCGAAAGCGCTTAGGCTAGTTAGTTACTAGTTTCGTACTCTTCGTCGTCAGTTTATTGCATCTATTTTAATTAATCCCTGACACACGTGATCCCTTGGTGGATCCAGTACGCTTGAAAGGGTTGTTATTCGCCATATGATTTGTATTCTTTATATATATATATATATATATATATATATATATATATATATATATATATATATATATATATATGTATATATATATATATATATATATATATATATATATATATATATATATATATATATATATATATATATATATATATATATGCCATTATAACTGAAAATGTCTGTAAATAAGAAGAAATCTATATATTTAACATTAATTACATCATGAGCATATAGGAAAGTAAATGCATAAGATTAAAGCAATTAGAAAAATATAGAAAGTATGTATTGTAAATATTGATAAAATGATTAAGTGAAATGCCTAAATTAAGCCACCTTGTATGAAACTTACAAGGGCTGTGTTGATCATTAGAAGAATGGATCAGAAAAATGTTAACTCAGACAGTGCTGAGTTATCTCCCTTATTATACTATGATTTGCTATCAAATCAAGAGAAAGTTGTATGTTTGGAATACCTTACTTTGTCAAAATTCAAGACATGGAGGTAAAACGAAAATTATGTATGGCATAGCTAATCACATTTGACAAGACAACAAAAAATTGACATGGTTTCTTTAGGTCTCACTGGGCAGTTTTTTTTGGCAAATTTTTATCCAACGATGACCTATTGCAGAACTGTGATTATAATGTTATAGTCAAAATTCGTTGAAGAATGCGGATTTCAGACTGTGAAAATATTATTATAAGGATATATGGTTGTACGAACCATACCCATTTCTTCAAAATAATATGGTTGTCTGAACCACTAATTTCTTTAAAGCATATTCTTTTTTAATCATTTCCTTAAAACATATGGTTATGAGGTTCATGCTTATTCATATAGGAAAATGAACCATACCAACTTTTACATGACGTGGTTATAAAAGTCATATTCATTGTATATCATACAGCAACATGAACCATATTTGTATTTTTGTTGTTGTTTTGGTTTGCTTACATGAATCGTACTGAGTTATTTTTAGTATATACTCAGTAAGCCAGTTTCGCGTCATTTGACAAGTGTTTTTTCATGTTTATGAATCTTCTTGTGTCTACTGAATTATCAGCGTGCGAGGTAAATCCTTATTAGGGTCTACATGTTTACTTTTTAATTTTTATTTTATTTTCATTTCATAAACAATGTTTCGTAAACATACATTATGCTCAGTGTTTTTCACTTGATTTAAGATCAATTCGGTTTCAGTCTTGTAACAGTTACATTATTTTCATCTATTATTCTTCATTAAATTGCGTGCTCGTTTATTGTCTATAGTACATGAACTAAGAAACAATGTACACACACATACATAATGCATCTATATGTTTAATTCATGTATAATTAGACAGGTAGAGTTATACAAATACAACGTTTTGTATATTTCATTTGTTTTGTCTGTGTTTTGTACCTTTTAAAAAGACTCATTAAAAGTCGAAACTCTAAGGCTAGTTAGATACTAGTTTTGCACTGTTCGTCGCATCTATCTCATTCAATCCATGACACACATGATCCCCTTGCTGGATCCAGTGCGCTTGAAAGGGCTATTATTTGCCATATGATTTGTATTCTTTATATATATATATATATATATATATATATATATATATATATATATATATATATATATATATATAAATGCGTCATCTTTCGGATTTTTAGAGAATGAAGTCATCACGAGATCTAGCAATCAAAATAAAATTACTATAACTGTGATATTTTTGTTGTAGATCTTTCCAAAATTCCATTACTTTAATAAAATCTCTAGAATTATCTAAAAAAAAAACCAGATAATAATTGCTAAACTTTTCAACCTTTTTAATATTAACATAACTTTAAATCTCTAACCGAATGATATTCTGTTCATCTAATGTGCGAATAAATATTGCAGTTTATGAACGACGCTTGTAAAATCACACCAGTTTCACAAAGAACACTATTTGTAGCATGACTTATTAGATGCATGGGGCAGCAGACCCATTTTATTTACAGTTCTTATGCCAATGTCAAATTTTGCATCACGAAACATTTCTGCAGGTGTTCGAGAGTTTCTCTCCTAGGACAGGTTGAAAGCGGTGTAATAGGATAAAATGGGGTATTGTCTTTGGATTAACAACATTACTGTGACAGTTATTTACAGCTAGATCGGAAAAATTATTGGAACTTTATGATATTGATGTGTTACAGAGAATGCCACTCATTCACTTTTGCGTGTCAAGTGAAGGTATGGCATGCTTGCACGCCGTTGTTCAGGAGACCTCGAGACAATAGCAGATCCATCCATTGTATGTGAGGATGGTGATAAAGGAATCGGAAAACTAGTGTTACTTACACAAAATGAGGTTTAAATGATGAATGTTTCTTGAGCAAAGGAATGATAGGCGTGTGATACTTTTATCTGAATGAACAAATATGAAATATGGACATCCATCACTGTCAAGTTGTGTTAGTTTCTATCGTTAAGATCGATATTTTACAAAACGTACAGTGTTTCATGGACAAATTAACCTTGTACGAATCTCCCACTTCTGCTAAAAAAAGTTGGTATTTCTATTTTTCGAATAACCATGCCTTTCTATAATGGGAAAAAACTCAAAAGATGACTTAGAGATTGTAATTCATATTTGTGTTTTAGTTCTCCATTTATCATACGATAAGACACGCCAATTTTTATTTATTTCATAAACAGAATCAATAACACTACTGTCTCCGCAGCCGTATGATTAGATTAGATTTAAAATATACGTGAAAAAATGTCATGTTTTCGCTGTTTACATATATTGATGTAACATTTGTAGAGAATTTTAATTTCTCTAACTGTATTTACGACGTCGGATTATTCATTGGTATAGTAAGCATTATAGTATAATAAGTCTCGATGCATCTCTATCTAAAATATTGGGTGTAAAGCTGCAGAGACCGTCAAAAACGTAATAGGAAGTTTCTTAATTTGCAAAAATGAATTGCATATAACGTTTTTGCTGATCCAGCCTTGGAAACAATTCGACATAGCAATCGCTTTTGCATGTCTGTCCGTTCTCACTATAGATTAAACTAACGTTAAACAATTCGCATAGCTCTGTGTTAAGACTCTATTATCTTCAAAACGTTTTGTAAAATACAAGCAATTTATTTCCCTAGAATGCAAAGAAAACTTTAGAAGAAACTTACAGTATTGTGAATTGCAATAATCCTAAATTATTTATAACAAGTCCAGATTTATCGAATATTTCGTATGAATTTCGTTGTTCTTCAATGTGTTGATGTACTAATAATTTTGATGTACCACACTGATATAAACCAAAATGTGTTTGATTGAGTCTTCAAAAATCTAAAAGTAGAGTTTAGTCCAAAAATACAATGAGAGCTTTCAAAGAATAATTTATATAAATCCTCTCAAATTATAACTGAATACAAGTAAAAACATCTGATCACAAGTGCGCAAATACTGATATTAAATCAGGAATGAATAATTGTTTACCTAGTCCTTTTTATACAGACTGTCACTTGGCCTAAGACACGACAAAATACTCTGGATATGGGTCATTTTGAATGTAAAATTACATCAAATAATGTCAACAAGTTTCCATTCCAGAACATTAATAATCAAGGTTAGGTTTTGAATTCAAATTCAAGTAAACGTCTTAAAACAATGATAATAATCAGATAGGTTAGAATTCTCCCCTTAAACACAGACAAAGGTCTGGCACCCTATATCATTTAAATATACATGTCATCAATAAAAGCGGACTGAATATTTGCTTTTGTTAAATGTACATGTGAAAACTTGACAGTACAGCGACACATGAACCCTCACGTTTGTATTCAAAATTTAAACAAATGTGATCTATTTCTGTTTTGTTTACTGTGTTCATACCATTGAATAACGAAAACATTTTATCACAGTAACAGCTAAAAATGTTCGGCTTTTGATTTATGATATTGGACACGAGTTAACTAACTCACCTTGACATTTAACAGAACATAATATATTCTCCAATGATGAGATTTGTTTTATAAATATATAATATAAAAGTTAAAGAAAATTCAGCATATAAAAATTAACTAAAAAATACACATATTTAAAGATTATTGTCACTAAGACATACTATCTGAATTAACGTCCACGCGCTGATACACGTTATTGTTTTCTTTAATTAAGCCTTAGATTATCTCGCAATTACGTATATGATGGTATTAAATGTTATTACAAGGTAGAAACTTAGCTGTTCGAATAGCCAACAAACACCAGCTAAGAGTTGTTTATGCCATTTCTTGCAGTTTTGGCGTGCGTATGATATCATTATCGGTGATAGAACAAGGAAATTTAATGTAGAAGCAAGGAAAGGCTTTCGCATGATAATATTGGTATCAAAATCGAAACAGTCATCCTTATTATTTACTGCCATGATTGCAAACCTACAGATGTGTAAGAGAAAGACTTACTTCATGCATAGACATTGCGCCAAAACCTGGACTTCAAAATTTAAATTTGTTACTTTTGGCATGAAGCTGTTAGTAAATATATCGTCGCATGACTGTTTCTAATCAGTAACAAAATTCTCCATTGTCAGCACCTAAATGAGTCAATATGGATAGCTTGCCATGTAACTCATGCATATGTCAGAAAACATCAAAAAATTATGCCAGGTTAGTAGAGACGAAGTTAAATCAAACATTCTCCATTTACAGATGAAACGGACGCCTTTAAATTATGCCACAGACATTGTTAGGAAATGCATGTAAAGATACGATTGTATACAGCCATCTTTATGTTATCCATCAGTCCAAACTGACACATATGAATGCCTCGCGCATACAAAAGGTCACAGTTAAAAAAATTTCCCGAGTCGATGCGCATCTTCATAAAAAAAAGCTGCAACAAATTCTACTGCTAACAACGATTTACATGCAGGTGAATATTGTTCATGATTTGTTTAGTATAACTTTTTTTAACTTTTTCTATCAAATCTAATCATAATAATCAAGCGTAAAAACATGTTTCTAGTTACAATGACAACCAGGCAAGTTTGGAATTAGATGTATGAAAATATTACTGAATATAATAAGTTCACCCGACCTTAATAAACAGCTTTGTTCTCTAACTGCCACCACAAAAGTATCGTTAAGGCTTTTCACTTGAGAATTCAATAATTCTGCAAGCAACATACGCTTTGTGAGATCATGATGAATTGCATATAAAATACAATCTTTTAATGACCCCGTGTATTGATATTATGGCAATCATTCTAGTGTTTCATTTAAATACTGATAGGAATAATGAAAGTTTCATTTCTCCTGGTACAATAGTATCCTGCATTAAAAGTACTCATTGGAAAGCAACTTGGTGTTCAATGACATATCACATTACAGACAGGAAATAACATCCATTTAGCCTACCATCCAGATAACCACCATACTACCTTTTAAATACATGAGAGTACATTGTTTGTTGTTTAATCAGGATACGATCAGTGATATTAGACTATTTTCAGAAAATGGATGATTGAGAGTAGTACTTCAAAGGTGTTCGTTGATAGGTATCCTCCAAAAGTCATTTATAATAATGTCAAATAGTCTTGAAAGAACACATTGACTTCAATACTTCCGTTCATGACGGCAGCTATCGTTTACTAAGCCTCATAGCTGACTGAAAAAACTATTTTAAGTGGACACTTGCTTTAATAATCAAATGCACACACATACACACAGGTATGTATGTATGTATGTATGTATGTATGTATGTATGTATGTATGTATGTATGTATGTATGTATGTATGTATGTATGTATGTATGTATGTATGTATGTATGTATGTATAAACACATGCATATATATATATATATATATATATATATATATATATATATATATATATATATATATATATATATATCTTTGTTATTGGCGAATTAAAGCAAAGATACATACATTGAAAAACTTCTATTTCTCTAATTGCTGTTATTCCAAATAGCCGTCCTCATAAAAATGTTGGCTATCTACCCTGACGGATCATGTTAACTTCTAAAGCCAAAACTTGGCATCTCAACTAGCAATGGTAACATAACTCGCAGTGGATAACTACATTAGTAACACTGTCAAATGTTATACTTAGCTGTAAAGTTTCATGTAGAGATATAGTTACTCATGTTCAAAGGTTGTCAATACATCAATGAAAATTTTCAAAGTGCTTTTAATGAGGGTTCCGTGTCAGTATTTCAACAACTGATAATCCATTTTGTTAGGTCCTTAGGATGTGCCATGAACCTTGTTCAAATCATATAAAATGTCAGAAACAAAAAACGGTAGATTGATTAAAACTTTTATGAACTATTTTATGTGAATTTAAGTGCATTATCTCTTTTGAATATTCTGCCTTCGAAAAACTGCTGAATAATTAGATGACGACGAGGTTTAGAAAAACCAATAAGCAAGACAATATTCTGTTTTGAATTGCAGCTTGTATTGTTTAATTTTATATGAACAGTATCAGTGACGTTTAAGAAGGTATCTCTGTTAAGCGAAGTTATGCAAAATGTTTTAAACTTGGAAAATTCGGATTTTTAAAAAAAAAAATCAGGTTGAAATATTCTCATCGATGGTAGACTAAAGTTTCGTTAGAAATATTGGAAAGTGATCAACAGTGTGGAGATTATCAGTGACCATCTAATTATAATCCAAAAGCAGAGAAGAAGAATGAATTGCCAGATCTAAGTGCGTATTTGCGCTCTTTCTTGGATGTAAAGATTTTTGGGACTTTGTGTTATATAGATATTAAATCTTTACATTTCGCCTCCGTCATTTATGTGCTTTGATCCAATTAAAATGTTTTGGATATTAAAATCTCCGAGTAGAACAGAAGTGTAGGCAGCTGTTGTCTAATTCATTTGGTTGTAGGTTGGTATTCGATTGTATAAAGATGGAACAAAATGTAATCACTCACCGGAGAGTGATGCTTACAGATACGAAGAAACGGCTTGTAAATATGTATTTAAAGAATGTCATATAGGTGTAGTAATTATTAAAGACCTTTTGCACGGGAGAACTTCTAAATACCTATTTATTAGGAGGATGTATATATTACATATTTTTCTATGCAGGTCTGGTGCTGCCGTGAGGACACGTATAAGTTTCTTCTGCATCCATGTATTCTTAGTCACCAAACCTATATGTAGCTGTAGGGTTCAGTTTCTTTCTAATGTTTGGATATTTTTAATGGATCGTGATGTCTGCATCTGGTAGACGTATGTAGGTCTGAGTATCCTCTGTTATATTTTGGACTGATCGTAGTATAGATGAAAAGGTTGGGACATGAAGGAAGGTTCTAGATTCCACAATCTTTCTAGTCTCTGGAAAGGGGATAAACCAGTTGAATTTCCTTTCCCTATTACGGAGCTTCCGTGATGCACCTTGTCTCAGGATATACAATATGAAGTGTCCTTAGACTACGTTTTTCGCACACATGGCTTTATGGATCGTTTTTCTTCTTGGTGACAGTGCTTATGATATCTGATATATAAGAGTGTATCTGGTATGTATATCGCAACCATAACATGCAAAAGTCCACCATTACTACATTGGGTAATGCTGGTGTTTGCTCAAGGTATGTATGATGGTGAAGAAAATTTAGATTAGCTTCTGGCTCATGTTGTGCACACATTTGATGCATTATTTGCGGAGTACATTATGCAAATTAATTTGTAAATCTTTGTGCATACCGGAAATCGCAATGTTCCAAATACTTTTCTCCTACACTTGATCTCTCTCAAGGACTTCTATATTTCTTCCTTTATATCTGATATTTTTCCGATAAAGGTTTTGACGTGATGGAATAATTTTATGATTGAATATTTTTATGAGGAAATATGGTGGGAGATAGTCTCAGCTTAATGAAGCTTTGATGACATAAGGAAATACATTGTTAGCTATTGAATCTATGTTCAGTTGATCAGTGGATACTCTGTTTAAGTAGGCAGGCTGCGGGATTGCACGAAATGATTGCGGAGGATCAACGATTCATGGGCTGTCTTTCCGGTGTTCAGTGAATATCCATATTTGAAATTACCTTCTACTATCTTGGGAAAAGTTGGAAACGTCTTGTATGAAGAACTAAATTCCTAATGCAAAAGAGAATTTCGAGAGTGTTGTAAATCATACTCTTGTCCAATAAGCACCATTGATGCATAATAAAATTAATCAATAAATAACTTCAATCTTTCCTGCCACTTCAGCCTAAAATGATTTACTAACCAGTCGCGCCGATAAGTAGAGAATTTGTTACCCAATATTATTCAAGTGAAAATCCCTGCAATATTCTATGAAGCAGAATTGCTGATATTATTTGCTGATGGATCCTGTCCTTAACGGTCCTATTTTCGATGTATTTTAAAACTTTGAAGTTGCTTCCCTCAAAAATTGTCGGTCTGGTGAAAAATAAGTGTTGTGCTTATAATCAGATAGGAAGCTTTTCTGAGATCGCCATTCTGCTGTGTAGTTTATTGTTCTTTTCAGGTCTCGTGGGTTTCATAGACCTGTTCACTGGTCATCTACCGTGCTTTGCGGGGATGACACACACTCGACTCAGACTAATCTGTGTCTCCCTGTCGTTTCGACCGACGGGAGCGTATGAGGGTACTCTAACAGCTCCGGAAGATCAACAGCGCACATAGGAAGTACGCAGATCAGTTTTGCAGTCTCATTCATGTCTCGTGGGTTTCGCAGACTTAGATCCCTGGTCATCAACCGCGCTTTGCGGGGATGGCACACACTCGACTCGGACTAATTAGTGTATACCTGCCGTTTCGACCGCCAGGAGCATATGAGAGTACTCTAACAGCTCCGGAAGACCAACAGCGCAATCAGGAAGTACGCGGATCAGTTTTATTCTCCGCTCAATCCTTCATACAGGCTGGATATACCATAGCTACCGGGGCATATGAGGGTGCTCTACAGCCTCGGCAATACATAATTAATCGGTATAATAATGATCACCATTGATTTTTTCATTTTTTCTTTTTGGTTTTATTTTTTTCTTTTCTTTGATGCTGGACATTTTTGTTTTTTGCCCCATCCACCCACCTTTTGTGGCTGCTATAAATGCAGCAAGCTCGATTTGCTGTATTTCTGTTTATGTATATATTATACCGCATCTCATTCTTCAATTTCTTAATATGTTTATTCTTCAGACTTTGTCCAAATTGTTATGTTACGCTGTAAATACATAGCAAAATTTTGGTTTAATACAGTTTGTCTTTGTTTTAATTATGTACACATATAATTTGACTTTGTAATATTTGAACGACTGACCTAATGACTTCTCTCTTTAACTCTCTGTCTTCCTTTCGACTATATCGATGTTATAAAGAGTAGGATGGCATTATGCACATTTAATTTTACAATCTCATCAAACACGTTAGTAATAAAGATACATGTTTTCATTTACCTTCTAAATGCTACAGGGAAATGCGTTATTCAAGTCACATTTAGGAATATTTTGCTTACACATCATTGAAATATTATTGACTTTTAAAATTATTTGTTACGTTCTGAACCGATTGAGAACTCTTCAAGTTAACAACTATTGGATGTGGTTTTTGGTTCAGTGTTTACAAACTGATAATTTTCCGATGGATGTCGGGTAGGGTTGCGTCGTAGCCTTCATATACTGGTTAGATGAGACAATATATTAGCTGTAAGCAAATAGATTAGTGAACAAGTGATGCATTATTAAGTCAGATAATAACATGCAAAAACTGAAATACCCTCACATGACGAATAGATCGCAACTTCTATTTGTTATATTCAGTCTCAATTTATCAAAAATTAGAAACCAAATTGAGTGATAATCATGCATGTTAATTTATATTATTATATCATATTATTTGTCTGTGTTATATATATATATATATATATATATATATATATATATATATATATATATATATATATATATATATATATATACATATATACATATACATATATATTTATATATATATATATATATATATATATATATATATATATATATATATATATATATTGTTATAACTCATTGTTTCTGTCGTTATCCGTACATATGTGCACGTGCGAATTCGTACAACCATTCAGATTAGAGCGCTAGCCAACAATTATTAGACCTTAAAACATTAAATTTACATGATTCAATTTAATTTAATTTAATTTAATTTAATTTAATTTAATTTAATTTAATTTAATTTTAATTTAATTTAATTTAATTTAATTTAATTTAATTTAATTTAATTTAATTTAATTTAATTATAAGGCTAGGCTGATTAGTTGTTCAAACCAGTTATAGGTTGGCATTTTTTGTATTTATGAGTTAATGACCAGGTTAGATTTTAAGATAAATACCGTAATGTTTAATTCTTTTAAATTTGTTTCAACACTGTGAACTAAGCTGTTTGTTTTTAATAAAATATTTGTTAGGTTCATTTGTCAAAAATCACATAAAGGAAATAAATGACATTCTTGTAAATGTTTCTATTTATATGTAGATGATGGGAGATATTCAGATAAGCAGAGGAAGTCTTAAATTGCTAAAACATATTTTGTGAACTTTTTATGGAATTTTTGGTCAAATGTCTTTTTCAGACCATCAACATTTATCCGTACAATTATTTCAAATAAAAGTTGGAATATTAAAGAATATAAAATTAAACCGCATAGAGTTTCATGCCATTTTGTGACTGCGCTTTTATTTGGGTTTGCAGACAGCTTATTAACGCAAAAAATGATCTTTGTTACAGATTATCAGTAATGAATATACAACTGATTCTGATGCACATTTATTTGGCAAAGAAATTCTACGCAGCAAATCTCAGAATCATCCCACTCACCAAAACAAACGTATTAAAAATGCAGAAATTATTTGCCAATACAAAACGTTTCACAAACAAATGATTACTTTTTGTTCAATTATGATCAATGTTCAGATATTACGTACCTTACCAAACCAAAGCTCAATCACGCCTCTCTCTCTCTCTCTCTCTCTCTCTCTCTCTCTCTCTCTCTCTCTCTCTCTCTCTCTCTCTCTCTCTCTCTCTCTCTCATCTTTTAGTATTAATGTATTAATGTACTATATCTGTCAAGAAGTTTTTGCACTACACGTGTCTGTATACTTGCTAATTAATGATGTTTGCAAAGGAGACTAGCTTGTAACTTGAAAAATTTCTTCCGATCCCTTATCCCTAAAACATGCTTGTAATCTTGACAATAAAATATGCTCAACAACAAAAAAAAACAATAAAAACAACAGAATAATATAGATGTACTTGCTTTACAAAAAAATCTTATTATCACCGTTGATGCACGTTGATCATTATTTTGTTTTTGTAAAATTATATTAATGAAAACACAACCCTTTAACCATTTTGAAAACCGTCATTTGTAATTATTTTGCAACAAACAGTAGGTTATTCTGATTATAGATGTCATGATAACGATAAGCCTATAATGTTGTACAAGTAGTTTTTATATGGAATATGCCAAAACAATTTTCGTTCGTTTATTTTTGGACCTAGTTCATCTTTAAACTGCGAAAGATATTAAACCTTTGATATTAATGATTGAGTTGTGATTCTAATAATCATATTTCGGCATTAATATGGACACATACGTATGTTGCATGATAGCTTTCGTAGTCCGATGTGAAGAAAAAGGCTCTCACAGCGGAAATAAAGATTTCATAAATTGTACGAAATGAAATAAGAACAAAAAAGGCAACGTTTATTGGCTTTGCAAAATACTTATAATACGAATTAGACATGATGCAGATGCAACCTTTACTTTCTCGTTAAAAGTTATTATTTTTACAATGACAGTGTAGAAATGAGCAAATAAGTATTTTCTTTAAAGCCGAGAGATATACACTCATCCATGTCTGATAGGGCAGAGAGTGATCAACTCTGGCTACGACGTTTTAATGCATTAGAAAACAAGCATTAACACTGGATGTCTCTTAAATCTTGTAATCGCAATGGCAGTTTTTTTTTGAAGACTGTGTATAACGAAATTTTATGCATTCAGAAGAAAGACAATCTGTTGAATGAATGTAACGTAATCGCGATAGCTCCTTACGCTTGGCGACTGCCAAGACACTCCTATTGAAAATTTAACTTCAAGGGCATGAAATTAGTAAAACTGTATGGGCAAACAACTCACAGCTCAAAAGGATAATGGCGTAACAACTCGTAGAAGTATTAAAATAATTGTACTATGAAAATTATGTGTGGCATGAAAAAGCTTACTAAAGTTATATTTAGAAAAAAAAGAATTGTACCAAAGAGCAAATGCATGCACATGTTTAATTTAAGGTGCAATTACTGCAAAGTTCCATCACACAGTATAACGAGATGTTACTAATTACTATCAAAGATAAATACAGGTATTCACAACCATTTGTCACTTGAATGTTATATGCAATTGATCGTAGGACACTACAGTGTTTGTATCTAAGCTTCTGCAATTTTACGTAAGATTTTCATTTTTCGAGAGAGTTTACATAAATCAAATGTTCACATTTTTAAGCATTCCTCTTTAATCATAACATATCTTGAATTCTGTGACTTTGACTTATTTAAACCATTATAATCTACATTTTAATAGATTACACGAAACAAGATGTAATATATCGAACATCTGAGCTTTTGATCGATTCTAATCAATAGCGAATATAATTATAATATTTGTTAGGTTTTGAACTTGCATGAAATGAAATCACAATATTTTCATTATGATAAATGCATTATACGTAAAGCTATGGAGAAGAAAACACTTGTCGCAACCTATATTTTAAGACGTTTATGATAGTTATGAGGTGAAAATAGTGTGCATGATGTACGTACAGGGTTTAACGGCATCTCATTAAATCCTGGCGATATAGTTCTGTTGCGAGATTAGATATTTCCAAAGACACATACCAAACACAGATATAGGCAAGAAAGGGTAGAATCTGTTCACTAAAAAGCAAACTTATCTTTTCGTAACCTATTCAGATGGAACATTAGGGACCCATTTTTAGACAACAAGGCAACCTCCATCTGACGTTTCTGACGCCATGCAGGACGACCAATCATTTCTATTCTACTTCTCCATACTTTCGATGTAAGCATAGTATACAACATATGAGTAAAATATATCCATACCTTTTGTTTGCTGTCTACATATGTATATATGTTTGAAACCATGACTCTGAAATACTTGAGGCTAAACTTTGGGGATAAAATCTGCTGTTTATCAGTGAGTTAATGTATCTAAGGCATGTGATTTGATCTAATATTATTCTCTTTGTCTATGAGTAAATATCATATTAAGGTATTTCTTAGATGTACCAATAGCGCTTCTCAAATTCAATTGTATCTTTTTCTAATGTGCTCCTCTCTGGACAATATCTTCAAAATCTTGGAGCAAATTGTTGCATAAACATTTTTTGGGGACATATCTCTGGGAATGTCCTGATTGTTGTCTATGAAATTGTCATAAATAATGTAACTAGTTTGTTATAAGATTTTTGCTGAACCTGAAGCTGTAACCTTTAACGCAATGTTTGTCCTGTTTAAGAAGGCTGCATAGAGAACAAAAAAAGCAAAATGACCCAAATAATAGCATTGAGTTTGTGTGTTTTTGTTCAAACATGCATATGTTATTGCCATAATAGGATACAATGGGATTGGGCACAAGTTCTAACAACTTAAATTAGCCATCTCCCTACATGATACAAATATTACAACACATTCAACATGAAAACATAAAAATGAATAATAATGTGTGTGTGTGTGTGTGTGAGAGAGAGAGAGAGACAATGACATTAATAACGATTTGATTAAGTTAAAGACTTGAAATATATTAAGGCATACACATCTTAGAAATACTTTTTACTGAGCAAACCTGTTTCTCTGCAACTTTTTTCAAAGTTATAAAGTACTTTCAAAAATAGCTTGAATTATTAGGATTAGATTTTTTATGTCAGAACTTGTTTCCATAACATGAGTGCAAAATACGAATGTTATGACTTCACTTTATTCAATACAAAACATAACCTAAAAACATAATAAAGAAACGTTTTATTTACTTACACGTATAACTAAGCTTGAATTGAAGTCCCTATATTAAGACATTAAGGTGATTCCATTTTACAAAACTAGTCCATGATGTGATACAGTCTCGTGAATGCAGTCAAAAAATGACGTATGCTACGAACAAATGGATAATTACTCGGATCAAGAAATATCTTCTCGACACCATATAATCACTAAAATCTATAAAAGGGACGTATATATTATTATCACAACCCGTGGCTTATTGCAATATTTTTTGCAAGCGTTTGAGTGTTTTAAAACAAAATCATTTGTAATGAAATACAAATATGTGCAAAATCAGCCAGGGAAAGGTCTCTCAAGTATAACATTATAAGGTATTGTCGCTAAAGAGGTGTAATAAAATCATGAGTTAATTCAATATTGTCTAGACTTAATAATGATGTCTACAAATGTGGAGTACAGTCCTGATAAAAGTATTCTAAATTGGAACTTTTTATTGACCTCGGATTTTACTAACACAGATGCATATTTCAAAGCAACCAAACGTCCTTTGATCGTGATCAGTTTTTTTCTTAAAGGCTCGAAAGTAGTCACTGTAAGGCCTTGAAAGTACTCACTGCAAGGCCATGGAAGTAGTCACTGATTTTGGAGGGTGAAAATAGTTGCAATCCGGAGTGGGCACTGTTGCCATTTAAGTATTACCTGTACGCATGACTGAGCATTAATTGATGGCAGCCGTGGAAATATGATTGTGAAGATATAAAAATGCTCGACAAGCACAGTCGATTTATGGTGTTGGATTATGTAATTATAGAAATGCCAATAAATTTAAAGTGTTGTATCAAGCACACTTTAGCCCCCAGTTACCCTGTGACATCGCCATGACTGATATGTCTAAACATATGGCGAAATTGTGCTATTGAGCTCATTTCCATCGAAGTCTTATTGTCCATGTTCGACGACAGTCTTGAAAGAGAAAGATTTTAAGTTATATATATATATATATATATATATATATATATTTATATATATATATATAATTTTATTTATATTTATATATATATATATATATATATATTCATTTATATATATATATATATATATATATATATATATATATATATATATATATATATATATATATATATATATATAAATTTACGCATTTCAGTGATGTAAAAGAATCTGAGTGTAAAAGGAAAATGATATTTGGTGTTAGCTGCTGTAGACAACTACATCATTTATATACTTTGATACATTTTGTTTCCTATTTTCTGTCGATTTTATATGATGTTTCATACATATCACGACCCCAATCCATAATGATAACAAACACCACCCACCACTCCAATGTGATTTCCAATCAAATTTACAATACAATCACTAGATTAAATATTCACCATTAAAAATTAAAAACATGGAATCGAACAAACATTCTTGCACTCCAGCATTCACCCCTTGTGCCAATGAAAACATATGGGAAGCTTTACAAGTCAGTCTTCAGAAAATATTGCAGTTTGTTTCGAGAATATGTTGTAATAGCTGTAATTAAAGGTCAGGGTTATATGACAATCAAGGGTCTCAATGAACATTGACAAGAGTTTGCTTTTGAGAGAACGAAATGCGTTGCAATGTGTGCCGAAACAATACTTGCCATGCGCAAAGGAAATGTTGGCAGAAGCGAAGAATATCCTGATCTAAACGAAATACAAAATGACCGTACCAAGTTGCATAAATTGCTGACATGACCCGCTTTAACAATCTATCCTATAATAATATATAAAGAGTTGTCAGTCTTCCCTACTGAAGACGGGCATTGTATCTGGAGTGAAAAGGAGAATAAAAGAAAATTTACTATCTAAAAGTGAATGCTTTATTGATAAATGCTGTTAAACGTTTATATTTTGAGTGACTAGGTAAAATTTACACATTGATAAACACCTCCAAGGGTAGCAAATACTTATTATTATCCTGAAACAACTCTAGAAAAGACATCGAAAACATTGCATATTTCAATGAAGACAGTTAAGAGAAACGTGGGGTTTGAAGTTGATTTGTCCTCAGACAACCTTTCCCCAGTCCTTAGGTATGAACATGCGAGAGTTTGCCTTTTTATAATAAAGTTCAATAATGTCGCAATATTCAGAACCTGGAGAGAAATACAGAAACAATGGCGGATTGAATCAGGCATATTTATCAAATTGTTTTATTGAAATAATTTCATAAATAAAAGCCAATTTCCCTTGATGCTACGGATTTGAGAATATTTATTACCCGTCTGCAGCAAGCTGTCATTAACCTAATAGTCTTACATTCCTCAACAAATAAAATTGCGATATTAAAAAAATTAATTCAATATATTCAATATAACCACACACACACACATACATACATATATATATATATATATATATATATATATATATATATATATATATATATATATATATATATATATATATATATATATATATATATATATCTGAAGCTAATAAATATCTTGTTTTTATTATACTATCACTTACAACATATAAAGTATGTATCCCTCTCTAAAATATGTATTTAGCATTGACTATATGCACTTATAAGCAAATTTGGAAAGTGGTCTGCTTAGCTAATTAGTTGTTAATGACCAAAGTAGATTCACTAATATTTCGTTTCGTCAGTAATAAACTCTGGAACACATCTATGTTTAATTTTCTGTGACTTAAATAAACTGAAACAATTCTGAAAATTCAAGTATGAAGAACATCCGTATATGATTATTTGTGACAGGTATCTGTATCAAGCCATGGATATCAAATAATTTGTTATTTATACCTTAATCATGGTTCTAAGTCTCTCCATTATTTATACAATGAAACAAGTTTTGTGCGAGAAACGTCAACATCTATAACGAATACTGACATATTCAATACGTCTTAGTCCTCCAACGCAGCTGATTACAACAACTTGTATTCGATGTAGTGTCCTCGAGGCTTTTATTAGAGCTATAATATCAATTTTAGTGGGTGTCTGGAATGCAATACTTAATAAGACATAAAAATCAAGTGATTGCTAATTTAAGCAAATTGAATTTGGCTCTGACCATATTTATTCGATTTATAATCAGCTAAGTCAAATGCGGACAGGAACAAATAATTCGCTTAAAATTTAACAGACAACCAGATAAAAGTTGGTAAAAGCCGACATAAAGCCTTATAGATGAGTTCCTGATCTTATTATTTTAGGAAGATTCATTTTTGATAAAACTCTTTAATGAGAAACCTTGTTTTACTAGCACGTGTTATGCTTATACAGCTATCATGCATCTATTAATTGCCAGCCAATCCACTTAAAGATGCCATGATGCTAAGGTGAAAGTCACCTATCGCAAGGCAATTCTCGAAATTTTAACAGAATCACATATGTGATATAAATAATATAGTGTAATCTAAATGAAACGTAAGAGGTTTTATTGTGTTCTGCATTAATATAGCATTTTTGGTGATTGTTTTGTCAATCAGTCAGTTGTATCCTTTTATATTTGCCTTTACTGTAAAATTTTCATGTTGATACAGACTGACCGATTTAGAAATTTAAACTTCATTTGTAATGTAGACCAATACTTCAATATCATTCTATCAAGGAAAGGTAAAACCCGTTGAAACGCGATGTTTGGGATCCGAAGAATATCATTGCGATGTAAGAGAAATCGCGTTAGAAAAATTTGTCTGAAAACTTCCCCATATAAGACTTGCCCTGAAATTTTAATGTCATCAATTTTTGCTAACCTCTTGATCATATACTGTTTGTTTTTGGAAAAGTTCGGAAGTTAAGGCGACATTAAACGCAGAGCTGGAATGAAAAATCTGCTAGGGATACGAATACTCCGCTTTTCCGAGAGCGTGTAATTACAATGTTAAAAAGAGAGGTCACCTTTAAGTAAACAACGAGAGTCATACTGCTAAAGAGTTAAAAATGTAATCGTATTATAAGGAATTGCATTTTAACGGGTCTTACCTGTATTAAGTTGTATAGTGACTATACATAAATCAATGGGTGCGATTGAAGTTAAAAGGTTTTGATTTCAGATTTTCAAATGTTATTTTGTGCCATACTTTCTAAACTATTGGTCTTTATCCAGTATAATTAATGTAATAAAGTGAAAATTATTCCTCCGTACACTGAAATGGGTTGTGCTACTTTCTTTTTCTGACCCAGAGAACGTTAGCTTGCACGGAATGAAAGACCATTCATAAGAAGTGCAAGCACTCCTGCAAATCGAACCAATAAAATTTTATATTCTATATTAAAAAATTGAATATCAACTAATTTTCATTAATTTGTTAGGTTCTGTTAGATTTCTAGCTATTTCTACCCTGCAAGAGTCAAAAGCAGATGTTTTAGTTTTGTACCATACACAATTATGCTATATATATAGCATAATTATGCTATATATATATATATATATATATATATATATATATATATATATATATATATATATATATATATATATATATATATATATATATATATATATATATGTGTGTGTGTGTGTGTGTGTGTGTGTGTGTGTGTGTGTGTATATATAGTAAGTGAATGTCAACGAACCTAGACGGTATTGCTATGTATAAAGTTAATTTGTTTCTCTTTTTGCTTTGGGGTAAAACTGCTTTGGCGACATGCTGATATATCTATTTTCAACTATTCTTTATTAGTCTTCCCTGTGCTGCCCGCTATAAAATATCACATAATTAGAGGATCATGCTATTGTTGTGTAATAGGCAGAATAGAGAAGTCGATTCAAACAATACCATATCAAAAAAGTTGAATCATTCACAGTCTTTAAAGACTAAACCATAAGGCAATTCATCAAAAGATCGGAACTGCATTTAACGTTTTGTCTCGTTGTCCCAATACATTTCACGTTTATGATGTTGATATACGATTGATAGAAGACTGAAACAGAAATTGATTTAATTACAGAAAAAGAGACGTATGTATTTCCTTATCGACTACAAATTGTTTGTAGCAGTTATCGGTTAAACCAATCTATTGCACGTTGACGAAGAACAATTGCCGCCATTAATTGCCATGTCGTCTGGAAATACTCTAGCTCTGTAATAAAAAGACACCACAATAACGTAGCATTGATTATTTATAGTTAAGAAGACCAAGTTAGATCCATTCTAGAACAAGCTGAGTTCGAATTATTGCTGAAACTATATTTATATTGAATTGTGCAGATCAGAAGTGAATTCTAAACCAAAACGAATAAAGGTTTTTCATTCCTGATCTATAATTGGGTGGCTACACTGCGCAGACATCGGTCTCTTCATCTCTCTATCACTCAGTATATCTATCTTTCATGATCAAAAAGATATCTTGCACAGACGAAAAGAATGTTATATGAAGACATTTTGCCTAATACATTGACTAAATGAAGCATATCTTGTTTGATGAATATAACATTTTCTTATTCAAGATTATACAGTGTTTAAAGATTCAATATCACTTGTACACAGAAGTCTTGTTGATTCAAGAATTATATCTTGCTTAAAGAATAAAAACATTAGTTTAGACTGGTACTATTTTTGTTTTAATAATGCTGTACTTTTAGTGACTTTTGTTGCAATGAACAGAATGTTTTATAAATGAGGTAAACATCTGATTAACCGAAGCAAAGCAAAGACAAACACGACTGGCTTATTTATTCATAATAATAATACATATTGAAGCGAACGTGAATAATTGTTTTTTTATATGTTATAGAGAAAGAATTCAAATTAATTCGTAAATTATATTATGCGAATACATTAACACCAAAACCTTCCCTTACAGGTAATAATGTTATGACCATATGACACAAGCAATGATAATTATACATGGCTGTTATGCATAATTAGTTTGTTTTGTGTGCTTGACCATTATCCATGACTCAGGAAAGAGGTTTAAATCGTACCTTTATTTTGTTTTTTTAGTTAACTATAAATAAAAACAAATCTTGGTTTGAGCACAAATCATAACCAGAATTTAATGATGACCTTAGACGGTTCTAGTGATGTGATTATGATTTTTAACGTAGCTTTATCACTTTTTCAGTCATATCACTTCGATGTCTGCAGTGTGGCATTTTACAGTGATGTTTAGCACTGGAACATTATGCCGAAGACATGTAGCATGATGTTCCAACCAGGCACAGTATCTTGATACCAGGCCGACCAGTACTATCACTAACTTCTTAATGCTGAGCGTCAAGCGAGGCAGCTGTTAGTACCATTTTTGTAAGTCTTTTGTATGACTCGATCGGGGATAGAACCCACGACCTCCCGAATCCAAGGCGGACGCTTTAACCACTTGGCTACCGGAGCGGTTAGATGGTTATAGATGCAAATTGTAGATCAGAAGGAAAAAATCAAATGAAGTCAATGAAACACCTTGGATGTGGAAATGCGGGTCTTGTTATCCACCCAATGAAAACAATATTATACATATCAGGTAAGTTGTAAGTACTTGACAACTGTGTTGTCCCAAGACGAGTTTACGTTATACACGTTTACATACTGCAACACTTAAGGTGCAATAGGTTTTATAGAGTGACATAAAGAAATGCTTCATTTATTTAATACTTTCAGACGAAAGCGCCAATATAGGCTGAATCTCTGGAACTACAGGATGGAAATGTTTCATCATTATTGTTGATGGTGAATATACAGTTTATTTCCTTAACCTCATCATATCCAGTTTTGCCAATGCAGCTAATGAAATATGCCACGAAACAAACATTGATTTGTAAATCATGTGGAATACATTCCTGAATTCAATTAGAATTAACGCGATTCCATTTGCAAAAATTGATTATTTCTGTTTTGTTATAAAGTTACTCCTCGTCTTTCCTCCGTTCATTGTCCTGTACATTCTCTATAAAAAGTTCAAGATATTGGTTGAAAAATTCAACATGCCTGTTTGAGGCTATGGTGTAGGAGCCAAAAAGCATGTTAAAAATAAAACATCGACACTATATTAAGAACAATGAAAAATGAACCAATGTTGAAACAGTCAAATGTTCTAACTGGATAAAAAGTCCCTATTGTTGTTATGATTTTCTTTTCAGACGACTATAACAAGTCAAAAGAAAACAATTTTATTTTGGATTATGTATATATTAACAACGACACAGTGATATTTTAAAGTCGAAAGTTAATTGCAAATGCCATTTCGTAAGATGGTATAGAAAATGTTGTCCCTTTTAGTTTTCACAAAAGTTATCATTGAGTTTAAAGGATTAAAACTACAGGAAAAGAAACATGTGAAAATTTGTTGAAATATGGATAAAGTTTGAATTACAATGACTATGTTCAGAATCATTGATTGAATCTAATAAATGAAATTCTTACGGGTAATGACTATAAAGTCCTTTTTAAAAGGCAAGGAGATAATGACTGATTGATAAGTATGATTTTTATAATTGCCAATCTCATACTGACACAAAAGAATCAGGAAGCCGTGTGTATATTATTATAGTATATATTATATATTTCTGTCAACTCACATTATTAACGGTTGCGTATGGATGACTTATTGCTTTGTCATTCAAGCAGACGAGTCTGACAAATACAATTATGTCGTATAAAGGTTTGCTCTGACTTCTATGATTTTGTTGTTAGGATATAATCATTTAAATTTTCTCGTCAACAGCATCTCAAATTAATGTAATTAGACTGATCATTATGACATTTAGCTATTGATTTGTGTTTGATTTTATAAATTCTTCTTTACCTTACATATAGAGGCTTTTATTACCGTTAGTTTATTTAGTGGGTCTAGAAGGAACGATCCAATGAAGGATAAACCTTTACGAATTATTTAAAAGATAAAAATTGTTCCGACTTTTAATTATCGTTATAGTTTGTCTGACTACGATAAAACAATATATGTAGGGATAGTTTGTAGCAATGAGGAAGAAAGGATAACAGGTCAGATTTGTTTAAATATGTTTATCTAACGAGCACTTGTAATGAACAGTTTCCTTAGAAGCATGGATTGATCTTTGTGCACCGAGCAACATGAGATTTATTACTCCTTAAAGGTCGAATGTAATCAAAATGTTTGCCTAATCTTATCAGCCGAAGATTTCTTGAATGTTGCCCGGAATCAATTAAATAACATCCACTGGCGTCAATTTGCGCTGGCTGGAATTAATGCAACATTTCTTAATTATTATATTTTCTCAAGACAGGAAGTCGTTCCAAATATAGACAACGTTTCTGCTATGACGCTTATTGGAAAGTGTATTTTACTTTTTTCTTACGGTTTCTTTGATTATTCTAAAAACAGTATTAACTGGGGTATATTTTTCTGCGTTTAAAATAAATGTGGAGCTACATTAACTTTTGATATGAAGGCTTGGGCAAACACAATTTGGGTCACGCGTTGCGTCAAGTAAATTTATACGTAATATTTCACGCAAATTTTAACGCGTTTTAAAGATAAACAAAATTCATTATTTTTGTTTTACTCATAGCCAAGGTTTGCATGTTTGGATCATAGAATTACATAGCAAACCACCCTGTCTCTTTTCTTCTAATAAGAAACCTCCTTAATTTAACTGGTTCAGATGAGAACTTTTAACGCCTAAGTATCAAGTAATGTTTTTCAAGCTATAAGATTTGATGTCAATATAAAGGTTTATCAAAGCCGGTTTGTACATCTGTTTCGAAGTCATATTTTGTTTCTTCTATAAAGGATCAAGTTTTGATATTCATTATTATACACATGAAATAATTAATAAAAAAATAATTAAAATGTAAACTGATTAATCATGAAGTTGACTTTGCCAATAGTGAGGAAATAAACCTCAATATGTTCTCAGATATATCGGCAGTTGCAATTTTACTATGCTTAGTACTGCAACCTCTGAGATGATATCATGATACAGAAGGGGAATTTATAATTTATCAGTTATGGCATCTTCCTATAGAGAAAAATGCTATGATATACCCTTCAAAACAATATCTAAGCAGAAAAATCATCGAATTGGAAATGCTTTTTTTGATAATTCTATATTCACAAAAGCGGACTAAATGTTATATCAGATGACACAGACCCTGATAACACTATATGCCAGATTTAAATTCCTGCCTTCCAGCTTGTCTGACATGTTTTAAATCAATAGAATCTCTAATGTTTTGTAAACAACAGGCAACGAAATTGGAAACAAGTGTACATAATCAACCGAATAGGAATTCATTGTTAAGTAAGACGAATTCGCAGTTCATTATTCTCTCGTTTGTTTCTCGTTTATAATTAAATGGCTTAAATTTCTTTTAATTAGTAACGAAAGATTTGTTTCTTACAAAATGCAATTGCTTTTCACAACACTAGCAAGCTTTGTAGGTCCGTAATTCAGACATTAATGCATTGCAGCCTCGACTTTGATACTAAATTAAATGCTCTACAACATTGTAGTTTGGAGGGCTTTTACTTGTTGATACACAGGTATAAAATGTGATGGTCTATCTATTTGTAGTAGTCTATTAATGAATGCAACAAATAAGTCATGAACTGCAGATAATAAATAGACACTTTACTCTGTGTATTTCCCCTTGCATTAGATTCGCATAAAATTGAGACATTTCTTTGCCGCGCAGTGCACACAAATATTTATATCTCCATTTGAGCTTGTAGAATTTATAATTGACCCGATGTGTCCTTGAACATCAAGGAAGGTTACCACGTGGCGCAACCTGTTTGATGGAATAGTGATTGTTTGTAATGTACTTTGGAAGGCAGCAGTCAAACTGAAATGCATGAAACATTCAGTTCACATAACATTTTTCATCTGTAACTGATCTCGATATGTTGTAAAATTAACTTGATTCATACAACCAAATATGTGCTCACTGTCGTAAGTGGCGCGACTTTGTTTACATAACCAGGTTAACCATCAATTCCCAATCCTTTTCTGTGATTAAACTGCCAGAAAATGTTGCCAATATAAATATCAATGCAGTAGAAAGTAGTCTGCATAGGGTCTGAGCAGAATGATAATTACATATCGACCTGCACGAAAAATGTCACGTGAACTGCCTTGGATGAACATTTCGTTTACTCTAGATACTAATACAAATTGCTTCTGTTGTTATTGTTTTGAGTTTAATATCATTTCTCAGCGCGATATAGGCTGTATATGGCGGACAGGATTTGGAATATCAAGAGCTTAGCAGAGATAGAGGATTTACGTGTTCAAAAAAAGAATCTATTAAAACTGGATAAAGTATGGAAGCTGGCATTGTGAGTTTTAAACGCATATGTTGAAAAGATAACCTTCTTCATAAAGAACAAGACCAAATTTTAAACGGAACCCACAAACCTACCTCAAATTCTAAACAACTACTAAGACCCAATGAGGTGTAACCACAATACAAAAGAATACACCTCCTTTAAGCCAGTAGCTTCTCGTGGGTCGTTGGTTCGTTCCGGTGATTTCCCGGTTTCTACCTCCACCATTAATACTGGCTGCCAAGTATAGCCTATCGTGTGCTGAAATAAGGTGTTAAGTCCCACAAACAACAACCAAGGCTCCTCCCAGTACTACATCGTAGGATATAGCCTTTCGTTTTCCATTCCTCTTATGGATTGTGTATATTCCACCATTAAGCACCACAGCCAATCAGTCTGTTCTTAACAATCTTAACCAACAGTTACCAGCACTTTTGTTTTAAATTGGCTCTTTCTATGGTCATTAACACTTTTGAACTTCAGGTTGTATGTGTGTATATATATATATATATATATATATATATATATATATATATATATATATATATATATATATATATATATATATATATATATATATATATATATATATATATATATATATATATGCATTACGTGAGACAAATATGCAAACATCACTATTACCACATTCAAGAATATAATAGTGAATTGATTTTTATGCTTAAAGTGCCTTGCAAATGTTATTTCCTCTATATTTTCCTTTCCAGTTGCCATAATTTATCATTCAGCTAAAAGGTGTCATCATACATCATATCTTAATGGTAGTAATAATAATAACTGAATAAATGATTCATAGAAAATCACTTGATGCTCTTGTTTGTCAGCGGAATATGCATAATGATTTAAATGCCATTTATTTACAATTATATATATATATATATCTATACATATCTATATATATATATATATATATATATATATATATATATATATATATATATATATATATATATATATATATATATATATATAATTGCAGAAATTGTTAAAGATATCCACTATTTTTTTGTAACTGTAAGTCATCAAGAACGACTTTCATGAGCGAATTACTGCAAATATTGATCTGAAATAGGTTTAGCTATAGACTTTTCTTCTGGGCTATCATTAAGTCGAATCTATATCAAAGCCATAAAATACATTTTTTAATGCCAGATATCTAAATAATTTCTATATTGCAAACGTGTCATATAAGCCTAAATTATTTACAAGCAAAAATCTACACTGGATCTTTGTTTATACAAATATTTCAGTATTTGTATTGTATTTATTGCTGATTCAAACGTGGAATTCCAATTATGCTGGCTTGATGGTGCTTTCTTTTTTACATCTGGGACGACGACCTGCAATAAAAAGTTTATATCGGAAGAGTTGAATGTCCTTAACAAAATTAATCAATAAATTCCCATATCCTCTTTTAGAAGTCACAAGCCAGTTTGAGTCCTAATATTGAGCGCCATTTATACGAATTCAGTGCTGATGAAAATCAGCGATAGCCAAATTACGTACTGCTTGTATGTCATAAATAAATGTAATATTTTTGTAAGATAATTTATCTGTTACTCATACCCAAGCGAAATTTTGTCGATTTAGCTGAAATCTGTCAAGAAGAAATCTATGTTACGTAATAATTAAATCTACTGATGGCTTTGAGCCTTTTTCACATAAATAAACTTTAAATATGTATTATATAATACAATGTTACTACGTTAATAGAGAAAGTATTCTTTTCCTCATTTATTACGATCTGGATTTTTTTCAAATAGAATCACACGTCATCGAATAAATATTTATAGCAAAATAAAACTCCAGTTGATGATAGAATTGCTTATCATATAAAATGGCCCATTACATTCCAAAGCATTTGAAACAAAAGAAAATGGAAATGGAAAACGAATGGTGCTGGAAAATAAGTATGACACATAAAACTCATGCATTTTAAATGCGTTTGAGGATTGCAAATTAAAGCAAATCTATGGTCATACATAATTTCAAGGTCGGATCAAGTAGTGTTGGCCTAATGGTTATGATCTGTCCATTTACTTTTCTGACGTTTAGATCTCCCTTAAGTGTCGCAAACAACTTGTCAGAATAACATTTAGGTACAAAATTATACTAATATGACATGTAACATAAATCAGCGCATCTATATTATTTTTTTGGGTATTTTTCTTTTTCTACGGAAGCCGTTTTAATACAAAACCCTAAACTGTTTCATTTTTTATTATAATGAATATAATGGACATATCTGTACCAAATTTAACTATTTTGTCTAGATCTACCATATTCAATATCTATCTATCTATCTATCTATCTATCTATCTATCTATCTATCTATCTATCTATCTATCTATCTATCTATCTATCTGTCTGTCTGTCTGTCTGTCTGTCTGTCTGTCTGTCTATCTATCTATCTATCTATCTATCTATCTATCTATCTATCTATCTATCTGTCTATCAACACACACACACACACACGCACACACACACGCAAGCACACACACCATTATTTATTATTAATCCTATCCTGATTACTTTATCTTGTCGAGTTGTCAGCATCAGAACATCTGGATAATTACAAGATGTTTTCGATTAATTAGAAATGGATACCTAGGAAAACGATATATTTTGTCTAATAACATTCAAGTTGCAGAAATTTAATAAACTTGAATAAAGTTAATTATATTTCACTGAAAAAACAAACTTAATCTTAAGTTTGTTTTTGAGTGAAATATAATTGATTTATAATATCAGTTGAAATATTACTAATATTTCAACTTTAGTAATATAAACTTTATCTTGCATCATGAAGCAAATTACATACTGATCAGTAGACATGAGAATAAATATGGCAGTTTATGAATGAAGCGCTTGAAATAGCAATAACTAATTTTGACTAGGATCATTGTTAGTAACTCTAATTCTTAGGGAGTAACACATTGTGATGTACAGTTATTGTACAGTGTTTAGCATCAATGAATGAACGTTTTTCTGCTAAACCAAGCTCAATACGGTGTATGAGGTTCTTGTGGGAACTTGCCATTGGAATGACACCATTATTTTGACACATATTTATGACAATTTTTTGGAACTTGATGGTACAGATATCTTACAGAGAATACAAATCATTTACGTCCGTATGCTAAGTGAGGTTATGACATAGTTGCATACGGTTGCAAGTAAAAAAGGAGTGGATGTTTATACGGAATTGGAAAAAAGAACATAATTGTTCGACTTCAAGTAAATAGTGCAATTTTGACCCTGTCTTGAGTAAATGAAGGTAAAGTTGGATTAATAAAAATATAAATAAAACATACTTACTTCGAGATATGCCTTATTTCATAATTCCATGTTTTATATAATGTCCATTGCAATAAATTAGCCTTTCTATGCCAGTAAAGTAATTAAAGAATTACAGAAGAAACATATTTTTCAAAATTTCGAAACAAATCAATGAGCATAATTATACTCGATATGTTTTCCCTTAGGTTTGTAATTCTCCTCCATGGAACCAAACCTTGTAAAATACAGTTTGATACATTTATTGAAGAACGTCCATTAAATGCTACTATTTTCTTTGATATCAAGGCTACTTGTAAAGTTTAGGAAAATTATTCGTGAAAATGAACTAAGATTGCATGCAATATTTGTCTTTATTATGAGAGAATTATTTCTCTGATTCGATATTTCTCATGAAATACATTACTATCGAAAGGTTATCAGTATTCGTAAGCTATGAGTTTGATCAGACTGATTTTAGTCAGTTCTTCACATTTACATTTAAGATTTTTTCGGTTTAAATGTACGTTTTGTATATGACACAACTCTAACAAAAAGAACAAAGGATTGGTTCAAATGAAGGCTTTGATAAAGGATATCAAGGAAGACAACGCAAATCTAGCCTTTCTGTGCTATATTTATCGCCAAAATACATATGAAGCTGAATGTGGTTCAAAAAACATTTTTACAACCTCTAAGAGAGTGAATATATAGCTAAAAATAAAATCAGTTCGCAATGATGTTTCTGTCTTCGTTGATGATGTTGTTGCTATTTTCGCCATCGTTGTTGATATTGTCAACCCCATTAAGTCCAACTTGAAGCCCATGGTTATCGGGCGAATGCATGCAAACAAACAATTTATATTGTTTGAATCAATCAGAAATAATGGAATCCGCCATTCAAACGTGGTTCTATTCAGATTATCAACTAACCAATTGTCCTTAATCTTGTCAATATTCCTCTACCCTATTCCAGCCAAGCCTAAATTCTGATGGGGAAAATATACGCTTCATTTGGAAACTCCATCAAGGCTGTTAATGCCAAGAGTAGTCTTAGTAATCTACGGTACTTAAGAAATGACTTTTATAATAAAATAATCTGTTATAAAGTGTTTATTTCTAAAATAATTTGACTTAGAAAAATGGCGGTTGGTTAATTGCAAATACCATTGACAAGATCCCATTGGGATTGTATCCACGAAAAAGAAAAATAAATAAATTTATATGCCAATAAAAGCTCAGCACAATTTGTCTGCATATTGTCATAAACGAAAGAACCGTTTGTAAAAGAATTGTTGAAATCTTTTAATCTATAATCGTTTACTTTATTCCGTATTCAACATCAAACCAGTAGTTCTCAAAATCTGTATTCAAAATATTTTTCATTAAGTGTGAGTAGGGTATTATAATTGTAAACGAAACTCAATTTTGTGTATCTCAGAGCAGTTAACTATTTTTTTTAATGCTATACCTTATCTCTCATGCCAGCGACTTACATTGAAATAAAGACCGTGTATATTTTGCTGAAACAACTGAATTGACGAAAGTCAAAATGAACGATAAATAGATTCGCAATATTATGTCTCTTAATATTGCACACTTTTGGTTTGACGCCACTTGTTTCTAGTTACGTAATGTCGTAAAGAAACTTATTTTGCTGTTGTTTTCAACAAAATCTTCAAATTGTTTATGTTACAATAAAAATGACATTATCACACGATCTAATTGCAAGTAAAAATCATTTGTCGACAGTCAAACTTGCACTTATGATGTCACAACCGGTAGTAAAACTGTTATGACAAATCGCAAGTACGCAAAATTTCTGAATAGTCGAACGTTTAAATATATGGCAGTAAATTCTACTGACACTGAAAGTATAACGTCATTGTGACGTCATCCCACTTCATATGAGGGGGTAAAGGAGAATGCAGGATATTGCTACAATTCGATAAATGTACGAGAATCTATGATTGAATAAAACAGAATGTGGATGAACGAAATTATATAAACGGTTAAGTGTGTGTACGTATTTGAATGTGTGTCTTTGTGTATGTCTGTGTGTTTGAATTGGATTTTCATCATAGCTTGAAATAGTTTTAAACGTGTCTCCATTTCATCGGCGGTAAAAAAAGTAGTTGATTATTCACTGCAGTTAATTATCGATATGTTCTCTTGTAAAATGCACTAATTCAAAAAGTATCATTTACTTGATGTTAGCACTGGATTTAATGTCAAAGTATTTGTCAGATTTAAGATTATGTGAAGCTTTCAATGTGAATTTTACTTTTTCCTGTAGCCATATAATGTTCTTCTTGGTATATACTGTATTTATTCAATTCAGATTGCATTTGCCAAGCTTCTTTAGAATGGATGTGTGGCTTCCGTATATATCTTGCTTTGTAAAAGTTGGTGCATTTATACTACTTCACGCGTTAAATAACCATCTCTAGTTTCAAATTAGAACAGTCTCTTGAGTACAAGAACGTTTTGCCTGTAAACTGGAAAAAGAGACATTCTCTGAGCGAGACGACCCATCGTTATACCTTGTCATCTTTTTGCGACTATACTTTTGTAACCACAATTATGATACTTGAAACCACATAAAGGACAGGAAATTAAATGAAGAAATGGATGTTCAAGAACCCTGCCTGAATCGATGTTGGTAAAGAGGCGTAGCTGATTGTAAATATGTAGGAGTTTGCAAGAATCAATTTGCCGTAAAGTCGAATGTTGATTACTTTATACAAGACGTTTTGAGAGCCGAGATATTGCAGCATATCGATCTTTTAATCGAGCATCACTTTCTGATGATTATAGAAATACATTCATAGAGGCTTTGTCCATTGTAAGATGAGGTGAATAACATTTGTTCAATATTCACCAAGGTCACATTAAAGCTGTGCTACAAGCAAGTTAAGCTCAATGACTTTAATATAACCCATTAAACAATGGGTGACTAACTGATGAGACCAGGCCATTCAGACCACCCGTCGAACTCAGCTTGAGGACACACTGGTCGGTCTCATCGGCGAGGTGACCATTGACCTCTTTGCTACTTAGCTACTATGACCTTCTTTTCCAAAGACACGGTCACAACCCTGCTTCTATTTTTAACGTTATTCTTCAATGGATCTTTTCACTATTTCGCCTCAGTCATCAAAATATTCCTATTATGATTTGTAGGCCAATTATGCTTAAAGAAATATAAAATGGCATTTGTTACTACTGTTAAGTACGCCTAAAGTTGTACGCAAATGGACATGGCAGGTTGTCTAAGTTACACATATTTTGCCTTCAGTTTTTATTCGTAAGTCATGCGCGCGAAGGAAAACATGTACAAATTTAAATTTGCATATGTGTTGGGCTGTTATGAAAGAGATCTTCCTTCAAAAACGCAAACGCTATTAATTTTGAAGGACTTCAAAGCAACGGAAATCTGGCATAATTTGAGTATTTAATTGAATACAGGCACATTTAGGAACAAAGTTAACTTGATATCACATTTTTCATTTCAGCATGTGAATTGTGCAGGTATTATGGATATGGTATAACTATCTCATGTAAACATACAATCACTTTTATAACTAATTTGTTGACCAAATCGACCCTGTTGAACATTATACTGTGTGAAAATGTATGCCGCTTTCTTGGTAACGTTCTAATATTTCAGGTATCAATCTCTGCATTTATATGTAAGTATCCATACAGTCTGAGGAAATTTGAAATTATCTTCTATCATGAAATTTACAAGAACTAGATAGATGGATTGTAGGTTTATTTCACTGAGCCATTGCGATGATATTGCATCATATTTTAGTACCCCAAAAATAATGAATTGTTTTATTTTATATCTTATTATTTGAAAACCTCTAAACAGTTGAAAGTATACTTACATTCACCAGACAACAGCATTAAGGCCTTAACTGGAAATAATCCATTTGCATAAAGATGATGCCCAAACAGTATTTTGGCCTGTCCCAGAAAGGTGATTTTAATAACTTCACTCAAATAGAAACATTTTCGAAATTGCAGCATTATCTATACTGATTTCTTGCTTGTTTTTGACAATATTTTGCTAACATACATAATGCACAAGCTTTCCTACAAGAAATATGTTTAATATATTATGTCATACTAACAGTGGTGACTGAGAGCACAACATATAATAAAAGTTAACACAAAACTTCTGAACATAAAATCTTGTATTCAGATTATTACTTCTACCTAACGATGACGATGATGATCATAAGCAAGCATATACAATTTTCTTCAATTAATATTATGGATATAATTATTGTGTTATTTTGCTAAAAACACAAGCAAGATACTTTAAAATTGATCAACGACAAATTATAAGCAAAAATGCAAATTTCAGGCCTCTCCGCAAAACATTTAACTTGTAGATTGAGTTAATTCTGTGGTGCACATCATAATTTGCATCCTTTGTTCAGAAATACCGCACACACACACACACACACATATATATATATATATATATATATATATATATATATATATATATATATATATATATATATATATATATATATATATATGTATATAGTAGATTAAGGATGAAGGTAATAACAACACGTGCTTTGAATTTCTATAGCGGGTTGCTTGGTGTTTCTTCAGGACTTGTTTGTCTATTTTCTCTTTATTCATGCTTCGGTTACTTGATTGCACCATTCAGCCGATGATACAAGTTATATTGACAGTTACAATATTGTCTGATGCGCAATACATTATGTATTAACAGACAAAATAATATAATATTTTATGCCATCATGAGCATGACATGATGATACTTAGTCACATTCCTGGAAATGTCACAGTTAAGATAATATTTCAATAACCTTCACAGCTAATGGCAAAATATTATCAGGTTTGAGTCACTGTCTAATCTTATTCATCCATAGGGACCATAACTTATATTTTCAGCCAAATTTTGTGATTTCTTTTTCGTTTTGTTTTTGCGAGAACCGTCTTGTCGTTTTAAAGTTAAACTGTTCTTCGCCATCATTTTCTGCTTAGTTACGTCCGCGGAAATGTATTAATTGAGTCTTGAGATGATTTGTGTCCGTTTATCTTCCATCTTTGCCGACATCGATTTAATGTAATGGGTCAAAATTGTTATGTTTGAGTTTATATTAGAAAAGATATCTTGTTACGCTTAATCGATAAACTATAATTATTCCCAGTAGAGAACTGAAGTTTTAGCTTGCGTTTTTCATTAAGGCTTTGGTTCTATACAAAACATAACGTGTTTTGTTCAGCCAGCGCAATAAATAACGCAGTTAGTGATAATGAAAATATTTGGTCAGCTTTATGAAACACTGGCAAATTAGTTGAAAATGGTAGTATTTGGTTAGCTGTATACAAAATTGGCATATATATATATATATATATATATATATATATATATATATATATATATATATATATATATATATATAGTTGGCGCAATGAAATATTGGCAAATTAGCTCATAATTTTAGCATTAGGGTAGCTCTATGAAACATTGCTAAAGTAGTTCATGATGTAATTAGTTGGTTAGCTGAATGAAACATTGCAAAAGTAGTTCATAATGTAATTAATTGGTTAGCTGAATGAAACATTGCAAAAGTAGTTCATAATGTAATTAATTGGTTAGCTGAATGAAACATTACTAAAGTAGTTCATAATGTAATTAGTTGGTTAGCTAAATGAAACATTACTAAAGTAGTTCATAATGAAATTAGTTGGTTAACTGAATAAAACATTACTAAAGTAGTTCATAATGTAATTAGTTGGTTAGCTGAATGAAACATTACTAAAGTAGTTCATAATGTAATTAGTTGGTTAGCTGAATGAAACATTGCTAAAGTAGTTCATAATGAAATTAATTGGTTAATTGAATGAAACATTACTAAAGTAGTTCATAATGAAATTAGTTGGTTAACTGAATGAAACATTACTAAAGTAGTTCATAATGTAATTAGTTGGTTAGCTGAATGAAACATTACTAAAGTAGTTCATAATGTAATTAATTGGTTAGCTGAATGAAACATTACTAAAGTAGTTCATAAAGAAATTAATTGGTTAGCTGAATAAAACATTATTAAAGTAGTTCATAATGTAATTAGTTGGTTAGCTGAATGAAACATTACTAAAGTAGTTCATAATGTAATTAACTGGTTAGCTGAATGAAACATTACTAACGTAGTTCATAATGCAATTAATTGGTTAGCTGAATGAAACATTACTAAAGTAGTTCATAATGAAATTAATTGGTTAGCTGAATGAAACATTACTAAATTAGTTCATAATATAATTAGTTGGTTAGCTGAATGAAACATTACTAAAGTAGTTTATAATGTAATTAGTTGGTTAGCTAAATTAAACATTGCTAAAGTAGTTCATAATGAAATTAATTGGTTAGCTGAATGAAACATTACTAAAGTTGTTCATAATGTAATTAGTTGGTTAGCTGAATGAAACATTACTAAAGTAGTTCATAATGTAATTAATTGGTTAGCTGAATGAAACATTACTAAAGTAGTTCATAATGAAATTAATTGGTTAGCTGAATGAAACATTACTAAAGTAGTTCATAATGTAATTAGTTGGTTAGCTGAATTAAACTTTGCTAAAGTAGTTCATAATGAAATTAATTGGTTAGCTGAATGAAACATTACTAAAGTAGTTCATAATGTAATTAGTTGGTTAGCTAAATTAAACATTGCTAAAGTAGTTCATAATGAATTAATTGGTTAGCTGAATGAAACATTACTAAAGTAGTTTATAATGTAATTAGTTGGTTAGCTGAATGAAACATTACTAAAGTAGTTCATAATGTAATTAATTGGTTAGCTGAATGAAACATTGCTAAAGTAGTTCATAATGTAATTAATTGGTTAGCTGAATGAAACATTGCTAAAGCAGTTCATAATGTAATTAATTGGTTAGCTGAATGAAACATTACTAAAGTAGATTATAATATAATTAGTTGGTTAGCTGAATGAAACATTGCTAAAGTAGTTCATATGTAATTAATTGGTTAGCTGAATGAAACATTGCAAAAGTAGTTCATAATGTAATTAATTGGTTAGCTGAATGAAACATTGCAAAAGTAGTTCATAATGTAATTAATTGGTTAGCTGAATGAAACATTGCTAAAGTAGTTCATAATGTAATTAATTGGTTAGCTGAATGAAACATTACTAAAGTAGTTCATAATGTAATTAGTTGGTTAGCTGAATGAAACATTATTAAAGTGGTCCATAATGAAATTAGTTGGTTAGCTCTATGAAACATTGCAAAAGTAGTTGATGATATATTTGATTAGCTCTATAAAACATTGATAAATTAGTTGATAATATATTTGGTTAGCTCTTTTAACATTGGCATAGTGGTTGATAATATATTTATTTGTTGAGCTCTATGAAACATTGGCAAAGTAGTCTATAATACTGCAATTAAGTCAAGATATATATGAATATATAGATAAGATAAATATATTTATGTCATTTAAAACTGAAAATAAAACAAGCTTATTAAACCCCCAAAATGTCTTCCTTAAAAGAAACAGAGCGAGTCTTTATAATTAAGCTTTAGTTGAGCAAGAGAAAGTTTTGGGTCGCGCAGACTTGTCATGTCCCTATTATGATAAATGTATCACATGCATCTTACACTGAATTCAAATTTTTATGTTGTGAACGATATAAGAATTTTACAGGAAGGGAAATGCCTATGAAAACTCTATAGTTACAATAAGTAACAAAAAAGACCGAAATCATTACGTTTTGTAAAATTCAGCAAATAATGTATCTCCCTTAAATAGAAAGTAAAACGGATCTTACGTTATTGTTAATTAAATCCTACATAGTTATGATATCTGAAATTTTATTCGAATGCTAGTGGTGTTCCAAATAAATTCCGATATTGAACGAGTTGGTGTACGTAGAAATTCAAACGTGCAAAGGTGCCACAAACATAGATTGTGGTAATATATTAAGGGCCTTTTGAAGTTTCACAATAATATAATCTACGATGTCCTTGATTGAATTAACTATAATTCCAGCTTTATGTTGTAGTGCAAAAATATTAGTGAATACTTTGTAATTCTAGTGGCTAATAACCTGAACAAATAAATCAACCCAAATGTAGACTTAACACAGCCATAAGCACGATTCTACT
Organism: Potamilus streckersoni; assembly: GCA_016746295.1. Taxonomy (NCBI): domain Eukaryota; kingdom Metazoa; phylum Mollusca; class Bivalvia; order Unionida; family Unionidae; genus Potamilus; species Potamilus streckersoni. Next base: position 107,091 of record JAEAOA010000977.1, on the reverse strand, counting down.
TCGAATGCAAAGCCAGAATGAATAATCCTTATGTGAACAAGTTTACAAGCTCCTCCACTAGACCCTGGTAGCAATTGCAATTTTATGAAAATGCTTTGTTAAATTAATGTGAAATTTCCTGTCTGAAATTTTCTAAGATGAAAATCAAGATTGCCATTTCATTTCAACTCAGACTAAAGAAAACTTGCCTACATTTATTAATGATCAGAATAATTAACATGTACTGAAACAAATAGTGTTCTTTATAAATTATAATTCTTTGGTCAGGTACACGATTACCTTGTCCTTGTCCTTAGGCAATGGTACAAAATGAAGATGACATAACATATAATCAAGGTAATAAGAAAACAGACAATATAATTAAATATGCATGACAATAATGGTAAGTACAAATGCGGAAACGTTGGAAAAAGTGGCTAATTATTCATTGACTCTCAAAGTTTCATGTGTCAGGAAGTCTTTCTCTCATTATTTTGTTTCGGTAAAAAATAACCTATTCTTTACGAGTACTTCCAAATCTCAACCCGGCACAAATCTTATTGTCTTTCTAGGTACACATTTTTAAGAGGAAAAGGCGCATTATTTCTGATTGATTCGGTTTGAAAAATAAGCAACAGAAAAAAACGAGCTATTTCAAATGCTCTTATCTCAGGCGAGGTTAATGTCACGGTCAAATATTGACATCAACATATTTTGGGGTGAAAACCCATGTGAATCTAGTTTGGAGTTATAAAATATTCTTGGCGGAAAATACTTTATCACTTATCGGGAATTATTTTAAACGTAATCTTATTAGAATATTCATGAAAAAAACATGATATCATCAGTCTTTTTGTAATCTGATATTTTGCTTCTGTCTGAGAAGTCTTCTTCTGGTGATATGGTTCTAATTCAGGGTGCAGACTGCGGTTTTGTTAATAGACCTATCCAAGTGTCAATTTAGCATTAAACTTAGTTTTCTAACACGTGACTCTTGAAGCAGATACTTCTTTACATATAGATAATATTCATTTATTACTAGTAAATGACCTAGCAAGAGATAAGGTCATTTTTAATCCACTTGTAACTGATTGATTGGATAAAGATGTTAATGATATTGAAAGTAAACCTGATTTTTATTATACATGTGTAGTACCCAGATGTTTTGCATATCTCTTTTGTTAGTTCAATTTTGTACATGATTATACATTTTAAGAGAATGTGTAGCAAACTATTTCATTCCTAACTTTTGTTTACAATAGTAAAAATACTTTATGATAATGATTATATCGTAAAATAGTTTATTTGTAGTTTTGTACATGGATTTCTCTTGGTAAATCTATCGGTCCTTGTTAAATAGCTTGTTCACAGTTAAGTATGCAGACTTAACCTTGTTTAAGAATTTAATTGAAAATGAATGATATTATTATCATTTTATTGCGTCTTCTGTTTACATATAAAAGCTTCGATTAACACATTTATTCATATATCTATAGGTATATCGATATTTTGTAACTCTTGATGTATGATCGTGTGCAGTTTTTATTCATTACTTGAAATTGGACTGATCATCTCTAGTCAATATATTAGTTCATATTCGAACATCGGTATAAAATTATGTTTTAATATATTACACGTGTAGACTGCATAGGATATATCAATAGATGACGGCATAGTTGTTTACGACAAATGATAATATCAATAATAAGACCTGTTTACGAGCTTGTGTATGTTTACCACTGACCACGTCAGTCAGGAAAGTTCTTAGAAAGATTAGTGATTTCCCATTGGATGGGTTAGGTCACATGAATAAGTATTTTGAAATATTAGGATTAGGAGTAGCGTATATTGTATTCTTAACGTTTACGCGGGAATGTAGACTGTACTTTAGGTAAGGGTCGTATTGTAATAGAATGCTTAAATTTCTTTACAAGCAGACTGGAACTATCCTTTGAAATCACATCTGGATCAAGTGAAAATGTAAACAAATAGTGATCTGATAAACAAGTAACTTATTCTTATTTTGTCTAAGTCTCTGGGAATCAATTTGCGATCAAAATTTACCACTGTATTGATTCAAAATATCCATTTGAACCAATAAAGGGCTCACTTATTTATGATAAACGCATTATTTTGAGATTATTGTGAAGCTATTCAACCACATCGTTACATTACATTGGGGCATTCAAGACGATTAGAGTTCATTCGCAACGCGGCTTGCATTTGGAGTGGTAATATGACTCTGAGAATTATCTGTGTTTTAACTCACAAAACTGTAAGTGTCTCTTGACATTTGACCTTTTATTGTAGATGAAGTAGTTTGCTTGTCCATTTTACTGAAATTGATGGTTTCACTTCTGTCTGTTACATATTTTACGACATAGAGTATCTGTTTATTTTAAATTGAAGACCCCAAACTGGAATCATTCCCAGCCATACAATTATCATGTATTTTCATTCTGATTTGAGAAAATGAAAGCATTTATAGAGAGTATATTGTTAATATCAGCCAATGTATAAAGACTAAGCAATCCATTCAAAATTAATCGCCAAAAAATCATCTGAAAATTGCAGAAAAAGATTTTATTTCTTTGTATATTTACTTATGTTGTTGAAAAAAAATGTTAACTACACTACTTTCTACTTTTAAATATTTAATTTAGTTAAATAAAACTGTGCTGATCAATTATTTTTTTTAGTCGCAATGAATCATTTAATAGGAATTTCAAATAATTTGCATGCACGTCTGCTTTGTCTTCTTGCAATTGGCATCCTCGTCGTTTATTGCAAATAACTCAATCACAATTGATAAGACAAGTCAATTCTGATAACTTATTGGTAAATCAAATATATGCCCTTATCCATACAGTCATGGTAATATAGCTCTGCATTGTAATGTAACTTTGCTGACTTGAATCATCATCTGAGCTCAAAACGTATATAAAGTCCGTACAATATACAACAAACATCTTGCGTCAATATTTGTATGAAAATCGCTCCTTGTGTGTTACATGTGTTTTATAGAAGTCTCACAGTCTGCATATATTTTACAGTAAACAGCCTTATTATATCATTCAGATAAAATTTAAACGATAAATTCCTCAATTTAAGAATAAACTCATTGTCGACTATAACTACAATGACATAATTGAGTTCTTTATTAATGTATCTTAGACAATCACAGTAAGTAGTATTGAGATGCATGGATGGGTTGAAATGTGAGCTAATATTTATTGTATTCTAGAAGTCTCAAACGTAATGGATCTTTCTTTCCTTTTGCAGACTGTACTAATGCAGAATTTATGTTGCGCTAAAAAGAACTTAAGAATTGAAGATCCTCATAAATTTATAATGAACTTTGCATGATTTTCTATCTCGATAAAAATAAAAAGGAACAGTTTGCAAAGTCGATCAATAATAAACCCAATAAAATTATTATTCTGATTGAATAATTGCTTAAATAATTCACACAAAACAAGACGGAAAACGATCATGAATATTTGTATAGTTGTACTGTCACCTAGACCGGCGAGAGGAAATCAACAATTGTAATAGTCTATAAAACTTTAGTGACTTTTTGGGTTTATTGGTCCCCTAAATATAATGAAAAATAGTTATGAATTCATTGGGATATAACAGATTTTCAGATAACATGAAAAATGATTTACTGGTTTTGATTATGTGATTTATTTGTTCACCTAAAAGATAAAAGAGTTGTTAGCATTTGAATTGTTTACATTGTCTGTAGTTCAGTTCATTTATTATGGTCATATAGGTAGTATTTTTGTACAGAGTTCCAGTGACAAAGTATATATGCATTTATATATAAGAGGTGCTATCATTTATTCAGAAACAGTATATTGTTTCGACACTGAATGTGATGGCCTAATGCAGACATTTAAGTTATTATCGATGTCATTGTAATGAGTTTATTTTTTCTGTTGCTCTCATTACATTAAATGTCATTTCCTGTAGGCAGTGTCTGGAGGAACTGATGTGCACGAATCGCTCCAAAATCAATTTAAAAAGACTAGAATACATAATTGATTGAAACTTTCCGTCTGTTAAAACATGCAAGAGTACGATTCGATTGTGTAGATGCTGCCAAGAAGGCAAAGAAAATAGATATTTGTTAGCACTTTGTCCGTTCAAATGTCTTGTAGAGGTGCCAAATTGGAAATGAAAGCAGAAGCCCTATTTACTCATGGTTATAATACATCAATGCAATAGTAACTTTCAAACCAATGCCAAAACCTTAAGTTACTAACTGTTAAAACAAAATATAATACTTATAGGGGTGATCTGATTGTCAGTCTATATGGTATCACCTTGCAGGAGCTCTGCGATACACGTTTTTACCCTGGCGTCATATGGCTGCAAACAAGAATATGAAAGTCCAACACATCAGGAAATATCGTAGGTGATGCTATTGGCAGAGTCTATTATTAAATTGGTCCATAGCATAAAGCAACAAAAACAGCAGGACAGAATTTCACTAGATGTAAATGTTTATAAGCATAGACATTTACTTAGCCAAGTAGAGAGAATTACATTTCAGTGAATCCGTGCGTGTACGATCTGCAAGTAAATATATGCTTCCATAAGCGTATTAGTCATAATGCATTCCAAGCTAACAGTAGTTAAACGGAAAAAGTCGTATGGATAATATGCACAGAACAGCAAAGAGTGTATCATTTGTGTGCATTATCTCATACACTGAGTGAAGAGTATGCTTTTGTTAAACGATCAGCAGATTGAATTCTGAAAAATCAATAAACCTGTACAAATAAGTAATGGGCATATATATATATATATATATATATATATATATATATATATATATATATATATATATATATATATATATATATATATATATATATATATATATATATATATATATATAAATATATAAATATATATAAAATAATATATAAATATATAAAAAAAAATAAATATATATATATAAAAATAAAAATATATATATAAATATATATATATATATATATATATATATATATATATATATATATATATTGTCAAGAAGGGTTCAGATCATTTTACATCATCTACTTGTGAGAAATAAACAAACTAAAATGTAATTTTCAAGGAGGTTACTCAGACTGATAAGGAAGACAAACAAACCTAGGAGGAATTCAGATATAGTACTAGATGACTTCTGGATTTTAGACCCGCTGAATATTGTGTCTTCGCCTTATGAAAGTATGTTGACAGAAGAAATGTTTAGATGGCGTAAATATACTAAATACAGGTAATGCATATAAACTAAAGTACATGTATAATACAGCATGATTACTGTTTATTTAGTCTCTTATATGGCAATTAAATCTTGTTGGAGAACAAATGAAACTTTGGTTCTGTCTCTGCGTTTAGCGGTAGTCGTAGTATATGGCTTTTGTTTTGGAATTTTGTTCACATGTTGCACACCCACAAAGTGCCGGCAAATGTGGGCGGAGAGGTCTCTGTAGGGAGCCGCTTATCCATTATCCTCGGAATGTGTTTGGCAATGCTCTTGTGCATATCGATACTTTCTATGGAGGTAAGGGACAGTTGTTACGCATAAATTTTATGTTGCATACACCTTTCAAATGTATAAATTCCTACAAAGTAAAATATTTGAGTTAGGTCGAAACGGTCCAGATGAGAATGTCATTGACTTGACCCTACAGACTAAAACTTTGATGTACGCGTGTGTATATATACACACAGTTTTTATTTCATTTCCGAGGGCCATTTTTGAGGATATGAGGCGCTCATCGTGGAAACATAAACCATTTCCCTAGGTAAATTTTGTTTTAAAAACATTATGTGCCTAATAGCTTGATCTAATTCAAAATGGCCGAGATCCCGTCAGTTTTGAAATACTATACCTGGCTTGAACCAATGTGTCTACTTGAATTATTGGCTATCTTTGCTGCAAAAAGCTGAATATTGGTATTTCACTGGCTAAATACTGTGCAGTGACTACATGAGGTGTGGTTATCTCAAATATATTTCAAGAACAACACAAACCGGATAGGCCAAATTCACAAATATATCCGTAGCTTTTAATAGGTGTACAACAATAGCTCAAAAAGTCACACCAAAGCCTTAAGTTAGCAAATTTGCCTGGGGCCAATTAAGGAAACTCTCTCCATCCACTTATGTTTGCTTACGATCATGTTCTATCACATACTTAATATAAATGAATGTTAAAAAAAGTTTTCTATATATATATTTATCACATTTTCAAAATATTATCTACATTAAGTTGATTGTAAAAAAAACCATTAAAGCATTCCATTTTATTTTAAAGAATTTCAAATTACTATAGTTTTAATCTCATACAATGTTACAGTGCTTGAAAATGCGTATATAGTGGCAAAAATGTCCATAGGTTTGTGACGAGAAATTTTAATCCAACAAATTGAATTATTGTCTGAGTCATTGTAACTTCACGATTCTAACTTCATGTAAAAAGGTTTGTCATGCTTTTCAATTATATTGATTTTATTGTGTGATGGTTGAAGTAGCTCAGTGCGCACATTTTAAAATTGAGCCTGTAGTTTCTAGCCTGGAAGAAAAATACTCTCTCTTCTGCAAAAACTCTTGGGATTAAATCGAATTAATGAGCGTCGGCACAATACAACGTTTATCTGCTCTTCTGCAATAAAACACAGCGCTCATTCCACCGATATATCCATAGAGTATTATAATAGAGACGAATTTGAACCAACACAAAAATGAAAAATGGAAACATAAAAACGAACACGTCTAAGCAAGTCCTCCATAGAGTTTTAAATCATATACTTTATGTTGTAATCATTGATGAAATCTAGGATGTAACGAGAACCACCACTTCGAAGATATCCAGCTTCAACCTTGTTATATCTTAGACAGTAGGTGAAGTATGATCGACCGCTCTGTTTTATCATGACTGCCGTAATGCATACATACATACATACATACATACATACATACATACATACATACATACATACATACATACATACATACATACATACATACATACATACATACATACATACATACATACATACATACATACATACATACATACATACATACATACATACATACATACATACATACATACATACATACATACATACACACACACACACACACACACACACACACACACACACACACACATACATACATACATACATACATACATACATACATACATACATACATACATACATACATACATACATACATACATACATACATACATACATGCATGCATGCATGCATGCATGCATGCATGCATGCATACATTCATATAAGAACTTCGTTTGGGAAAGTCCAAATTCAGAAAAGAACAAAATTTGATTAGTTTTACATCTGGAAGACTATTTATTAATTTTACTGATGTCCGTCTTCCAACATTATCGAATATCACAACTTAGCTCTTATCTGGAGGAATTTCGCCAAAATCGATTGGCCAACTATCGAGACCCCATTTTATGTAACGTCTCGGTCAGTTCGTCTGATTATAATTATATTTCCGATTGAATTTAGCACCTACTGTCAGGAGAACATATTAAGACGACCTTAATAATCACCTCATTCGTGTTATATTCTCAATGAAGGATCAAATTGGATTACCAAAGAGGGGCCTATGTGAATAATAATTTCTCCCCATGCATTAGAAACACCATGATGACTATTGAGGAGTCAAATATTGTAAATGGAGCAAATACGTATGTATTTGAAACCATATTACAGAAATACATTGAAGAGACTGAAGAGACCTGAAAAAAAATCATGTGGTCATGCATATATTTATATATATATATATATATATATATATATATATATATATATATATATATATATATATATATATATATATATATATATGTATATATATATATATATATATATATATATATATATATATATATATATATATATATATATATATATATGTATATATATATATATATATATGTATATATATATATATATATATATATATATATATATATGCAGAGCATTTAATTTTTGCCTGTCAATCGATTAGTCATATTTTGTGCAAAGTGTGCAATCGCATCATCTCACTGGAAACATATAATGAACGCTTCAAAACTGTAAATTTTTATACATGGAAGAAAAGACAACCTAGGTATGAATAGCTCTAGAGACATCTCAATGATTCCCTGTTTTCAAAAAGTGTTTGAATAAATATTGTTGAAGAGCTAAAGGATCAAAAAAAGGAAAAGGATTAAAGGAAAAAAGGAAAAGGATTAATTTTCATCGCCAATTACAACAGGGATTTCGAAGCGGATGCAATGGCATCAATGCAGCCTATATTATGAAAGAGGAATTAGTCCATTGTTTAGAAAGTGACTCAAATGTTTATGCTGCATTCCTGAGAATCCGAAGGCCTTTAATACGAAAATTCTTTTCGAGAAGATATGGCCCATGTTTTGCTCAACGGACATCATTCGAAACAGTCCTCAGTCTATCAAGGAGTAGAGTGAGGAATTACACTATCTGGATGTCTACTCTTAGTCATGGTTGATCACCATATATCCTTAATGGAGTCAACTAAATATGGATTACACATTTGTACCTTAAGTATCCCAATTGTTTTTTTAACGGATGATACGACCTTGCTATCTTTATCATTCAAAGGTATGAACATTTTACTTCGCAACAACCATGACTATGCATCGAAGTAGGTACTCCGATACAATGCCGATGAAATCGATATAATATTTTCGAAGAAAACAATCATGTAAAAATTTATGTTTATGCTCGGGGTTAAAAGGTTACCTATAGTTACCTCTAGAATATATGCTGGGGTTACTCTTTCCATAACTCTTTTTAATACTATTGCAGTGAAATATGCTTGTGAAAAAGGTAGATATGTGTTTTAGTCACTTGTTGAAATTTACATTGGAAAGAACGGTATGAATCCAATTTATAGTGCTAAAATATGCTCAAAAATAGTACTACTTGCTATGACATATGGATTCAAATTATGGTCAGAATTGAACCAGTCATAGGTATATGATCTAGAAGTATGTCAAGGAAAAGCGACAAGAAGAATTATATTTATTGGTCAACTCTCACCTAAAGAGACAACAATTATCAGTCTTGGACTGTGGTCATTTGAGGGATATGTAGATTAAATCAAATTAGGTTTCTTCAAAATAAATTGTTGACCCAGCTGTTTAGGGAAATAAACTGATTTCATTACAATCTTAAAAATATTAACAAGTGATTCAAGTGAGAGCCAATGTGATTAACCCATCTAATTCGTTCCAGCCAAATGTAATATTTAGAAATATTTTCATTTTAATTTTCCATACCCTATCTTAATATCGGTTGCTTATATATTTTACTTACAGTGAGCTCTCTAACATATGTGTTTAGACATTATACATACATACATACATGCATGCATGCATGCATGCATGCATGCATGCATGCATACATACATACATACATACATACATACATACATACATACATACATACATACATACATACATACATACATACATACATACATACATACATACATACATACATACATACATACATACATACATACATACATACATACATACATACATACATACATACATACATACATACATACAACATCGTTTGCGGGAAGGTCCAAATCCAGAAAAGAAGACACTGATTTTTACATCTGGAAGACTATTTATTAATTTCACTAATGGCCATATTCCAACATTATCGAATATCACAACTTAGCTCTTATCTGGATGAATTTCGCCAATATCGATTAGCAAACTATCAAGACCCCATTTTATGTAACGTCTCGGTCAGTTCGTCTGATTAGAATATTGTTTCCGATTGAATTTAGCACATTCTTTCAGGAGCACAGATTAAGATGATCTTAAAAATCTCCTCCTTCGTGTTTTATCCTCGATGAAGAATCAAACTGGATTACCAAACAGGGGCTTATGTCAATAGTACTTGCTGCACATGCCAACTGTTGACATCCAACGGTCTTAACGCTTTTGAGCTGGAACACTCACCAGTTAGAAACAGCATTTTATAGTGCTGCTTAATTAACTCATTGACAAAACCTGACTTTCCGGCGTGATGAATTGAAGATCAAAGTCAACAAATTTAAAATAAAAATAAAAATGAGGGGTAATTTGAGATATATGTATCCAATGCATTTGTTGCATTCGATATATACTTAAACAACCAAGTCTTTGCGTATTGATATCGTGTAAATTTAACTGTTGTCTAAAGGATCAATTGACTTTGTATACATGTGTGGTTTACAGTTTCTAAACGCAATTTTAACAATTTTAGTTACATTGCTATGATGTCTGCAGTGTACAGTTTTTAGTGATGTCTAAGATTGAGGCGTTATGCCGCAAATATCTAACATCATGTCTCACCCAGTCATATTATCGGGACTCCAGGCCGACACGTCCTAACACTAAACTCTTAATGCTGAGAGCCAAGAGAAGCAGCTGCTAGTACCATTTTGATAAGTCTTAGGTATGACTCGGCTACGGTTCGAACAAGCCACCTTACACATCGGAGTCGGAGTCTCTATAGTCACGAAGTGCTGGTCACATACAGAATCTGAATCTGCTTCTTTTGCGGTGGCATTAAGAAGTTTCGAAAATATTTAACATCGCGGCTCCAAAAGATTTTCGCGTCATTTAATTTTGTTCATTTTGTAAAATTTACTTGAGTGCTTTTTACATCGTTCCTTAAATGAATGTTATAAAGCACATCATATATTGAATATATATATCGGGTAATGTTAATGACGAAATCACGGACGACACATGCACATAGAGTCCATCACAAGTATTCTGATCACACACACACGCACACACATACACGCACACACAAACACTCACATAAAGTTCATCACAAGACCACAGATGACACACATATATGAACATACATTACACATTCATACAGACACACCTATATACATTTAAATCTCAACGTTTTTAAAACAATTGCGCAATGAGCAAGTTTACCTATCACACAATAAAATCATGGGAATCTAAATCATCAAAATAGAAAATAAATCATCTGCAAAACTGAGAAGTGAAGTCAGCATGATGAATTAATCACAATAACGTAGACAACAATTAATTTGGTCGTATAAAAATTTAGGGCCGCAGACCTAAGAACATTTTTACTATTACGTATGTTTTTGTGAAACACGGTGACTCTGTATCTGTTGAAAAATAAAATCCAAAAATAAGGTGGATTCGTCTAAGAGCCATTAGCAATGAACCTAAGTTGGAGCTAATTTTGAGATGAATATTTACCCAAGCAAACGTCCATGCATAGTAAGAGCTTAATAAAATAATATTTATCTTTAATTAACACACGAAGCATCGATGTATACTGCAACATTGTCAACAACATTGTCGGAAAACACTCGGTTAGCGGCCCCTATTCCCACCTCTTCGGTTAGCGGCCCCTACTCCCACTATCACAATGCTGCCAGCATTGTTCGCGTGCTATGTATGAAATAAATGGCTGTGTAACAACTTCAAAGATCAAATCCAACACATATTGCTAAAAAAAAAACAAATCTATATCTATATTCTCGAACGAGACTTTATAGGATTTTATGGGGTTGAATAAGCAACAATAATGCTGAAGTTTCCACACAGAAGAAAATTGACTGGTATGCGTGTTATGGACCCAGTGAGAAAATACTAGAATTTGGCCACACGAAAAGCATTATTTTATGAACTATGGAACCAATTTCTATGTAATGGTATGTTAAATTCTTTATTTAAAAGAATAGAGGTAGTTGAATTTGTATAAATAAATACCTCCATAAAAGACTCTAAACTTTCATAAGTAAAACAGGTATTTCACAGGATTCGGATTTAGCAGTGGGTACCAGTGGAGGAGGTTCCACCACTGTAAGGTTTTGATTATAGGGGATTGTAGATGGGGTGTTCGAATATTTATTTAAATGATTGCAAAGACCCACTGAGACTCGCTTTTGGTTTGGAAGTGACATAGTGAGCGTTTAATGTACAGCTTTGAGTCCCCCGTCAGCAATGCCGACGGTTAAGTGATAAAAGATGCAAAAATGGTGAAGATCGATGATGACAATTTAATAAATAAATAAAAAATAGACAAACAAGTAAATAGTCCATCATTTAAATTTCTAATTTCGCTTCTTCCGCTCGACCCTTATCATGCGATTAGTAGTGTGAGAGATTTCCACATGTCCTTGTATTTTACTCATTCTTGCATTCCTCTATCTCCTGATACCTCACCTCCTCGTCCTCCCTGACTCTATCCAAGTTCCCTCGCCTACTACTCCTACTCTATTTCTTCCTCCAGATACTCTCTTCTTTTTCCCCTTTTATACCTCTTCTATCCGTCGATTCCAATTCGCCGACTCGGGACTACTAACACAAACTACATACATATACACACACAAAACATGCATGCATTGATGCAACACAAGAATATGTTTGAATAGACTAGTGCATGCTGCTTTTCATAGAATATTTGTTAAACTAAGCAGGCGTCAAGTCAAACGACCCTAATACCGTTATCCGGTAAGTAACCTTTGAATGTACTAAAGGTGCCACAGTGGACTATGAATCTTGGCTCCGTCCGTAAAACTCATCATTGCTGGATTAGGCTATCAAGCAGTTATATTCATTTATCATGATGTGAAGGAAAATGGCAACATATGTGTGAACATGGCAGGCATCAAATCAAGTGTATTAGGATAATAATCAAGTGCAAGTGTGCTCATTGCAAATGTCCCGATATTTCGTTCTACTATAGTCCTACAGGCCTGCCCAAGTGAACTACGATGCCTCTTCGACATAGCCAACAAGCACGATCTCCACCTAAATGTGTTGAACATGACCTCCTTAACACCAGCACAATCTTTCGTCTGAGAAAACATAACGAGACGCCTTGGATACTCCAGCACTTCAGGCACTGGCGTCTCGATGACTACGCCATAGTCAGGAGGAGAGACAAGCAGGATCGCTACGTGATGAAATCCATAAAAGGTACAAAATGCTTAACTGTCTTTAAGTTCATAGTATCCGATATCAGTATCAGGAGGGAGCCTACATTGAATACCACAATGCAAAAGGCGCGGAGTTTTTTATACCAAAATTAAACAGGAGAATATAACACATACTTTTGCTGAAGGACTATGCTGCTGCTAACTAGATTTAATAACTGCAAACTCTGAGAACGTTATGGATATAATTGGCATTCTTTACAAAGGTTGTATACTAAGATACGTCCAAGCCATCGGTACCAGTACATATGAACATCAAGACAGGTTTAATAACAAAGATGTTGTCATATGGAGGCTGTCAGGGAACTGTTAGTTCCATAAGACCTGTTTAGAAGACTGACGTTTATGATCTTAGAAGGCAGCCATTAACAACAGCAAGAATCCTGTCAAATGCAAACTCAGAGAAATTCACATAGTTACGCTACAAGGCATATGAATCTGAGTCCTACACAGACATAAGTGACTTGCAGAACTTGCATGATGCTTCGAAATCAATCTAAGGGCCACATATATCAGAAAACTCTCTAATACTGACGGTTGATAGTATCATATCAATAACCGACATTAAAAGATGCTCCAAAGATGAGCAGAACATTTTAATAACATCCTTTTATCAATAAGAATCAATTACTCATCTGTCCAAAGTTAAAATCAATTTATCACTTGCTGATCCAAAAGCGCCATCAAAGGGCAAAACACCTGGATAAGATACTCCCAAAGCAGAAGTCCACAATACAGAAGCCTTATACATGCAGCAGAAACTGAGTGAATGCATTTGATTAATGTAGTCGTAAGGCACTATAATCTAGGAGTAATCAATCTCCTTGTTATCCACTTTAATCAAGGGCATCAATATGTACACGGAATTCATCAACCTGACAAAAACCTGTGACATAGTCAGTCATGGGAACCTTTAGAAGATAATGGCACACTTGTGTTCCCCAGAAAATAAATGTCGTATGGGTTTGCCTCGTGGAAGACGAAGCTTCATCTGAACCATTCCGGTCTCACGATCATTATCAAGAAGCGATCCACCACCTGGCATCAGTACACAATTATTAAAATCCGGTTCAGTACCCACGAATGTAGTCCCAGTCTATTTTTAGATCACTTTTTCCTGTCTAAGTTTGGTGGTGATACTAGAGTTAGATTTTGGCATTCTTAGTAAGGATTTAAAGGTAATTGTTTATTCTTTAAATTGTGAGCTTATGGTGTGGTTGTCTGTGTGTATTTCGGCGACAGTGCACATTGAGTAATAAAGTCATGGTGATGATCCGGAAGTGAAATCAGTGTTCCGTTGCCTGGTGTTTTGTTTACAATTCAGCCTCAGAGAGAGAGAGAGAGAGAGAGAGAGAGAGAGAGAGAGAGAGAGAGAGAGAGAGAGAGAGAGAGAGAGAGAGAGAGAGAGAGAGAGAGAGAGAGAGAGAGAGAGAGAGAGAGAGAGAGAGAGAGAGAGAGAGAGAGAGAGAGAGAGAGAGAGAGAGAGAGAGAGAGAGAGAGAGAGAGAGAGAGAGCAATGGCTCTGGCACAACTACAAGTCCATACATGT
>JAEAOA010000977.1:0-87500 GCA_016746295.1 Potamilus streckersoni | reverse complement strand
AACAGTAACAACTTTCCACTCTCTCTTAAGAACACCAAAGTTACAATGGATGAAGAAACACTTGCCAGCTAGGCTTAACAGGGATACCGTTTTAAAAGACAATGATCCTATTAAGTATGTTAGTTCTGTATTAATCGAGATCACATAATAATCCATCCCAAAGTCCTCAACGAACTGAAAAAGAACCCCAAACTCCTTGGTTTACCAAAGAATGTAACAAAAGCCATTAGACAACTTCGAGAAGCACTGAAAAATAGTAACTATGTAAATATGTAACTAAGTTACCACGCAGTTCTGGGCAAAGCGTGCTTTAAATTTTCGTTCCTCCATAAGGAAAGTTTGGAACTTGATCTTTCAAATAAATCAAAACTGAAAACATAATTCTTTTCGACATCATAAACAAAATGACAAGAATTTAAATTCCACAAATGACATAGTTAATACTTGCTGATAGTTTCTTTAAAACGTCCACATTGCCTAATTATTCAGGAGGCATCCGAAGATTAAAAAATCATCAACAAAATAAAACACGCTTGAAATTCACATCGAATAACTCAGAAAGTTACAATCAATCGTTTTCACTGTAGGCGCTTATGGAATCTTTGAATAAGGCGATGATACATCCGATGAGATTGACGATATGCATTATCCGTTTTTGGAACACCTATGAGGGTCATCGTTAACCGTTCTTCTGGAAATCTCCAATGATGTATGGATTGTTGTTAATGTTCCAAACAATTGGGAAAGAAGCAACAGTAATACCAGTTCCCAAACCAGGTAAAGATAGAATAGATCCTACCAACTATCGACCCATTGCTCTGACGAGCCATGTACGCAAAACAATGGAACAAATCATCAAAACTATGCTTGTATGATATTTGGAAACTAACAATTTAATATCTCCTTGCCAAAGTCGCTTTCGATATGGCAAGTGGGCTCTACCGTCTTTAATATGCACGAGCAAGAAATGAGTGTGACCCAGGGCAGTATTTTGTCTGTGACGCTTCTTCACCAATTATTTGGCTTCTGCTGTGGAATGCTCCATATATGATGATGATTTTCTATTATGTTAAGAAACAAATCGCATGCATACAATTTTAAGACTACTACAAAAAATATAAACAAGATTCCTTTAAATGAATACGGTTGTTTGTAAAATTAGTCATCCATAATGTGTATAGATTATCATAGAGTTAGTACCGGTATCATGTTACAAGACGGACATCAGCGGTCGATGGCAGAATTCAAAACTTTAGAAACTAACTTGTGATATCAATACTGGTTATGGAGAGTGAGTGTATGTAATTTGGTTTTTAATGTAGCATTATACTTTTTCAATCTATTTTACGTTATCTTTATTGTGACAGATTATAGTGATGTCTACCACTTAGGCATCATGCCGCAGACATGTAGCATGTTGTCGAACCCAGATATATTATCTTGAAACCAGGCCAAACAGTCATAACATTAATTCCTAATACGCGCCAAACTAGGCAGCTGCTAGTACAATTTTTTTAAGTCGTTGGTATGACATGGTCAGGGTTCAAACCCGCCGCGACCTCACGTTTCCTGGGTATACGCTCTAACCACTAGGCCACCGGAGCGGCTTTGGTTATCAAAATATGTGATCATTTTGTTGGCTTGAAGTATCATGTGGTCTTATTTGTTTATCACTGGTGTTGAGATTTTTAGCTATAAATTGAAGCAAACTTTGAATGTGCGGGGACATATTTATAATGAGGGTAAAAATTGGGTTAGTATGACGATAACACTTTTATTTTTGTTAATGGTCTTCAATTTGCTCTTAAATTTGCTCTTAAAGCATCTGCGAATATCTTCGAAGTATGTTTTTATATTGTCGTGGACTTAAATGTAATAAAATGTATGTTTGGATTGGAAACAAGAAAGTTTCCGGTGATACAATATTCTTCTATCTGGACCTTAATTCGTCTTTTCAAGCGTTTCACTCCTTGCCACATATTTTTCTCTTGATTTATAATAAATTGTGGATAGCAATTATAGAAAGAACTTAATGACTGCAATAAGACCACTGTCAAGCTGGAGTCAAATACATTTCTCAGGTACTGGCAAGGTAATTTCTGTAAAATCAGTTCTTGTTTGCATATCCATACTTCTTTTCAGCACGTCTAAATCAACCAGCAACGGCTGAAACAGATGTCTTTACTTTTTCAGATTTGTAAGGGATAAAGCAGGGAGAGTAAATTATGATATCATATTATATAGTGCGCATGTACGAAAACTAAATACAATTTACATTAAATCATTTATTAGGTACATTAGATTAAGAAGGATTCAAATATATATGTAATGTGACCATAGATGGTAACAGAATTTAGTCAATACGCTTATATGCAGAAATAAAAAAACATTGAATTTAGGTAGAAATAATAATATAAAAAAAGATTTGGTAAGTTTATTAAAATAAATAAAAATAATTTAAGAATGGTTTCATTTTGAAAATATGATCTGTAAGGCTCATAAGAGTATTTATCGAAGAGACTTTCAAACTTTGTCCACATAGAATGTTCTATCAATACAGGTCCGTCAAGAATCTGACAGTAAATACCTTGGGAAACGATATAATGACAACATTATCTGATTTTGTAGTATCTGAAATCACAATGATAGATGAAAAGAGAATCTATTTCAAACACAGTTTTCAAAAGCTGTAGGATAAAATAATGAACCTGCAAATCAGAATCCACTGTAATTTGCATAAAATATCTTGTATATAATGTAAATAAGCAAAATAACACCATGAACGAAACTTTTATACAAGTATCAAATACAAATATTCAGCAAATATTCAATAAATAAACAAAATAACAATAAGAACAAAACTTATATACAAGTATTACAACAAATATTCAGCATCTCTTCTTTGAGTGTGTTATTACTTCAAAAGTTTGGTATCATTTCATTAAACATTTAGCACCTTGTGAAAATTTTTGTTTGTCGTTAAAACAAAATATGTTTTACTAAGTAAACAATCGGGCATATTGTGCAATTGTCTTGCATATTTTGGTTGAATGTTATATATACACTTACAGAGTCAAAAGTGACAATTTTTAAATTTTTACTTTTAAACAAATAGTTGAAATGCATACAAACACTGAAAACTACGCTGCTGAATTAAACTTTAAAAAAGTAAAAACAATTAATGAAAAAATTGACTATGAAAATATGTTAGAATCCTTTTTTATCACGAAATTGGTTGTCTTTATTTAGGTCTGATTCGATGAAAAACAGGAACAAATTATTGGAAAATCACAAAGAATTCTCTCACCTAGACATTGCATACTTCTGTTTGTGAAAATTAGTTGTTTAGCAACACTTCGTGATTGCTTGTTCGCGTGTTTTGTATTCTCTTTAGTATATCATATTTACCATTCGTAGATTCCCTGATAGCAAAGAGTATTTGATTGTACGTTAGCCTTTGGACGTTGTCCGCGACACAGTGGTCAGCCTACTATTGTGGTATAGAAAATGGACCATGATAAATCGAACGTATAGATAGATAAATATAACAAGACCTAATTCTTCTATATTCATGACTAAGTCAGATCCACATGGCATGCAGACATATAATATTCCGATCAATGATATGCTGCATGGCAGGCAAATAAATATACAGTGGATACCCATTTATATATACTATCATTAAAACATGCTCAGCACGGTAATCTATTGACTTAACAATTGTTATTAACTTTCATTTGCTGAACCACGATATCGATACACATCGTTCATATTTAAGGAATAACATGAATATTTATTCTGACCCTGTAGTGCCTTATTTGAAAACTAATCAGCAGCCATTCCATATCCTGTTTCTCCATGGAAATTGTTAGTCGTTAAATAGATACTATTCAGTTCAGCATGCATTATTTCTCTTATTACCAGATTTAAGTCACGTGATCTCCCAGTCAGTGTTGCATAATTTGTCTAATAAAGTCCAATTTATTTGATAGTAAGCAAATTTTTTTAACTTGATTGATCTTTGAAATAATGGTGATCAAGAAACCATACTAAGATATTTACCTAAAGTCCCAGTAAGGGTAATTGTATTGTCATTTTTTGCTAATGACGTCACATTTTGTAACCACTTAGTGCCATTATGAGTCCCAGTAGTTGTACGAGGGTTGATTGATAACTGCGATAATCTGGATTGACAATTCTTACTAATAGAATCGTAAATGCAAATATTTAACAAAGGCTACTGGGCAGTTATATATCGGCCCACTAATTCATTTCCCACAGAGTTAATGCTAATATGCTACAAAAATAAAACAATTATTATATTAGTCTGCGATACAACCCGCACATTACGGTTAGAGACATAGTTTTCTGCCTTGAATAATAGTTGTTTCTTAGCATTTTTGAAATCTCTGATGTTTAGCAGAGAACAACCATGTCTGGACCCAAGAACACAGTTTTGTACTGAGAGTACATATGGTATGATGTCAGTAGAACATTAAATACAGTATATCAAAATAAAGAAATAGGTTGTTGTTAACCACGTTGCATTAATTGAAGTTTTTGAAACTAATAAAGAAAAGAAATTAAATCTATTTTCTATTTTTGTTATTCCATGGGCGCATCTCAGAAGATTCAGCACTGTTTTTTTATTTTAATTCACCCGCCAGATGACCGATTCTCTGAATCCAAACAAAATAGTCATCCGATACAGTTAAGGTCAAGTCTTATGAATAAAATGTTCAGTCTGTTTGCATGACAACAGGATGCAGAAGTTCTGCAAAATCGGTTGCTTTTTCGATAACCCTAATACCAAAGCTAACACATGCGTAACCATGGAGACGGAAACTGAGCTCAGTTAGTTTAGGACTGGATTAAAACAACCATATTAACGAACAATAATAAATATCCCAGTGTCTACATGGTTCTGTTGGAATTTTGAGATCTTGATATGAAACTCTTATGTAATGTAGTTGCTGAGTTATAAACACTGAAAACAAACGCTTAAGCTTCTAAATCACAGATTTGAAATTATAATGTATACAACTCTTTAAACAACTTTCCAATGATTCGAAAATATTATACAATGTTAAGAATTTGTAAAAGGTATCCATAACTCTGGCAAAACGAAGTCCATGACTGCTTGAAAGTTTGAGAAAGTAAATTTAAATTCAAACTAGCACAATTATCTGAAAACTTTGAAACGGTTTGAAAATTAACTTTATCGCATATTAAAAACAAACAAGTGTTATAATTTCGATTATTGTTCTCAACAAGTAGCAGCTCAAATCAAACAAAATATAAATTGCAATAGAGACATCCGTCGAGTAAAGATATTTTCGAAAGATGACGGACGAAATAGATTGTTGCATTCTAATTTTACAACCACTTTAAAAAGGTTTGCATATACAAAGTATAATAATAATAATAATAATAATAATAATAATAATAATAATAATAATAATAATAATAATAATAATAATAATAATAATAATAATAAGTGTTTCCCGCATTGTTTGCTTTGTTAGTAGATATGAGTATGTAAGGCGTCTGACTTTTGATACCGTTATAATTGTATAATAGTCATTATACAATAACGAAACTTACTATATTCCAATATGAAGCATATCTCATCACAAATAGATTCAGACAAAATAAATTCTGCATAAGCTCAACAAATTGTACCCTCATTAATTGATGACAGCTATTTGTCTTTGTTTTATTTTACACTCTAAAAGAACTTTAACAACAGTCCGTACATAATAATTTAATCTTTAGTTTAATCATAGAAAGTACTTACTTGTATTCATAACTGCAACTATGCATATAAAACGCCATCTCCTGTAAAAATAATCGATATCTAAAATTCCAGACATACTCTGGCAATTTAGACCATATTATCGTGAAGAATGTTGAACTAATTGTGATGCATCTGGATACGATATATTTGAAAGGTATAATATATTACTAGGCACTGACTCATAAATCATATTATAACATGGATTTTCTGTGAGCGGAGAAAGTTTTGAGGACAATAATTTTACTGTCAAAACCGTAGCAGTTATATTGCGACTATCGTAAACTTGATGTAATGAAATAGTATGCAAGCATAAAGATACAAACGTATTACGTTGAACGTTGAAACAACATTGGATCAAGACCAACCGGTTGCCTTTGAGCTCGTGTTTTAAAAGAAATGTTTCATCACACAAGTAAATTACTCGACCAGAATAATTCTCTTTGGCATGTCAAAGCTAAAATCATGCATGTGTATATTTTATTCACTTCGTTATGATAAAACGCTGAAAGTATATATCTAGACCCCACCCCCTAATTAATTATCAATTGGTTGCATCATTTTCGAATTTATCTGTATTTGCAGTTTTATATTTACCTTCATCATCAGTCAAGTCAAATTGATGTACATATCTTCCATATGAACCATAATGATAGGTTTCGTTGATTTCTACTGTCACATTCGACTAAAATATAACTAGCTATGAAGTGCATGCAATGACATAGTTTACTAATACCTTCTATGGAATTGCTATATAATATGATTTGACGAACAGTTTCTATGTCCATTATATCCTAAATACAACGAATAACTTTATCATCAAAGTAAATGGAGTCCACGCATACAGGAAACTTCAATGAGGAAGAACGTAATTTCAATTTTTATATAATACTTGTCATAATGGCCAATAAATTCGTCTACGTATAGTTTCGTCTTTAACGGAATCGCATTGTGGACTTAATGAGACCATAGGCATCCATTGATGTACTTATTAACGTTCGATCATCACACACAGATTCGATCATACATTAATGTGTAAGTACTTGTATTGCGATGTTATACTTATAACGTGCTCTCATAATTCTTAATTTTTTTATAGGAAACTACGATAAGTCGCCTCTTGCACAATAATGGATTGTCAAGGTATCCAAGTCAACTTTCATTACAAAAATCTCAGCGCATCCGGACACATCCAGATAATTATTTTAATCTTTTTTACCGTTGCCGTCTGTTTACGGACACGATGGTAATACTAACTCTAACACGGTTTACTGCTTTAATATCTAGTTTTAAAGCGAATCCCTGTGATACAAAATTATAGAGAAAAATATTTATGATATAAATCAGTGTAGATCGCTTTGAACCTAAAGTAGACTTAAAACATTCATTTTTCCGGTTTTTATCTCCATTTATTCCGTGACCTGGCCGGTCATAGGGGCACCACTGATGACTTTGCGACAATCTTTCTCCATTTGTACATGTTCTCCTGTCCACTATTTGATTTATTTTATCTCTGTTCCTCTTCTTCCTGCTTTGGTTTTTCGTTTCTTTCACTGTTGTCCGTATGATTGTCTTTTACAGACCAGATGAGCGTGAGATATACCAAATCATCCTGGTTTGTGTTTCTTGACGGTGGTAACCAGATCTTCAGATGGTCCAATTTCACATTGGATTCTAATGTACACTTCCTGATCATAGCTGTATCGATCTATTGTACCCATCGACGAAGCCCGTATGTAAATGATGTTTTGGCTGGCCTAAGTTATTGGAGCGTCCAATGAAGGTTCAAGGCCCGAATGATTAGCCAAAGACTTTTCAAAATGGGACTAGCAGAAGCTCCAGATATTAATTCACCTCCCATAGCAAATCATATTAAAACTCCAATAACCTCAAATTTCAGAGTGCTCATGAATAAACATACATTTAGTGTTCAGTATATGCGCATCCATGATGACAAATTCTATGCAGAGAAAGCCATATGAGCTCGGGCTTATTCTTGACCTGCATGTGTTTGAAACGTGTATTCAATTCCGCACCGAAGAGGCAGGTGGCAAGTTCAGTAATGAGATTTTCAAACTTAAGTATACAAAAGGACGGACGTTCCCATAAATAAAATATTGCTTCTACTACTTTGAGGTACAACTAGAATACACATTCAAAACATTATTTTAACTAAACTTTTTTTTTCATTACCAAACATATAAATGCACGCCAAACCCATATGTACCCCATTTTATGTGCACACATTTCTTGACTTGTTTTATTATTCCATAACAGTGCCGTGAGTACCAGACATTCGATGGAAAATGTCAATGAAGTTATCTAGGTGTATGAGGCACTTTCTAACTCGGCAATTTTGTCCAGACTTTTTAATATAATGGCGTATTTTCTGAATGTGGGGCAGGAGAATGGGATCCTTTGCCTAATGCAAAAGTAAAACCTGGCAGTGGGTGTGTCTGTGTGTGTGTGTGTTCGTTAAATAAGTACAATGCTTAAATCTGCTCCAAATTGTACTCTTTCTTGGACTTGCGGAAACTAAATAGATCTTAAGACAGGGAAATGGAAGATGCAGCAGGTGATATTTATATTTTAAATGATGGAGTTGTATTGAAACGAACAATTTTGTGTCTTTTATTTAAATTAGAAGCTTCTTTTAATCAGTAAAATATTGATGAAATTGCCATTGTTATTCTGAATTTACAATCCCCTAATTAATGTGTAACATTAAATGTCATTATAACTGTAGGTTGAGTGTCTCGGTCGGTGGTAATAAGTGAGTCTTTGTTGAAATGCCACCGCTTCTGCAGCCCTGTAAAAACTTGCTAGAATTGTTAAGAATTTATGTAATGGAACACTTCAAATTAGTTTTGTTTCTGAAACAGAACCGTCATAAATCTAGTCCAATACCTTCTACTGCAATATTCAATCGATGAGGAGTGCAAAATCAAATTCTAACTGCAACGTTCAACGACTTTCTTCCATATCCACTGCTACATATCGGCTCTTTCAAAGTAACATAAAAGAAAGAGTGAAGACAACAAGCTTTGTAAATTTTAACATTAAATAATTAATTTTCCTAGAAAACAAGAAATAATGTAAATAATTTAAACAAGACTTACGGTTTACAGAAATGATCCAAATTTTTTTCACAATAGAAATATAAATCCTGTAAAAGTTCTAAATACAGTCTGAAGTTTTTGACGATCTGGTCAAAAATGGCGGATGACCACGTCAGACGAAGGCTAACAGAAAATCCCAGAATTTACAGAATAAAGCACAGTATGTGTTGTCCCGTTCGATTTTAGAATGTTTTCGGGAAAACGTCTTTGTCCAAATCAGTAATGTTGTTCTCCAGGAAAACAATCATTCATAAAAACGATGCAAAAATAGCTCCTCTAACAAAACATGTTGTTCTACGTAGACATACGAACATACAACTTCTTCTAGCAGAAAAATACCTTTGTAAGGTATTCGAAGTTGTATAACTGACTTTACGACTCTACGACTGTGTATGACTTGACTACAACTGTCTATTGGTGACTGTCTGTCCGTGACTGTGTACGTCCTACAAATATCTCAAACATATAAATGAAGCTAATGCGTTGCTTGAATTGCCCGCGCACGAGGACGCATGCAATTTCGTAATACTTCTGGACATTTATGAAAGCCTGACCTTAGTATCAGCCAATTGTTTTCATGGCTATTCCTGAATGTTTACTTGTAATGAATTTGTTATCATACACAGAACGTGCTCATATGAGTCACATCTACGACTCGAGTAAACAGTTTTTTAAAAACACATTGGACTGATATTAATATAATTATATTAATAATTACATTTAATGAAACAAAAATGAAATAAAAAGATTTATACAGAATTGTTTCCTTAACACATACAATTAAACTACAGGATGGTAACACCACGCAAAAGTCGAATCCTCTAGTAGCATTAAAAATATGACTACGATCAGGCTGCACATGAAAAGGCTGAAATAAGAGCTGTGCAAAATGGTTGACTCTAACCACTTTTTTCTGGCTTACGTTAAGGAAAACTAGAAGCAAGAAATTATCAGAATGCTTTAAGTGAGTACAGCTTGATTTTTTTCCATTGAACTGTATTTATTTCATGGTTTTATTTGTGTAGTCTTAGTTTAATTTCCTGACTAAATTTACATTGAGAAGGAACGTGTCTAACAGAAGTATAAGTGTATTAAATTTGAAACTTAGCACAGAAATTTAGTGTACTATTTCAAACTCAGTTCAGCACGACGGTGTTTTGTTCACACCGAATTATGTTTACTCTTGGAAGTAACTGTTGCCAGAGTTTGTTAAATAATGTTAATAAATCTAAGAATGGTGGTATTATATGAAAAATAATAGAAAACAAAATAAAATGCTACACAGGGAGAATATCTATATAAAACTAATGTAATGAGTGCGATATATTGATTGAGTGATTTATAGAGTGACAGAGCGATTAACTAATCGATGGATAGTCCTTTTGCAAATGTATATTAGGATGGATCAATGCCCATATCAAGCCATTGGCTGATTGATTGATTTGTTGATCTATCGATTCTAAGCAGTGTGAGACACTGGGCATTTCCTGTGGTCAGAATATTCTAGTAAATAGACCACTCTGGTTTAAAACCAATTGTAACAATGTTTAATCAGAAGACACGGGTATTGGGAAGGATGGTGAAAGCGATTTTGTTGATATGATTTAGAATACAATTTGACAATTTGGTAATGAAATTTGGTGCAGATGACTCTCATATCAAGATGCGCAAGACGAAGTTTGGTGCTAAACATGGAGGAAAAAGAAAGAATTGAAATCACTACTTTATATTCTCAGTATTGTTACATAACTACAAACCTATTGAACTTAAAATATACTATTTCCAAACCATCTTTTGTCCTCATATGCATGTAATAGAGAGCAATTTCTTGGCTTTCTGCCAAAAGGGGATGCGAATAGAAATCATTTAATGACAGGTTTTGAAACAAAACACCAACCCCTAAATTTTCTAATATAGGGAATGGACCGCTGGTTGCCTGGAACATTTTCTACTTATGAGCCAATAAATTCGCCTAGAAAATTATTATTATTATTATTATTATTATTATTATTATTATTATTATTATTATTATTATTATTATTATTATTATTATTATTATTGTTATTGTTATTATTATTATTATTATTATTAGTAGTAGTAGTAGTAGTAGTAGTAGTAGTAGTAGTAGTATCAACTCTCTATGTATATCTATAAATGTACCGTGTATTGACTACAAAAGCTCTTACTATCTATTGAATTTTCAAAAAGAGATAAACCCTAACAAATAAATTCTTTTTTAAAATATAGACGAAATTATTGCATTCCGAATCGGACATTTTATTTCTAATACGAGTCTTCCATAATGTTGCCTTCTAATGAATATTTCCACCAAAGATGGAGGCTCTATGTTACATCACAGCTGATATATGTCCGTAATTGCTTGAGAAGATTTTTTGGGAATATTCAGGATGCAGACCCAAGTTAAACCGATGCAACTTTTGTTTGCATGTTTTATGTGTGTTTCAAATTACTTTAAACTGTCGTTTTTGAAAAAAAAATTGATCTCAATATTTTTTTTTAAATTTTCAGGTGTCTTTTCGAACTATGCCAACATAAAGTTCCGTCTGCAGTAAAGCGAGCATCTGTTTAATCACGACATTCATTTACATGTTGCAAGTGTCAAAGAAAATAAGGAGAAAAAACAAACATTATCGATCGCCAATCAAACATTCTTGCGTGTTATGAGCAGTCGTAATCACCTTATAATGTTCTGCTCCAAGCCATTTTTCCCCCTACGAACCAGAAGCTACTGCAAACACAAATCCTTCTGTATGTTTGAATATATTTGGTATACTTTTAATATTTCCGGAGTCTAGGGTCAAACATAGTTCACTTTTCTTTATGACTTGAGTTATTTACGCTGCAATTGATGTTGTTTTCCTGTTTCGTAATAGAAAATCATAACTGACTGACATATCAAGAATCTGATATGTTTGTAACAAGAAATAACGTTAGTGTGCTCATTAAAATGTGTTTATGTAAATATAAAATTGCCAATGCTCAATAGTGTACTTGTTCAACCTTTTCAGTTTTGACGTTAAATAGTTCTTGCATGTAGCTATAAATCCCATAATGCATAAAAGCATTTTTTATATAAGAAAACAACATGTAATAAAAACAAACAAGAAAACCTACTGAAGCGTTTCAAGTTTGATGATTTGGTTGAAACACGACCAGTTTTGGAAGGGAGATCATAGAGTAAAAGTTACCGTTCCTCTCTGTCTATGGTATAAAATGTGCGTTCACAATCGATGCCCATGTCATTATTGACAACAGTGGATCTATTGTTAACAGTAGGGTGTCAGAGTCCAGTTTTAGTTTGCTCTACCTAAACTCACTGCATTGAATTCCATTTCGTACTGAAACAAAAATACTTTTACAAGCTATTATTAATAACAGATGTGCCTATGACACTTTGAGAGGATGGGATTTGAAAAAAAATACATTTATTATTGATGTACAACTATCGTTCTCATTTTGAGGGACATTGATAATTATTTTTCACTGAATATAAACGGTCATATTTCATTTTATCCTGCTGACGCATACTTGTTTAGTTGTTATGATATTCCCTTATCGTCTTTACTGTACTCTAGAAAGATGTCACTGACAGATCGATATATATTTTTTTCTTTATCAATATACGATATAGCATATGTATGTATGTATGTATGTATGTATGTATGTATGTATGTATGTATGTATGTATGTATGTATGTATGTATGTATGTATGTATGTATGTATGTATGTATGTATGTATGTATGTATGTATGTATGTATGTATGTATGTATGTATGTATGTGTGTATGTATGTATGTATGTATGTATGTATGTATTAGGGTGGGGTTGATGGATGGATGGATGGATGGATGTGAGTTGTGTTTAACCCTGACTATTCGGTGTCGATCGAAAATCTTTTTCTAAGATTGTATTAACAACAAAGAAAGATACACGATTAAAATTAGTATTATCAAATTCCTTAAATAAAGATAAAAAATAGATCGCACAATTGTGAAATAAAATATAAAAAATTTTCTTTAATTTGTTTCAAAACCGGACTCCATATACTGACAGGGTAGTAAAATTTCTTTATGGGGTTCACCATTCAGGAGGTATACATGGGTGAGGCATGTTTGCAAACAAAATAGAACATTTTAGTTCTGATTCTGTATCGGATGACACACCTCCAATTAGAATCTGCGAGTTGATCCATAGACGATTGTCACAGTGCACGATGCATGTTTTTCCAAATTCTTGTAGATCCCGGGGCAAGACCTCCCAGCCTTCTCTTCAAATATGTACATTCTACGATTAGTAATAAATCAAGGATCTTTCTGACATTTGTTCCCGAGGAATCTAACATGCCTAACGAAAGTTTGATTGCAGTCGAAAACAGTCCTGAGCATTTTTGTTGATATCTTTCATAACTTGGGTAAGATAACTGTCGGTACAGAGTTTGGGGTCATTACCAAAATGTGTTGACTTAAAACAATTTATTGAAAGAAGTTCTATGGCCACGTTAGTAATTGATTTGCCGAACTAAATAGGTTACTGTACGTTTCTGGTACTTAATAGCATTAGAACGGATGTCGTTTGATCTATTTACACAGCAAAATTGTTGCAAATGAAATCAAGTCCGCTTGACAAATTCATTGTGACTAAATAGTGTAGCATCGAGACACGAGAAAGGTAACATCCTTAGTTTATTTTACAAATGACAGGGTGACTGGGTTTAATGTCCATTTCTCAGACAAGTAACAGTGTTATTAAGTAACTCACCATTAACAGAGTGCGTCAGATCTTGCACACTTAATGCACCATTTTAAGATTATTTTTATGCAATACTTAGTGACTACGATAGTACAACGGATACAAGTCTGGAATTTACTTTAAAGACAAAATATACGTTATGTAGTGGTTCATTTGAAGCCATCGTTTTAAAACAAAGCTTTGTACTTTTGATGCAAGAAGTTTGTTTTCCACCATCAGTGTAGATCCAATTTCACTAAATGTAGCGACCACGTCATCAGCAGACCAAGACTAAAGCGTCTGTGGAAAGCAAACAATATTTACTTCTTGCGTCATAGGAAATCTTCTCCTTGCTCTTTCTAAAAACAACATATCGGACTGATTCGTGTCGTTATCGTTTTCTGAATTAGTAAATCAATAACACAGTCATGCAAACAGATTTAGTATTCGTTTTATTACACTGGAATTATGCACGTTGTTATAAGCAATGTCTAAGAACCGTGCTCTGAGGCTCTCATGTATTGAATAGAGCCGAGGACCCTCGTCAATCCAATTCCTTCATTTATATGACAACATCTGCTTTGAATTTACGCTCAATTCCACAATCCTCTCAGGGCAAATTGGAACCCGACACATATAGTAGTGTTGTTCGTTAACTTCTAAATCAACACAACAAATTCGGCTGCAGAATTAATGTAGCGCATTTGCACACACATATGGAATTAATCAAAATAATTTAGTTTTCCTAGAATCTCTGAATTTTCTCTATAATATTAAAGGATTTTGGCCCTCGTTTCTACAAAACTTAGAAATCCTGGTGATCATAAAATACTGTAACACCTGGGTATTTACATCCATACATTAAGGTTTAGGTTTGGACTTGACAAAGGTATCAATAATTTTCAAAATTATGAACTATTTCAAACAATAACAATAACATCCAACTACTTGCAACAAAGGGAAAAAATAATAAGTTCAAAATCTGTATTACACAGGGATAAGAACTGTGAAAACAGTGTATGTTAGGGTCAACAAGCCGCACAGACTTTTGTATTGCATAAATCTCTCTCTCTCTCTCTCTCTCTCTCTCTCTCTCTCTCTCTCTCTCTCTCTCTCTCTCTCTCTCTCTCTCTCTCTCTCTCTCTCTCTCTCTCTCTCTCTCTCTCTCTCTCTCTATACTGCCATCCATATGAACTTCAAAATCGTATTAAAATTTATCCAGGGCTCCAAAGCAAGGTCTGTATCTGAGTACACTCAGATCGTTATTTTAAGTTTTATATTTACATGCAACGCCTTGTACAATGTAAGATGCAGTTATTGATTTGTATTTGGAAATCGTAGAGATTTGGCTCTAATTGATGCGGTTTCTGCCATCAGAATTGAGAGAGAGAGAGAGTTAGCAGACATAAGACACCGTGTCCAACCAAAGAAAAGAAAGTGAAGTCTATATTAGCGCACAATAGGCAGAAAGCACCACTTATAATTTTCTTCTAAGTGTTTATTTCTAGTATAAAACGTTGAACAGTATTTCAGTCATTTATTTGCAGACCAATTGTATACTTATGTGGAAGAAAATTATCGATCGTATCATAGTATATTTTAATACAATTTAGACATTTCGTAGATTCACTCAGTATAATTAAATACACCCAGCAAAAATTGTGCAACATTTTGAATAAGTGCTGTTATATTTGTGTTTTAGTCACAAAACAAAGCGTTTCTCAAGCATAATAAACTGTACAGACAATATAGAAAGCAATGTTAAAAAGTTCGAAATACTGAGAACCAAAAGTTCTGGTTTTAAGTTTACGAACGGTTCGAACTTTTCGTGCTACGCAGATAGTCCAAATAATTAAACTTGCATATCATTTCCTCTCCTTACGAGTTAACGGTTTTGTTAAAGGCATCCATTCTTTATTTTCTCCTTGTTATCAAATGTCACCGTTGTGATCAAATGAACAATGATATTCTGGAACTTTACGAAAGACATAGTCTCTGAGTAAGGTTACTCAAGTTTGTTTTTGCTCAGTATATGACTCATTGTATCACTCTCAGAAACGCAATTCATTTGCGTAATTCTTTGTCTGTGTCCCAATATTTGAAATACAGACAGGAATTGTTTAGTATGCCACTGTGAGAGGAGAGAACAAAACCCTAAACGATAACGCGAGACTTGATCTCACAAGACCAGATATAGTTCAAACAGCAACTCTGTAGAAGAAATTCTTTAAAGTCAAGCAAACTGGCCACGATTTTTCTAAACTAATGATGTAATCCATGAGATTAATGTAGTCGAAAATCTAATCTCAGAATGTAGCAGCATGATGCTTTCAGGTCAAGTTGATTTCCACAAGCATATATATGTTGAACATTATAAAGTTAGCTAGTAAAGAGAGTGTTCTTGAATAACGCAGGTGCCTTAGCTGCCAGAGATTTTGCCACCATTAATATAGTTGCAAGAGAAAACCAGTGTGACTGATTGTGTGACAAGAAAGTAGTGATTGGTCGCCCAGTACTAAGAATCACCCTGTGAACTTTGTTAAAGAGACACTTGTAGTCTTTATAGAGACTGTTTAAAGTTGAAACAAGAAAAGTAGATCCAAAACGTGAAAGAAAGGCATGGGTTTTCCTCAGGTCAGGAAATTTGTGAAATTTACAGTTTAATTTAACACAGATACTGAATCCTATGCAGACCTAGATGGAGTGGACCAAAAACCGTCTTTAAACTTGTATGCAACTAGACAGACTTTGCTTGGTCCAATAGATTTTTGTCCCCTAAATCCCTCCAAGCAGGCACCCTACCAATCAATATGACAGTTAGTGTAGCAAATCCGAACTTCACTAGCAGAAGCAAAAAATGCTATTTAAATACAGGCCACGAAAACTTCAGCAATGTTACTATTTGTTATAGAAACGGTACGACTAGTGCGATACCCATCTTTACTAATGTGACCCCAGTTTGATCAATCTCATCAAAGAGTAGCAATAAAGAAAGAAGAATTGACTTGATTTCCGAAAAGATTTGACGATCCTATAAATTTGAAAATTTCGAGAGTATGTACACTGGAGGCTCCGTAAGAGCAATTCAGGGCAAACTACCAGGAACCATGTATTTAGGCCACATTCTTAAATCTGCGGCTCCATAATAAAATGAATTTGATAAAGTGTAAAGGTAAATAATAATGAAATGAGTTGTTTTTAATTTGAACATGAGCCGAGAAATAACTGTCTTCATGAAACTGTTTTAATACAAAAAGGTATAGCTCGATTCGCAAAATTCACAACCTACTGAATGTTTTCAAGAAAAATGGATAAAGCCGCTAAAGGAGTGACTATCACCAAATGTAATCAAATTTATCAAAACAAAATCAAAACAATACTACAGTACAGTCTTTAGATGTTGGTGAATCGATATACAAAACTCTTACACCTTGCTCATTATATCTCCCTACAAATATCAACTTTCATCCTGACAAATATTCATACCGTCCATAGATTTTACAATCTACACTCTGTGTCCTTTTCCTGACTTATCTTGTGAGGTTAATGACCACTCATTTGGCGGTGACCACTCTCCAATATGCTTTGGTACCAATAACATTAAATTCACAAGGGCTAAAGCAGAGAAGGAAATTTAACATGGAAGAATGGGAAAATCTTCCCACTGCTTATCAAATTGGAGAGCTGATCGTTTTGACTCGTTTATCGATTAAACACACCCATTAGCAAAGATATTTCGAGATCTTGCTGCTGATGCAAAACTACAAACGTCGTCAATTCCTAAAGTTAAAAAAACCAAGATTCCTCTCAAGAAAAGTTTAAAAAGCGAAACTGAATAAATGCTGCATATACAAAATAGCAAAATAATATTCATGTACAGTGCCGGATTTAGACAAAGCGAGGCCCTAAGCTATGGGAAGCTATAGAGGCTATATTTGGTATAAAATAAATTTGAGGGTCCCCATCAAACTTAGTTCAGAAATGGAGGCCCTAAGCTGTAGCTTGTTTGGCTTCTGCCTAAATCCGGTACTGTTCGTGTAACCGTTAGAAAAAGCAAGAAAAGGACACAGAGCTCCACTGCCGCTAGACTGAACTATCATTTCTGTATTAAATCGCTATGAACTATGAAATAAACAATCAGTGCTACAATCAAAGCACCTGTATTAAACAATGTATTAAACAATGTAAGAAATCCGTTGAAGTTATATACATATACATGCATGGTTCAGAACACCCTGACTGTTGCGGTGGCCTAAATTGTTAGGGCGTCCTCCTTGGACTCAGTATGTCTCGGGTTCAAACCATAGCTGAGTCATACCAAAGACATAAAAAGAGGCTAGCAGCTGCCTCACACTAAGAATTTAGTTTTAGGACTCATCGGCCTGATATCAGGATAATGTGACCGGGCGGGACTTGATGTCACAGTGACAGACATCACTAGAGACTGTCACACTGAAGCGTTGTTAAGGCAACTGTAAAAATTCAAATCACATACACACACAGCCTATTATTGTGACCGTATATCCTATACATATGTAACTCAAAAGATGCATATAAGATTGCAGCAGCTGTCTTGGCATCCAGTGGCATTTTCTCAAGCCTTTTACCAGATCAAGTTTCAATTTAAAAACATAATTTACAGTCGTACTTAAATCAACAAACTACAGAGAAACCTCCAACAGCTTAAATATTGTTGCCGATTCGGATTTCCGTTGAACACTTAAGGTCTTTCAAAGCGTGAATTTTGACATCCCATTAAAGTCTCAAATCTTGCAGAATTTGTGATATACGCATTCAATAATAAGAAAGTATTCTCTACTGTTTAATGCTTGTTAGTATTCAAGGTAATGGAATAACAGATACGGCAGTCAAACCTGCTATCCTGCAGTCAATTGTTTCCGAATGGAAGATTCCATATCCCGACTTGAAATATATAAATCAGCACGTTCTTCATACTTAGCAGAACACTGTGAACGAAAATTTCAAAAGCAAGCTTTCATCAAATCAAGACTAACACAGAGAGTGGTATATTTTAAGTAGAACTGTTTGCATAGATGAAGTAATACAGTGCCGTTCGCGTACTGGACACGTACCAGACTCATTAATATCTCGTAAAAAGGGGACCGTGATCATAATTCATATACTTAGACTCTTGACGAGTGTGTCGACTTCCACACTCTAGATAGGAGGATTCTGAAGTGAGCAGTGATATATACTATTTTCATTTTTTTAGAGGTATCAACATGTATGAGCTCGAAAGCATCAACACAACATCCCCCGAAACAGCTTAATGTCTTGAATTTCCTTAACAAGAATATAATATTTAGCGTCGGTCACTGCATGCAAGAGCGATAAATATTATGCTGGTATGAACTGTCTGTCATTGTGCATTTTCATACAACACTTCTGCTTATTGGTTGGAATTGTGTTGGATTTGTATTACTTATTATTAGTGACCGCTTTGCGTTCGTCTCCTATTCCATAAAACATCTTATCGAGATACAAATTTGATTTTATGTTAAAAAGTTTTGAAATTGGTTTTATGTTAAAAAATTGTGAAATTATGTGATCTCTATATAAAATAACTAGCAAAGTACTATGAACTGCACAATTTTCACTAATATGCATTTAAATACGCATCTTTATTCACGCTTACACATTTCAATACTCAATTCATAACACGCAATACGCATTTCAATACGCAATTCCATACACGCTTTACACATTTCAATACTCAATTCATAACACGCAATAACCATTTCAATACGCAATTCCATACACGCTTTACACATTTCAATATTCAATTCAATACACGCAATACGCATTTCAATACGCAATTCCATACACGCTTTACACATTTCCATACTCAATTCAATACACGCAATACGCATTTCAATACGCAATTCCATATACGCTTTACACATTTCAATACTCAATTCAATACACGCAATTACCATTTCAATACGCAATTCCATACACGCTTCACACATTTCAATACTGAATTCAATACACGCAATACGCATTTCAATACGCGCATTACGCATTTCAATACTAATTTTAATACAGTTTCAATACGCATTTCAATATAATAACGATATGTTCTTTAAAGTGATGTTAGCTACATTTTCCTCTTAAGTTTGGTCGACTTTCCCATCTTCCGGTCTATTCATCACATTCCAATACATGCTTAAGTAATATCTTTAAGTTTCTAAAATTCTAATTATGAAATAAATAAATATTTTTTTTCCGATTATCACTATTTAATGTACACCTTATCACTAAAGAGGCGTTGATGTAAGGACGGATAGAAGGGTGAATAAATGAATATCTCGATAGATATATATACCGAAAAAAATATAATGAGAAATGTTTTAGCTTAATGAATATTTATTTTGATTTCAATCATATAATTTGACTCTCAAATACATTTCTATGTCTGAGTGAAACTAATGTTCAACAAAAACTAAAACACAAAGGATGCATAACGAAGGAATATTACCAAACGTTTCATCATTGCTTATTCTGTATATATGGCATCAATCAATTTCTATTGCATACATTAAGAACAAGAGATAACATTCTGACTTATCAAATTCATTATATATATATATATATATATATATAGTATGCAATGACAAAATTAATTTCTTCCACATCAAATGTAAATTACTATTTTTTAAAATAACAAAAATTCTTGTAGATCAATTGAGCGTCAGTAATACTAACAACCGATACAATCAATATTATAATCATGTGATCTCGAATAGGTTGAAGAAAATTTACTAGCTTTTGTTACAGTATCTGTAAAGATAAACTTCACTAATTGTAAGCAAATAAGAGTACAGGAGGGTGTGATACAATGAGGAATTTGTGCAAAATTCCACATTTTCACATATGTAATTATCTTGCAATAAATTTTCTAATTATAATTACAATCCTACTTTATTATTTGATATGAAAAATGTTTTTCGTTGAAATATAATTTCAGAAAGATAATTATATAAATAAGTCGCTGAAAAGATAATTATATAAACAACGCATTGAAAAGAAAATTATATAAACAACGCGTTGCAATTAGAATTAAAGATCACACACTGTATCAGAACAAATAAATCACAAGGCTTCATCCTTTTTTAACATTAAATACATTTTGCAGCACAACTATTTAGAATAATAAATAATACTATTGATGATTTAATTAATAAATCATTTTGCGAATTGTATTCGACAACAAGTTTCTTTCATAAAAAGACATTTTGCATTTGAAATATGTATCATTAATAATATATTCTAGATATACACAACTACCAATGTATCATTGAATTGAACACTATGTATCAATGTATCATTGAATTGAACACCAATGTATCATTGAATTGAACACTATAGATTTTTGAAACAAAAGAATTCAAATAAAAATTGGCATTCTATGATTATTTGATTAAATTCATTTCCAAATTATATCCAATAAGAACTGAAAGCATGCATGAATATGAAAGTATGCTATGGAAATAAAATCCATTAAATAATGGCAGCCGTCATTTAGCGACTCCCTTTGTTGCTAATAAGTCTGTACAGTTCCTTGCACATAAATTGCTTCTTTTTAAAAAAGACATTTTTTTTTTAAACAAGCCATTTATAAAATAATCACAAAACTAACATTAACCTGTAAAATGATACGGTAATATGTTTTTTGTTATTGGACGGGATTTAACGTCGTATTTTACCGCATGATTGACTATACATTTCTTCCTCGTTATAAACGACCGACCCACGAGAAACTACTGGCAAGCTTTCTCACATACACATATTGGGCGAAAGAGGGATTCGAACTCGCGCGAACAAAAGTGAGATGCCACTGAAGGCGGAAAAAAGCGACCTTGAGACCAAAAATCCACACGGTGCCCCCACCCAATCCCCACCCACGTAGGCTATGCAATGCATGTGTCTAATCCTTGTGCGTCTATGCCTTGTTCAATATATCTATTTAAAAGTGTGTTCTGAATCTAGAATGAGGCATATATCAGGGAAATCTAATTTAACTCCTGTGTAAAGCTCATTCAAATGTCATCCATTTCCCTTCAGCCAAACCGCGACCGGTTTCCATTTATCAACTCCCAGAGAAATCCTCATGTACGTGTAATTCTGAGCTTGAATCATGGACATTTTGTTGATAGATTTATTTAAGAGCTTTTGCATGCTCAGCGCCAAATTTTTAATGACTGAACAACAGTTATATTTATAAGTGCCACTTTATCATTAAATATATTGCCGCTATGGTGAGTTTCGAACAATATATTTCTTCTTAGCATATTCAAAGCAAACATTTGTGTGTATTTCCTCGTACTATTGTCATTATCGAATGCAATTAAAGAATGAGACGCCTATTATCCTTTTGCATGATACTATATAAATTCTCAACTTTAAAAAGCAATCTTGCATTTATTTAAGCCAAGCTTTAAGCTGAACATTAAGATATGATATGCATGGTGAGTTTTCTCCCCAAACCAAAACAAGTGAGAAAAATCAAAGCGTTATTAAGTGATACTGCAATTCAAAAAATTGTAAGGTAATTAAACGCACGCTACAGTCAAATGATACTGAAGCAACACATGGCATTCAGTATTAGGTCGATGACAAAGCCTTGAAGCCAATCAGATAAAGGCAAGAAGCTACATTATGTACTCGGTAGTAAATCGAATCCAAAACAACCCTTCTAAATAAGCACACCTACCTCTCCAAAAAGAAAACTAAACGAAAAACAAAAAGCCAGAGCATGATGTGCCACAGTAGAATGAGCCTGCAGATATCGGTCTATTTTACATGTTATATTGATTATTTCTGACAAACTGCATACACGCAGATGCCGTTGAACATGTCATTCCACGATTATGTCTAACTTTCAACTAAGCCTAGGTAGAAACTTTGATGTATTTTTATGACGGATATTTTGATTCTAAAGACGTAAAGGTAATAACTACGAAAGTGACCGCTCCAGTGGTCTAAATGGTTAAAGTGTCCGCCGCTGATGAGGGAGGTTACCGGTTCGATCCCAGGCTGATTCATACCAAAGACTCATAAAAAGATCGCCAGACAGTTGTTACGACAATAACGATGATGTAATGGTGATCTTTAGATATACCTAGCAACGCCCACAAGACTATGCAATTGTGAATAAGAAAGAGTTTTGGCACACACACACACGAGAGAGAGAGAGAGAGAGAGAGAGAGAGAGAGAGAGAGAGAGAGAGAGAGAGAGAGAGAGAGAGAGAGAGAGAGAGAGAGAGAGAGAGAGAGAGAGAGCTCATGTCCGATTGGGTTATTTAGCTTTTGCATGAAAAATGGGTGGTAGGCGATTGGTCCCATCATTCAATGTTATTGATGTGATCCTTAGTGCTATAAATTTTAGTTTTTTGCCACAATTATTACCACCATCTTCCACACCGTAAATAGTCTCATTATTTCTTGGACCAGTTTAACTCGATAATATTTGTACCAGTCGTTGGGTCACTAACTCCTACTGATTCCAAATTTAATGGGTATATCAGCAGATTTGCAAGTAATAATTGCCTGCCCATGCAATCTTTAACTGTGCATATTCACTAGTATCATGTGATCTATAACTTTGCCTATTCAATAAACGTTGCTAACTGATAATGCATCCTAAGCGTTGAATCGATACTCCTCTTCACTGCAGCTTTTCTTACTTCTTTATAATACAAATCTGCTTGACTCTATGCAACTTTTGTTGAACTATGTTGTAAACGACAAATGACAACGAAATGGATAGACAGGTCTTCGAAAGTTTATTAATTTAATTTCGCAGCAAACAATTTCGTACAAAATAGAAAAACATGCGGTGTCATGTTTTCCATTTACCTGTTTGGCGCTGTTAATCAGTTTAGAAATCATGACGACATGTCGCCATGGATGTATTTTGCATTGCATTATATTGACTGTATTTATATAATGGATTTCAGCCTATTTAATTTTCAAGATTGTCACCGCAATATCTTTGCTTGATATATTTAATTGATAATTTTGTAAAAGAAGAGACATGTATGACTCAAGTATAGGCAAATCAAAAGGATGGCTATTATTACGTCATATAAGTGTACCAAACACTCGGCGTTTATCAAATTTTTGTATGCAACAGATTGCATAAGTTGTACGTCAGTACATCATCCCCGAGACATTGCTGTCTTTGGTACGGCATCTTTTCATCACGGATACATGGCTTTCTTGGTTACGAAAAGGATCATCTGGTTCTTAAAAGACGATCGTATGTTAAAGCCAAACATCTGTTCCTTCCTCAGTAACAAGCGAGGAAGAAAATGGACGGTTTCGGAGATGTAAGGATGCTATTAAAATCTCCATTATATAAAAAGATAGTCATTCTAACGAAAGTAAACCACTAATCAATTATATTTTCCTTTATGAAAGTGTACGCATAAAGATTTTCTGCTGGCGTAGTATGGACTAAATATGCTATATATACTTAATACGAGTAATTATTTTTTCTACATTGTTAAAAATCACTTCTTATATAACTTGAACCATAGGGTAATTAACAAAATCTGTTTCAAACTAGAATACTTGTCCGTTAAACGGTCGAAATGCCTAATTAGAAGCAAAAATGCTTTCTACCTGCAATCACTGAGTTCCATGTCATATCCTACAACCAATCACAGTAGTCATTGGGTCAACCATCTTGCTTCCGATGAACTGGCGATACAATCTGCTTGGTATACCAAATTACCGCAATGACTATCGTACAATCGTGAAATAATGAACAAATACGAAAGGTGTTTCTGGTCAGTGCTCCTTTAAAACACGCCCCGCCCCTGGGCGTTCTAATCACATATCTAATAAGCCGTCGTACAACTTTCCAGTCGCATTTTTATGCTCAAAGACAGCCTTAAAACAACTTCGTTTTATATGCCGATTTACATCACTCTACTATAATTCGATAATTATTACATGGATCACTGAAATACTACGCAACACTAGCATAACCGGACACATATTTTTTGACGATGCTGTTTCAAGATTTTCTAGCTCTAGTGAAGTTCAAATTTTCGTCTCAGGAAAGTCATTGAATTTTTCTCCACCGACCCCAAAGCAGACCGCTTATCAATTCATGACCTGAAATATGTTTCCTTTTTTATAATGTGCCAATACTTAAAAAGATTGTGTTAGTCGCATTGTCTTAAAATAGATCCAATAAATTTAAGATAGGTCTTTGTATAATAATATCTTCTACTAATTAGTTCCACATATGAAAAGCTACCTGAAGGTCTCATGCCATAAAAATATGGTGAATGTATTACTTTCCAATACCTAAAAAGTGAGATCACATAACGACTAAGCAACATTCAATATCTATCTATCTTTATATATATATATATATATATATATATATATATATATATATATATATATATATATATATATATATATATATATATATATATATATATGACAAAATCAGCCTATTTTGCATAAATTCGAGCAGGCTTTGGCGACTTTGAATGTCCGTCCGACCATCTTAACTTTTGTAACATTGACGAGGAAACCTTAATATACGCTGGTTGGCGGAGTTTTAAAATTCGTGTTCTGCAGATGACGCATTTTAGTGGCAGGCATCGCTGGGCAACTGCTACTTGTATTGTTTTGATGAAGCATTTCCGGCAAATCACACGATGACCACATGGATGAGTTTCCATCGTTGCCTTGGCATTCATACAGATGACGCACTAAAGAAAGGAATAAAATATTATTTTGTTCAGTATTTTCATACAAAGATTGGGAACCAAATGACAGACAACATCTGACACTGTGCATAAATATCGACACAGATATGTATAGAGTTTCTAAAAAAAAGGAAAAGCGGTAAGATTGTGAAAATATCATACGAGATGTTTTCAAAACAAGAAGAAACCAAAAATCAGATATAATATTTCTACGTCAAAAGATATAAATAACAATTTTCACAAATCTTGAGAGAAGAGAAAAAAGTGTTTAGGAATATTGAATGATTTATTGGTGTTTGAGGATATATCTTAGCCCAAAAGACGATTCAGTGTTATGTCAATGGATGTAAAATGTCTAGCCTAGAGTCACGACACGGCAAATAACATGGCTGTATTGACCAGGGTTATAAGCCATTACCACAGCCCATTGCGAGACACGCACGCTTAATACTTGAACGCCATGGTTCCCGATTTAAACAACTCTATGAACACGGAGAGAAATTAGCCTAAACAAATAGTGTGTGTGTAATTTGGATTTTGAACGTAGCTTCAATAATTTTCAGTCATATCGCTACGATATATGTAGTGTGACAGTTTATAGTTATGTCCAGCACTGAGGCATAATGCCGCAGACATATAGGATGATGTCCCGCCAGGTCACATTATCCCGACAGTAGGATTACCAG
Source organism: Potamilus streckersoni (assembly GCA_016746295.1). Classification (NCBI taxonomy): domain Eukaryota; kingdom Metazoa; phylum Mollusca; class Bivalvia; order Unionida; family Unionidae; genus Potamilus; species Potamilus streckersoni. The sequence goes on along the minus strand of JAEAOA010000977.1, from coordinate 61,398 downwards.
TCCTAAGACGAATCTCTTAATTCTCAGCGCCATTTCAGGAAGCCGTTAGTATCATTTTTTATAAATCTTTGGTATGACGTAGCCTGGGATCAAACACACGACCTCCCGCATCCGAGGCGGACCCTCTAACCATTAGGCAGAAACGTACATTGCTGCCCAGGGAAAGGACGACAAGAAAAGAGGGCACAATTAGGAAGGAACTGATATCTTAAAATTATCTCATTCCTCAAAGACTTTTGCATTAACTTTCACGATAAGATGTGATACTGTCTTCTTAATATTCTATATTTTTTTTTCATTTACAATCTATACGTTTCTGGTCACTTAAGTTCGCCGGAGTATTATATAAACGCTATGCTGGTACAGAAAGAGGACTATTCAAAGACGGGATAAACAGAAATATTTTTTTTCTCAATAGACAGTTTGAATCAATGAATTATATTGTCATTGTGACAGTGGGTTAAAAAGATATCCCATTGTTTACGATGCTGTCACGCTTGTTTGAACTTTGAATACGTTCGAATCACATGGTTCAACTTAGCAGTGGCGGCTCCTTGGTGAGAGGGGCAGAGCCTGCGTCCAATATTTACCCTCAGCAAATGATTACAAAAGAAGCGAAACAACCATTATGTTCACATAGTAAATTTTATTTTACAGTTAGATGAATCGAATTATGCCAAGAAAAACGATGTTTTTAATTATTTGCACTCATGGTCCTCAATTGTGGCTCAATCACAAAAATACATCCCCAACGTCTTAAAGTAAATTCACCAGCCACCATTACAGTCCTGGATCAGATCTTGCTTAGAGTGAATAAATATAAAGAAAACTGCTCCCAACGGCCCCCAACTATTGGACCAGTTCTCGAAAGAATATCTCAATTATATAAACATGTCTCATTTTGGGAAAAGCAGGGACACTGATCTTGGCAGATTTTGGTTGGTGGGTTTAACGCCCATTTTGTCAGCAAATGACAGGATTTAGTTGACGTTCAGGATATTATGGCGGAGGAAGAACACAGTTAAACTCCAAGAAGAACCACCGCTTTAAAAGAAACTACTGACAAGTTTTCTTAAATACCCGTGTTAGTTGACTTATAACCCAAAACCACACGGACAAAAGAGAGAATATCAGAAATATTTAAAGGCGAGCGAAATAGTCCACTTGGCCCCATCGTGCCTGCTAAATTCTTTCTAAGAAAACATGTCGTCTGTTTTATCTGGAAACGTTTAATTGTGTTAGAATAGAACAGTACAATATAAGACTTTATTTCCATCCAAGGTCAATTAAAATACATTTGGATCTATGTCTACTATATTTAATATCTGCGGTGTAGGACTAAAAAAAATGAAGGAGATATAAGGGACGCGTTTGTGTAATCAACAAACTTAATCTTAAAATAGCGGTAACGACCATTGTGAGGTTATGTGAATAAATGAGATTTAATTATTCGAAATTTTATAAAGAAGCTGAACTTGATATTTTACAGGATTTAATGGTGTCAAGAAGCATGAAAATAACTACACACAAGTATATGAGTATATAGGTTGACAGTAATTACACACTGAATATATGGCCCTATAGATCGACAGTAATTACACTGAATATATCGCCCTGTTGGTTGACAGTAATTACACACTCAATATATTGCCATATTGGTTGACAGTAATTGCATATTAAAACAATGACGGTTTAGTTTAAAATAATTATACTCAACGTATGTGGCCGTATAGCTTGGAAGCAATTATACACTTAATATATGCCTGTATAGCTTTGAAGTAATTACACTCTAAATAAATGGACTTAACACTTGTAAAGTAATTACGCACTCTGTATAGACTAGAGAAGAGAAAGACGTTCACGGATAATGTGTAAACGAGTTTCAAGCTTAGTGACTTCGTGAATCCTGTAGAACACGAGTTTGTTATAATCACAAATAGCTATAAAGATAATAATGGATATCACTAACGAAATGACAGAACTTTGTTTTAATTATTGTTAACAATTATTATGAAAGCAAGCATAAAGTGCGCATGAATACATAACTACTTCCTTTAATTTTTTTTACTTTACATAGGGTTTTACTTTCAAACAAGTACCAAGTTTTCTCATTTGCTTTTCCGTGATAGTTTAAAAATGACCTCGTACAGCTTCGTTATTGTTATAATAACATTATACTCCCTTTATTTTGGAGTATGAGTGATGGCAGCAATTTGGATTGGATAGAATAGAGTTTGTACCTTTCCAAATACTGCTATGTTCGCTTTGTCATTCACTTCCTAAATTTCAAAGGTAAATTAAAAACAAAATTAGACAATATCTGCATTTTAATTTCTTTTTTATTGTCAAAATAATTTATTAGAAACTACTGCTTTCTACTGAGGCACAATTAATTTTAGATATTTTAATATATGCTAACTTTGGTGTACGTTGGACTTGTTTGTGCTTATTTTTCTTCCACATGGAAGTTGCTATTTTGATTTATCGTCTGCTTTAGGTTCGGTTCATAGTTTCCAGAATTATTTAATCTATTACCCTTGCGATGGAATTTAAATGCTGTTATTGGATTGGCCTTGACCTAGATTTAGGTTTGTTTAAGCAATAAATTATCTGCATTATTCATATGATATCATGAAATTGCTAAAGATAAAATTTAGTTCAGTTTGAAAAGAACCTAACGACTCTCTGCAATAAAACAAAATAAAAAATTCTTCTTTCTGAAAATACACATTTTAGGGGACTTCTTACACTAATCTGATAGAAGGAGTTTAGTGATTAAGACGAATCTGGAAAGGTTAAATCAATGTTCACGTGAGTCAAACAATAAGGCAATCTAGTTTCAAATTTGGACTTAAACAGGTCATAAATTCTAACAACAATTTTTTAAGCAACAATCTAGCTCGGAATTTTACAATGTTTATCTTTTCTTCCTAAAATGCATAAATCCGCGTCTGTTATTACGATAGTGTTTAATGAAGAGAAATGTGCTTCAGTTTTATCAAAAATCTTTAGCACATAAATATCGTTTGTAGTCACTTATAAGTCAAGGTAAACTGAAAACAAAATATAAATGTTCATCTGCCACAGCATAATGCGAATCTACATCAGTGTCTGTCTTGTTTGTTTTACCGTTTACTCCTTGCAAACTCCACAGACCCTGAGCTGTTGTCGCATTATATGACGGCAGATCGGGTCTGTACAGTTTGCAACTCTTCTCGATTTATAAGCGAGTACGTCAGTTTTGATTACCAGCATGATATGATATGAGCTATATAGGGTTTGCATTACAATATGTTTGCAGGCTATGTCATTTTTGCACACACACACACCCCTTAGACATATTTTGAAACCAGCTAAGATCAACAAATGTAAGTAGCGAATCAATTTTGTTTTAAATCATCACATAAGACATAGAGTGTATTTCTAGCAGTCTCATGAAGAAAATTAATTTTTATATTATTAAAATGTTTTCTCGCTTTGAATCTTGAAACAGTGGTGATATCACAAAATTTACTACATTTAGTTTTCTGTTCCCAGTTAAAATCCTAACTAGTTCCGGGGTTGCTAGATTACGATAGTTTATCTTTGTTATTATATTTGATATGTCTAAATTTTAACCAAAACAGTTTTATTCCTATATTTTATAGATGTCTGGTTTATCAAGGTCAGTTCTATCTCAAGGATGTGCTTCAAGCAAAATGTCGATGATAATCAACCATAAGAATCTAAAAATATGCACTTGTATACACTGTGCGGGATAAGAACTATTCTATAACTTGGATAACATTCTCAACATTCTCTAGTATTATAAAGGCCACTAAAATAAATACTTCAGAGGAATAAACGTTGATAATTATTATTATTTATCTCTATTATTTATATTTTTATCTGATACTCAGCTGTCTGAAGTTGCTGCATGCTTCCAATTTTAAGCGCAAATTATTTATGATGTTCATTTCCGCTCACCTCTTCGTCATCTTCACCCGGCGTTAACTCAAAATCCCTGTCATCAATTTTTGACAATAACCTATCCTGAAAGAAAATGAAAATTAAAAATATATTGAATTTCACAATATGGTTAATTACCTAGCAGAGTATTTAAAACTATCATCTTACCTCCATCTCATTTAAGATGATTTATCCTGAGTTACATCTCAATCACGGCTTTTAGCCAGAAAGTAAAATCGTATTTGGTAATATAATATCGATTTTTTTTTCTTATTCTGAGATTTCTATAGATTCGTTTGTCAGGAATATCCGGTTAAACCTTTTACAAAGTATTCTTTGATATAAAAGTTTGTAGAAACTGATAATGTGACAAAAAAATACAAGTAAGAATAGTGGTGAAAAAAGTGATATGGAGTAGATCATTGTGATTCCTTGAAGGTTTAGTTTGTCTTGTAGGAAATACTGATGTTAAGAATGTGTTTAAAGTCCTGCTCAGGACAAAATAAAAAAAATGTATTGATCAATTATGTGAGTACTGTTGAAATTGCCATAAAAGGAAATATATAGCATATGCATGTCAGACCGTAATAACTTAGAACAGAAAATATATTTATTTCTGCGAGATTTATAAATTATTAAGTATAAATACAAACGTATTTACTTATGAATATATTGTAGTAGTACGTGCATGTGATGCATTGTAAAATAAATTTGTTTTGTTTTTTTAGAATGTGCTAAAGTATTAAACAGACTGTTCTGTTATAGACCGTAAAACAGCAAATTCAAGACAAAAGTTTCTCATATTGCTGTTTATTTTGATTGCGTCGCTCGAAGTTGGTCGTCTGATCTCTATATGTGCTGTTGATAAGGTGAGAAAATTGCTAAGAAAATGAGAAGCTTTAAAGGTTAAAATATTTTGACAATATATTCCAATCATTGAGAAAAGAGTTAATCCGAAACTGAATGAACAAATCATATTGATCTCTACTGAGAAGAAAGATTTCTCCAGACCGGTCATACATATTTTAAAACGCTTTCTGCTCGGCATGACAATACGACCTTGCAACCAGTCACAAGCTGGTTGGATGATGTAGAAAAGGACTTAATTTGTCGTGAATGTCGAAATGATATCGACGCCATTTTGTCGAATGGTAGCTTCAAGGTGACAATTCGAAATCCTAAGTAATTGTTTGGTAGGATGTATTGTATATTCCGCATTGTTGTATTGCATAAAGAATAGAATGTCTAATTGGAAGTTGACTTCGAGGTTAAGTTTTCCTCTTATGGTCATCTCAAGTGAATTAGGATGTAATATCTAAATTTAAGATGTGTTTAATTATGAAATGATAAATACGTAATACTCGTACTAATGCAAACATTCAGCGCAGACTTGAATTCTAGTATACAATGACTCGAATATATAAGGATTTTATATCTGAAACTTGCCTTTAACAACAATTTACATTTCTGTTTCTCATCGTAAAACGGTTATTATTGGTACGTTTTTCAAATTCAATGCCCAGAAACAAGCACAGAAACATTCAGAGAGATATCTATTATCTTTGTCTCTAAGATCAACTCACAAACTCGAACTGAGTTTCCTTACCATCTGAATCTCTGTGTGTGATTTTGGATTTTTAACCTAGCTTTAAAAACGTTTCAGTCATATCGCTACGATGACTGCATTATAGCAGTTTATAGTGATGTATAGTCCTGGGGCATCATGCTGCAGACACGTAGCATGATATCCGAATAATCACATTATCCTGACAACAGGCCGACCAGTCATAACACTGACTAACCTCTTAATGCTGAGCGCCAAGCGAGACCGCTGTTAGTAAACTTTTTAAAAGTCTTTGGTATGAATAATCCTGGGATCGAATCCACGACCTCTCGCATCCGATGATGCTTTGTAAACAGACAAAGCTAGATTTCTATTGTGGGCACCTGCAAGGTAATTTTGTCACAAATGTGGAGCGTAGCATATTATTATCGTTATTTAGTAAGATTCTTCTTTGGATCGGGCAATCATAAGATATGTTTATGAGTCACCGTCTTACCAAGGTAGTACAGTAATCTGGCTAAATATTAACGCTACATCTTATTAGAATTGAATTACAAACGCTCAAAGTCAGCGTTCATGAAGACAACGATTATGGAGAAAAAATCTTTTGAATCTGATTCTAGCAGAATCACTTTTGATGCCGTATATACAAAACAATAAATTTGTACAACACTTCGATACACGTATGCGCTACGAGTGACCGCTCTTTATTACACCAGAGCACGTAAATGTGGCGTAAAGAAACGAAATGAGTATCTGAATTTTGATCATTTCTCAATGTTAATGAAAGCATGCTGTGTGACAGTCATTTGATGAACTGCTGTTTATAGTGGCAAATAAATATGATGAAGAACAACACATTATATTATACTAATTCAGAGTAGCATAAGAAACAGTATGATAATACGATTGCTCCGAATGTGTTAAAAGCATAGGTAAACAAACTTACTTCTAGAGTTATCGGTATATTAAACCCAAGCTTTATATTCTACCTCCCGTTTGTTATTTTTCAGAGTATAAAATATGAGTGGATGCGTTTTGTTTTTAAATGGTATTATAAAGGTTCTGAAATTAGAATCTAAAATGTAGGAAACATTTATATTTTGATGTAGCAAGTTATTAGCAGTATACTAAATCGAATCAACGTCATCAAACTTTACCATATTTGATTCTCACATATGCTATATTGTCTGCACGAGTAATGAAACAGCTAAATTACACTAAAATCTTGTGCGTGCTCAATTATAGAATTTAATAGTGCTAAATTGTAACATCCCTGTGCCGAATCATAATGACTCGCCCCAAGGCCACCCGTAAAAATATAAAAAAGAAGAGAAAGTAGAGATAGACAAAACTTTTATGTGATTTGGGCAGACAATAAAAATGATCAATTGTTTTTGTTGCATCACTGGAGATTTTCACAGCGTCTATAGAAATCATACTATGCAAAATCATTTCTTAATACATCCCACGATTTCCTAAAATCAGCTTCATGTATCCACCAAAGTAGACCTTACTGTAGCCAGTCCCATGAAATGATGTCTTCGCTCACTGTGCGATCATTTATAGAACAAAACATATTAACTACTTGTAATTCCCTTACTCTTCACTATATTAAAATGCCTCTATGTAAAATTTGAAAAAATAAATAACAACTTAAGGAATTTGATCTTCCATCAATGATAATAGATTATGATGGTGTATAAAACCCTATTTAAAAAAAATAAAATTGAAATTCAATAAATTTCTTCACATTGAAGAAACAATAACATATAAAACACAATAACCTTTGACACTAGGGGTTCCTCATATGATGTTAATTTGAGAGGAACACACCAATAAAATTACTAATACACACTCAAATGTAAAAAATAAGCCAACAGGATATAATGCCGTAATATACAGTTTCTATAATTTAACTTTATGCAAGATTGAATATGAATTCATTCTAGCTTACATTTAATTATGTCAGACCAGTTTTCTATTTCATGTCAAGCCAATCTTCAAAATCATGTCAGACCAGTCATCTAAATCACCCAATCTCTAAATCACGTCAGATCAATCATCCAGATCATGTCCGACCAATCATCTAAACCATGCCAGACCAATTTTCGAAATCATGTCAGGCCAATCTTCTAAATCACGTCAAACCCATCATCTAAGTCATCCAATCTAGTAAATCATGTCTGTCATCTCATCCAAATCATATCCGACCAATTTTCGAATCATGTCAGACCAATCGTCCAAATCATGTCATACCCATCTTCTAAGTCATCCAATATTTCAAATCGTATCAGAACAATCTTCCAAAACAAGCAGCTGTAGTGTACTATCTGCATAAAACTAGCACCGTTGCCAAGCAAGGAGGAAGAAGTGATGGAATTCAGATTCCAATTCAATTTATTCAAAACTTTGTTTAATTAGTGTTCTTCAGGAAAATGCACCTCGGCTTGATCGTCACATGATCACGTTAGAAAATATATTGCTGCACAAAATCAGTCTGTGGCCAGGCAATAACAGTGAAAACTTTTTTTCATGACATCACTGGAGAATTTCACATGGATGATTGGAAATAGGTAACATAATATACTACATCACATCATTCCTTTATACTTACACCGGTTTATCATTTACTAACAGCTCAAAGTCATGTTTGCAATTCAAAAAAGTGATGCACATTTTATTAAATTAAACTGGTATCTAACATTTAGCCACTCACACATACATACATACATACATACATACATACATACATACATACATACATACATACATACATACATACATACATACATACATACATACATACATACATACATACATACATACATACATACATACGTACGTACGTACGTACGTACGTACGTACGTACGTACATACATACATACATACATACATACATACATACATACATACATACATACATACATACATACATACATACATACATACATACATACATACATACATACATAGGCAAAAGTTCTATGATATATTGGTTTATAAAAGGCAGTTCAAGGTTCAAACCAATACTGTTTATTATAGTATATTTCATGCCATGAATACAGTATAATGGTTACTTTTATAAAATGTTTAGAATGCTTATAAAACAGCCCGGTGTTGAAATCCCGAAAGGCTATTGCATCATAAACAATTGATGTGGGCTATCAAATTCATTCAAATGCCATGTTTTCTTTTAAATTATTTTAATTATTCCCGCAAATGATCAATTACTTAAAATTCACTTTTAACCTTATTTATAAAATCAACTCGATAATGTTAATTAGCTAGTTTAAAGGCAGTATTGAACCGGTGTCATTTGCATTTCCGCTCCATTCGTTTCTGTACAAAGTTATTGCACATTGAAAAAAAGTGCAAACCTATTCAAAAACAATAAACTTACATAAAATTTCATTAATAATAACTACATGCGTGTTAAGTGGCAGTTGGTAGTAAAAGAGATATCATGCCGGCTCTTTAGATAATTGCAGTGAAAAGTAGTTAAATGATCATTTTCCTTTTCCTGCACTTAGAATAACGATTTGCAGCAAGCAAATTGATGCTTGTGCCAGACATTTAATTAGTGCTTCAGCTACCTAATCTACGTTTCGTTGCGACATAAGCAACCTAATACTCCCATTTAAAATAAAACGCATGCGCATTGTGTTTGAATGCTATGTGGAAACTATATGCAGAAAATGAGTGTTTAGAACGTAAATCCAATATTTGCCATTAGGGCACATGGTTCGTATATCACCATTTTCAAAGAAGCGTTTTCTCGTCTTACACAAAAAAGTGAAAACATACTGAGAATATTTACGACTCTAAATAATAAACAAATGGCAAGCATGTAACATCAGTTAATGCCATATATATATATATATATATATATATATATATATATATATATATATATAAATATATATATATATATATATATATATATATATATATATATATATATATATATATATATATATATATAAATATATATATATATATATATATATATATATATATATATATATATATATATATATATATATATATATATATATATATATATATATATATATATATATATATAATTGAGACTAATACCAATTTATTTTCATATTAGCATAATCATGCGTTTTTCCTTGTTGTCCGCTGTCCGTTGTGTTCTTTGTTACGAAATAAGCTGCTATTTTCCATCAGAAGCACCCATATAACTTATAAGAAGGAGAAATTTATTTTTAGATTCCAATAATTATTTTTAATTATTCATTTGAGTTGGTTTGAAACTAACACTCTTTATCAAAAAAGCCAATCGAATTTAAAGATTTATGTCGTTAATCTCCAATCGATAGTAGTCATTTATATGGGTTTTCCGACTCAATATACCGGGTTTTGTTGAGTAAGGAATGCAGACATCCTAACAAATCAAACTTCGTCGTGTTGAGCACGATCCGTGTCCACTTGATTGTCTATTTTCTTTAAACAAGTTTCATGGTAGGATGTAAATTTATGAGAAATATTATTCGTTTCCAAATGGCTGTATCACTCATCGGGGTAATTGCCAATTATGATCTGACATACATGGGATAGTCAGGGTTGAACAGCATCGACGATAAACGGTTAGACGATTCTATGTCAGTACACATCTTGTGATGAGAACAGATCCATGGAATCAGGCGAACCACGTTTATTTATAGTGGAAGAGTGGATCGAAACAGATTGATTTTTTTTTATGTGCATTGAATCAATGCGACAGAGTTAGAATATGACGGAAACCAAGAGGACAATAAATTGGGGTGCACCGGCCGTGGAGACGAAAAGTGAATGCATAGCAGCAGCTACCAAAGCAAATAGTTCTCCTTCCAAATGAGAACGATTTTAGTTGGGATTTTGTGGCTTTTTCTCTTCTGCAAAAGAGTTTGTTCCAGTGCCAGCACCTTCAATACCCTCTCATTCATTACCTTATGTCATGGATTTTAAACAAAAACTAAAGAAGAATTGGAAAAATATTTGCAACAGCAGAAAGAAGCAGAAAAAGTCGTTCTCATTCAACAGCAACAGCGAGAAGAGGCAAGAAGAAAACTGCAGGAAGAAGAAGCAGAGAAGAAACAATGTCTAGGATAGAATAAGTATAGAGAAAGTCAAACGGTGACGGTACTCTTAGACATATTGTCAGAGTTAAGTAGTCTGAAAAAATGTTTCAGACTTCTTTAATACAACCCAAGAGAAAAGACCTTCCCGAGCCAAAGGCTCCAACCCAGTCCACACACATACTACGCCTGAGATACCAATACTAGTTATCCCAACCAAATCATCTCAAAGTAGCAGGTCCAAAAGTAGGCCTTGGCCGTTGCAAAGGGATGAAGCAGCTAAAGCAAATCTCTTTCCGTTCCTGAGTATGTTTTCTAAACACAAAAACACACAAAGACCTTTTTCAGAACCACTCCTTTGCCTCGAAGAGAACCTACTCCATATTTGCCAAAAGCAAATAAAATTCAAATCTGTTTCTCCATCATGGACGTGTGCAAGTTTATGGATGTAAATCCATTTCGTGAAGAAAGGAGAGGAAAGTAAGATGCAGAAACATGACATATCGCTTCGCACAGTAGCTGAAGTTTTGACTCAAATTCATGCATAGATTTCTAAGATGAAATGAGTGAATCCGAATCCAGATATAGCGAGTTTAAATCGAATCAAATTCCACCACTAGTAACCCCTGAAAACTACCACTACATTCGATAGACGGCTAAAAGGTCCTCTACTAAATTTAGAACCACAGCCTACACGTACACAGTGATGTTTAAAGATTTCAAGTCAGCCGTATTAGCTCTATGCTACACCTTGAAAGCGTACCATCAAGAAGTGCACGCAACTCTGTTGTTTAGAGACAAAAAATTAAAAGACGGATAAAAACATTCACGTCTATCATCACGATGAACATTTCGATGCCATTACCAGTATCACCCGATTTCTGGGATAGTTATGATTGTAAAAAATGTGACAATGGGTATAACAATCGAGATTAACACAAGCATGATGGATCTAATTGTCCAGGATTTTAGGCCTTTAACCCATTCCTTGACGAAGGACAAATCATTTGCATTGGTCAGATTGTTAGTGCACCTTTGTTAGCCCTACCTGTTATCTGTCCACACTTTTACTACCTACTTTTAGTGGAACGACTTAAGGAATGTTCTTTTTATGAGTACTTTGTGTTTGTCCTGTTGAGTTAAGAGAACGCATTTACCGAGAGTTTGTTAAAATACCACTTCAAAGCAAAGAACAATTGCATCCGTTACCTCACGAATGTTGGATGCACTGGTACCTGAATGCTATAAGAGGACTAATTTATTTGAAAACGTTCCAATGGTCAGATGGTAACCAACTACATAAGGGTCAGAAGACCTTGGTTGTTACTGATTACATAGTGTCAAGCCTTAGAGGATTACCAAAAGTTTGTATGTGATCAAATTGCATCTGTAGACGAAATGTCGGTGCTGTATGTGGTGTGTGAGCTAGTGACTAAACTATTTGGACATATCGACTAAGTACACTTATTACCTCTGACAAAAAGAGGTATAAAGACTTGACAGCATGCCACAACCTTTATCATTAGTGATACAACAATTTTGACGTGGAAAGAAATCAATGACAGTATTCAGACTGATCGATTATCAACACCTTTTGTGAAAACTATATCCAATGACTTTAGGTCGTCGTGTAGTGTATGTCTTTGTGACTTCCATTCTGGGATTTCGTTTGCCAACCGATTCCTTGTCCAAGATTGGTAACCATAAATTCAAACTTTCAGTGAAGAAAAATAACTTTTAAAACTTTGTTAGCACAGTGTAAGAACACTACACCGAGGTAAACCACTACATTCATGACAGGATCATCATTGACATGGACATGACCGAAAGGACATTCCGGGAGGAACTTTGTGTGACTGTGCCAAGGAATGTAGATACTCTCAGAATATTACCCAATGTCCCTAGGACATCACATCTTCGTCAGCAATAATGTAGTACAGTGACTTGTTTATATTTCACTTTGATCGTATTAATGTGTATTTTTTTTCGATGTAACTAACCATTTGGCTTTTATTTATTTTTGCCTTTTGTGTTCAATTGTAAAAACGTTTTGAAATAAACGTGTTCTGACAAAATTTTGAAACTCTTGCTTTATCTCCGTTTGAAATATGACATTCCCTTCATTATAGGTATCTCTGCTCTCTCTGTTCCATGTCCCTCCACTTTCAATGTCATCGACGAAAACTTAGATCTTGCTAGTTGAGATACTTTGTATCTTAGCCATGTTAACTTCTGGACCGAGTTGTTCTGGGAAAATATAATTTGTCAAACGTTTGATCGAACATACAAATCATTTGATCGATCATCAACCTCAATATATCGTGTGGTGTTACAAAGAGCAACAACCGGCGTATAGACGGCTACGAAAACGTCAAGGCGATTCCATTGTGTTTATAGAGGGCATTCCTGGCAAAGACGACGTGATTATGTCTGACGCCAGTCAAACTCATCTGGTCATCTTTGACGACATTTAGAGAATGCGAAGAAGAAAATATACACGTTTAAAAGCAAAGGGCATCGTCGTAATTCTAGTGTCATTTAAATCATATTTACTCTTAGATGTAAAACTTACTGCCTCCGATTATTTGCGATTTCATATCCTTGTTCGTGTCTTAAAAACCAGTCTAAGATAAGTCTAACTATGGTTTACGGTGACAGCAAACCAATTACAGCAAGACATTATTAATATTCCACATCAAACTAAACGTTGTTTGAGAGAAACAAAATAGCCATGACACAATTGGAAAATCTCCACATGGACACTCAAACCAAAATCCACAGTCATCTCTAAGAAAAAGTCACTCACAGAAACAAAGGTACCCACAAGAAAAAATGCTGTGGTGTCAAGACCAGGAAACAACCCTAAAAAACAAAAGTACTCAGAAAAGACACCATAAATCACCTTCTTCACGCAAGAGAGTACAACCTTCCATTTCCAAACCACGAACTTATGCGATGGTAACTGGGTCTCCATTAGCCTCTGGTTCTTATACTCCTCCGTTGTTTGTGATGCCAGCCAAACCCAGTTCGTCACCCATTCTTCCCCATTTGATGAACAAAATGGAAACCCGTGTCTCAATGAACTTCTACTGCAGCAGTGAGACCCTCCTCCTCTTTAGCTGTTGTGGCAGATTCTAATAAAGTACCTGTCCGCAAGAGAAACAATGCATGCTAGAGTTTACTAAATTTATCCAAGCCAGAACTGTCCAGATTCAGTCCGTTGAAAACCAATCCACGATGCGTGATGCGTGTCATCAAGTTAATAAGACGAAGAGACAGTCAGTGGTGACGCAATGCAATATAAAAAAAGTCCTCCGACAAACCATGTGTATCAGAGTTTTTGTAGTCCGGAACAAATAAGGATGGTACCTAAATAACGTGCACACTAACACTATCATCGTTGACCTGTGCAAAAATAAAAGGAAACAGTAACGTAGTCTCATCCTTTGACCCGGCATCATAACAAAACATTTAGCCAAGTATCAATATCAACTTCATAAGAGACCCTGTCGTCCAAAGAAAAAGAGGAGGAATCAAAGGGGGTGATTTTGGCGCTGGAAAGGCAGAACGTATGCTTAATAAGCTTGGTCTATCAGATATGATTCAAAAATACATCCCAAAACAATAAGATGAAAGTACGTGTACCATGTGTATTTTTGTGTGTGCACCTGAATGCAAGAAGATGTCCCTTAAAAATAAAAAGGAGAAAGAAAAGGACTGTCTCGTAGTTTGACCAGGCATCTAAAAAACGCTTAGCCAAAGGGAATGAATGTTTGGCGTTATAGAAAAATGTCGTCAGATTTATTACGAAGCGATAGTCAAAGGGTTGTCAAAAGTCTGGTTACGAACCTTTCGACCTACTCCCTTAAATAAGATAAAATGATGTGTGCCAAATCTTCGACGTTAGTGTGCATTTTGTGTGTGATCCGTAACAAACAAAGATGACACCGCGTAGAAGCCATCCCTCGTCTACCGCCAAAGGAATTAAAAGGCAAGGACTGCCTACTCGTTTAGCCAAACATTGAGATGTATTATCATATATGTGTACCCATGCAAGAACAAATCATTCAAACATCTTCCAAAGACGTCATTGATACCGTTTGCGAATGCTGTCTGAACTTCTTGAGAGGAATGATACATTTTTCTCAACATCAGAAAGAATGCTTTGCCAAGCATCGACAAGTTATTCGCCAAATGGACCAACAGACAATACTAAAAAGCACATTGGTACCACTGACTACACGGCTCGTGGGAACTTCTGCTTCACAAATATCTCAAAGATAAAAGAATCAAGAAGATAAAAGGGGTCTTCGTGGTCAAAAGATCTCAGACGTGATCTTTGGAATATAATGGAATGACGAAACCTGACGTTAGTGCCTTGCAAACGATGGATAAAATTCCATCGTTGGCAAGAACAGCGGATCGCTCATTTACCTCCCAGTCCTCATTTGACCGAGATGTCTGAGTTAAAACATAAAATGCAATCGTTGATAGATCGCAGCGATTTGTCAGAAACGGAAAACTCGCAACATTATGGTCAAATGTAGCAAGACTTCAAATCTTTCACCAGAAAGCATTAGACGATTCAGCTGGACTAACTCTGAAGATTTTAAGACCCTGATGTAAGGTTCATCACTCCAAGAAAGCAATACAAACACAAGCTTCATTTACGAACCCAAAAATAGAGCTGTTCTAATTTTGCACATGCACTGTAAATCTGTAATACACGAAATTGCTGCTTAGAAAAATCTGTGCAAATCATTAGACAAGTTGCTAAAACACCGAAATGAACGTTTTGTGTAATCTATCGACACTGTCAGGAATGTGCTATCAACATGAAGGATACCAAGGCAATAAACTGACAGGCAGAAGGTTGAGTAAGGCAATAAAACAACCTACTTGTTAGGTTAGTATTTGTTGTGGCAAAATATCGTACAAGACATTTGTTGGAATATTCAACTATTAAATGATGTGTTTTGACAAAAGTCAATGTCTTGTTAGGGCAGATATATACCAGATGTTTTATGACCCATAATCCTGTCAACATATTCACAATTTATAGCATAATACGCCTCACGTTGAATCATTTTGCTGGCATCCTTTCTTTCATTTTTAATCTGTTAGAATAATTTCATACTATATGAGCAGCCACTCTATCGATAAAGAAATGTGATTCTAATTTGAAATGTCAAAATAAATGGATGTTTCCTTCTTAAAAAATATAGTCCAGCGTGTCCTAGTTTGAAGGAAATAATCATTTCACCGACTCAAAAGTAACAGCATTGTATCGTGATATATTTAAAAGTTATAAGTATTTAAATGCTTCTTACAAAACATTATACTTTCTCCAAAAGCAAATATATATATATATATATATATATATATATATATATATATATATATATATATATATATATATATATATATATATATATATATATATATATATATATTCAAGATTAAATTTCCTTTGTCAATTTTCGTGACATCAAATGTGGAAAATTTTTTATCTTACGTTTAATTCACAACTGTATTCATTAGTTACATTTATAATTTAATTTGTCACATACACAACAATAATTTGTTATCAATATTGGTATACCAAACTTGTAATATTTTTCTAACAAGATTGGTGTTTGAATCAAATTTGACTTTCTTAATGACTCAATGCATTGATTATGTTTTTAAACAATAATTCACAGCCAAAATAAAAAGCTCACAATGGAATAAATTAAATGTCTTTAAAACAAACTGAAAAATAATTGCAGTATATATCTAGCTATACCATAGTACGTACATTAAAAGACTTATTCCCAGTTTTCTCCTCCTAGCTCCGTTTTCCAAATGGACGGATCTCTTTCGTTATTTGTCACAAAAAACTTATTTCTGCATTCGATTAATGTTATTATGGTTGCCACATCCTTCCTGAATCTCACTTAACTTTGGAGAAATTATCTCTCTTTGCAGAAAAGACATCAAGCACGCTTTTAAGTATTCACGATCAAACAAATCTTCGTGTTCAGCAGATTTTCAATCTAATGTTGTTTTACTTGATTATTCGGTTCATTTCGAATTCTTAATTATATTGCCATGAAACTGTCACTTGAAGATATGCCACTGTAATTGAAACAACTGTAAAATCAATGAACGCTCCGCGAAAAACTATTTTAATATAATTTTCTAGTCAATTTGATCATAAAATAAGATTTTGTCAAACTTTATCTCAGGGGATCATTGTACTTGTCAATATTCCTTCACCTTTTGCAATTCACTTAAATAGCTTGAAAGCTATATGCGCTGTCCGTTTAGCCAATTGCAAAGAGGACACGAAACTTAATGAAATTATAGTGGATTTCCTTTCACTAATCCGAATGGAAGAGTCTTCCAAAGGAAGGAAATCCAATGAGAAAATCAAATTTGCGCTTGGTTTAGTGTGTCAAACAAATGTAAATTAAAAAGTGTCACAAGTACAAAGGTTAAGCGAAATGGCGAGACAGTTACTTGTTGCAAAACCGCATTTACAATCAAGAACCACATAGTAATATAATTAGTCAATTTTTCAATTAGCAGATCAAAAGGAATAAACGTTTGCTTCATAGTATGTTCATTGACTGAATTGAACAAAGCCGGGTACGTCAATTAAATGAATCTTCTCAAAATAAGTTGTACGAAAACCAGTCGTGTATTATTATTTTATTCGTACGGAATTGATTTCCAGTGAGATAAGCATGTATCAAATTTACTTTAGTTAACATTTAAGAAAAGTGATGCAATTTGAGGTTAAGACATATTCCGAATAAAAGCTTTTGCTGCGTATGAACTAATACACTTCCTTTAAAAAGCACTAAAATGAAAAACAAAATCAAAGTGGCTTGAAAACAAGTACGTATACAAAAAATGACACTTATTCCAACAGCAGGTTTCAATATATTGTTGACACGCTTTATGTTATGCTACATATTTTCGTGATGCGAGTCATACCATCAAAAAAAATATTGAAATTGTCGCTTAAAGGAATTTAGATAAATGTGAACTGACACGAAGTAGTAGAGTTACTGTGAAAAATGCATTGCACAGGTACACACTTTCAGTATATATGCAACTCTTCGTTGGCGTTTTGTAATATTTGATTTAAATAGTACCACATTTTCTTTCTCATCATAGTCGCTTCCTGGTACTTTCCTGTTGATCACAGTAACAATCACCAAAAGTTTCATCAAAAGCCTGACAAAATAAAACGTTTATATTAGAAAATTTGTATGCTAATAAACCTATTGTTCCTGACCTATGCTGGTTAGTATTGCCATTTCCAATTAGGTATGAATACTACAGATTCACCATAGATAAAGTAACGAACAGTCTACGTTTAAAACTGCACTATAAGAGAGAGAGAGAGAGAGAGAGAGAGAGAGAGAGAGAGAGAGAGAGAGAGAGAGAGAGAGAGAGAGAGAGAGAGAGAGAGAGAGAGAGAGACGTTTGACTTGAATTGTGGAGAAATATGTATACCATCTATAAAATCATATTTTAAATTTTTTTGTTTTAAAAAAATATTTACAGAGTTTAGTAATTAATATTGAATCAAAGCAAATAAAACAGGCAAGATTTTGTTTACGAATCAATTATATTTTCTTGTATTTTTCAGCTATCAACTATCACAATACACATATGGCATGGATAAAGCGTCAAGTTTTACAAATAGACATATTCTTAACTCACACTTGAATCTAGAGAAACTGTCTTATTTTTGTTGCCCTTTCCTTCCTGTTCTTATGTTGTATTGTCATCTAAGGTTCTATTAATGGTCTACGAGCACCTCCAAGGGCCTTTACATTAATCTATTCCATGAGGTAGAATGGAACTAGTAATAAGCATAAGTTTTTATTAACTTTTTTGTTTTGTCTAGCGATTGCAGCAAACAACTTGACAATTGCAAGGAATATTAGAAGTGAAATCAAAGTTTGTGATTTATTGCCTGCTTACATGCTTGATATGTTCTAGGGATTATATTTTCTGTATGTTGATAGATATCTTAGAAACTAATTTTGTTTCTAGCAACAAATAAATAAATAAAAATAAATAAATAAATAAATAATAAATAAATAAATAAATAAATGCTCTCGAATTGAATTGGTAATACATCAAAGTTTAAAACCTGTTATTCAAGTATTGTAGAACATGTAAAGACTTCCAATTATAATTACAAATCAAGTCAATATTTCTAGGCCCTGATTGGGGCTTTTGAAAGGCCAGTCGATATTAATGTTTCTAAAAACATCGTTAAAATAAGAAAGAAGCAAATTTACCAGCATTTTCGTGCATGATATAGTTCGTGGTTAAACGAGAGGCTTTACTGAACAGCCGAAAGCTTGTGATCAATAGTAATCTTAGCGAGGAAGAAAAATTCTTTTAAAGTGTATGTTTAGGGAAGAGATGACAAGCAGATAT
The DNA here is from genome assembly GCA_016746295.1 of Potamilus streckersoni. Lineage (NCBI taxonomy): Eukaryota > Metazoa > Mollusca > Bivalvia > Unionida > Unionidae > Potamilus > Potamilus streckersoni. The sequence goes on along the minus strand of JAEAOA010000977.1, from coordinate 42,353 downwards.
TGTAAGTCTTGTTAGGTATTGTGAGTTTAACTTTATTTTCATTGTAGAAGAATGTAGATTTAGAGGATCATTTATATCACATGGTTGCTTTTGTCCAGCATTGTAGTTAATAATGCTTTTGTCCATCATTGTAGTTAATACGTTATGATAATATTTGTAAACATGTTTACTTGGATTTAAGACATAGGTTTACCTGTTGAAGAAAACCATGGTCTACATTACGTTTGTCAGGTTATATTTTAATATGTGAGTAAACAGACTTGACCTTGTTTAAGGATTTGATGAGAAAATGACCTAAATCCTGTTCCTCGTATTGCGTCGTAGTTGTTTTATATAAACGTTGTGATCTACAAATGTTATCAATTCGTATTATCATATCTCTCCAGTGGAATCCGTCTTTTAGATGCATTCATTTGTAATTTGAGAGAATTTATTTATTTAAATTATTCAAAGGAATTACAGATTGTTTTAGACTTTTAAACTAAAACAACATCGATTATTGGGAATTCGTTCAAAGACATTGTGGATTATATCATCCTGATATATCAAGACTGTTGGCAGATCAACTCATATGAAGCTAATGGCACATCAGCACATTAAATACTGGAATACATTAAGAACAATTTATAATTTTGGACTTGAGATCACTGTTACGACTATTTATGATTTATTTCACAATAAATTATGTTCTCCTTAGACATTCAATTTGCGTTCTAGGGAATTAAATATATTGATGGATTTTTCATAAACAGCTGGTTTCGAATTTTCTGTTACTTAATTAACACCACAGAGTTGTAACAGTTTATGCATTGCACGATTACGCGCGCTGATATTTAGGCAATGAGTTAGTGACACTGTACTCTACCCACACAAATGTATTGGAAATGTCATCAAAGTTGAAGGAGAATTAACATTTTGACAAGCTCATAATTACCTCGGATAAAAAAAATTGTAAGCAGATGTTACAAAAAAGTGTGTGCGTCTGTGTGTGTGTGTGAGAGAGATTTTTGATTTTTAACATAGCTTTAAAAAAATCAGTCATATATTTATGTATCTGCAATGTGGTAGTCTATAGTCTAGCACTGAGAGACATGATGCCTCAGACATGTAGCATGATGTCTTACCCAGCCAATCCGTATCCTGACACAAGGCCGACCAGTCCTAACACTAACATCTCAATACTGATCACCGAGTTGTTACTACCATTTTAATAAGTCGGGGTTTGAGCTCACGACTCCCGCAACCGAAACAAATACTCTAACTAAAAATGCCACCTGAGCGGCTATTAAGAAAATAATTCAAAATGTGGCATTATATTTACAGATAAATAATTGTCCGCCAATAATACTAAGAGGACGAGAACAGCAGAAAATTGATCAAACACTGAATTCATATACCCAGACATCAGTATATTCATTAATGTAACGGACAATTAGATTTTAACTGAAAAAGTGATGTAAATCTAAAGCTAGAGCCCGTCAGTGTTGATATCTCAGTCTGCATGACTATCTTTCTTTATTTCTGTCTGTCTACGTGAATCTTATACTATAGGAATTATTGCTTATTAGTCATCACCTAATCAATTACAAAAAAGCTGCGATAAGCAATAATGGAGGAACCAGTTTTGAAGCATAAGAGTCAGACTTAGGCCGATTGGACTGATTTGGACTAACGGACCCCGCGCTTACAGGGGACACGCGCGTTGGTATTTTTTTAAAAAAATATATCTATAAAGGGCAAGTAATTTTAAAGAAATGAAAGAAAATTAAGTTCAATATCATATAAAACTTGTTTCAAAGTTTATTTCCAAGTGCAGTGCTCACCGGAAAAGGAGGACGTCCGTAAATCCAGTGTTCCTAGTCAAAATATTCCAATTCGGGTATCATTTTCCTTCATAATTTTTGTCAGGATATCGCATATAAATATGAACAACATTATCGTTCTTCCTCCGACGTCTTCATAGCTTGATCTAGCTGTCTTTGTATACAAACCAATTCAAAGAAAACAAATCTTGATGTTATTAACTAGGTCTGCTTTGGCGGCCATTGCAATAAATTAAATTCTAATTTATTATTAATATCGATGTGTAAAGTGAACTTGTACTATTCACATACATCAAAATCAAGCAGTGAAACTACATGGTAAAATAAGTGATTAGTTAAATTTTTTCACCTAATGATGCTCTTCTTCCTTTTGCGTGCTCGTCTCCATCTTATCCCATGCTATAAATCATTTGAAATACCTCTTCTTCTTGTTGCGTGCTCATTTCGATCTGACTTAGTGTTGTAGATCATTTGGATTACCTGCAGTGTATGTTTTATTTCAATATGTTCGCTCTCCGCCGCACTGAAAGTAATTGGATTTCTCTATGCATCACAGACAGGTACATTTAGTATGCGAGAAAACTAGGGACGCCATAGACAAAATTTTGTTGATGACGAAAATGTGACTTTTGCCCTATGGATTCATTTGATTTTAGTGATCATTGATATTTCATTTATTAACCTGCAATTCCTCAATATGCACAAAATGACATAACTTTCGCTGGACATAACATATCAAAATGAACATAGATTAAGTTTTCTGCCTGTGGAAATAGCTGCATTTAATTTCAATGAATTTTCTAGAATTTACTGAGTAATTGATCTTTCTGGAACTTTCCTATAACACCAATTAATAATAATAATAATAATAATAATAATAATAATAATAATAATAATAATAATAATAATAATAATAATAATAATTTGTATTATTATTATTATTATTATTATTATTATTATTATTATTATTATTATTATTATTGGTGGTGGTGGTGGTCTTGTTGATGGTGTTGTTGACTCAGTGTTGGGAATATATTTGGATGTATGACTAGTCTATTGACTTAATCTGTGTTGTTATTATATTAGATGAATTAACTGGCTAAGTGTTGAATATAATGGGAAGTATTAACTGTCTATTTGGTCAGTGTTATGAATGCAATAGGAAATATTAATGGTCTATTGGCTCAGTCACCGTTGTGAATATAACTGGATGTCTTAACATTCTATTAACTCAGTCTCTGTTTTGAATACAGTGGGATGTATTAACAGTCTATATGATCTATCAGTGTTGTTAATACAATGGGATACATTGACAGTCTGTATACTCAATTAGTGTTGTGAATGCAATAGGATGTATTAAGTCTATATGCTTAAATGCTAAACCACTCGCCTAGAAATGCCCCAAACGGCTTGCATCTCTGATCGCCTCTGTCAACTAAAATCCAGCTCCTGGCCTTCACGAGTGGCTTAGCTTATAAGTCTGGCGGACCATGACTCTACTAACAGGAGAAGGGGTGAAGGCGGTTCACTGGCGCCTTAAAACCAGTCCCATGGGGTAGATGAAGCTCATAAACCTTGGATGTTTTCTCGACAAGAAGAAGGAAAACTCTAATTCCAAACCTCCACTGCTTTGCGGCTATACCTACTCATGGAAAAGGCTAAGATTGTAAATCCCTACCAAAAATCCGGAGACGGAGTCTAATGGCATTTACTCCAATGCCATTCCGGCAACTCCTGCGATGCTGTTGGTGCCAAGTTTTATCGGAACAGAAAAGTTACCTTGGGAACACCAGCTGCATCGAGAGGGGGGATCTGCTGCATGGGCAATAGATGATTCTCCATACTACCCTGTCCAGGATTAGTAGCTCCACTGGAGAGGACACTCCAGCGTCGCCATAAGGTGTCGGCACAACAGGGAAAGCAGCTGTTTACCGGTTATAAGCAATAACTAGATTGGCGTAGAGGTTAGCGCCAGCTGTTGCTTCCGAACGTGGGAAAGACTGCTATGTCTCATTGGATAGTAGCAGCCCATACATACATATATATATATATATATATATATATATATATATATATATATATATATATCTATATATATATATATATATTTATATATATATATATATATATATATATATATATATATATAATAGTCTCCAAATACATCTACACTCATTATGAACGATCTCGATCATAACTGACACTCATGTCATTGTTTTTGGTTAAGGTTCAGGATCTCTCATTTGAGATAGTTCCAGATATTGTCCATAAAACAGTTGGTAACACAATTATTGTTAGCTAAAATGTTTTGTCTGTATCAACACCATCGTTACATCATGACTATCTAGAGTGGATTCTTCCCAGAGTCAATATCATGCAATATGACTGTCTGGAGTGGTTCTTCCCAGAGATAATATCGTGTAACATGATTGTTTAGAGTGGATTCTTCCCAGAGTCAATATCGTGTAACATGACTGTCTGGAATAGATTCCATGACTGTCTGGAGTGGTTCTTCCCAGAGATAATATCGTGCAACATGATTGTTTAGAGTGGATTCTTCCCAGAGTCAATATCGTGCGACATGACTGTCTGGAGTGGATTCCATAACTGTCTGGAGTGGATTCCATGACTGTCTGGAGTGGTTCTTCCCAGATTCAATATCGTGCAACATGACTGTTTAAAGTGGATTCTTCCTAGAGTCAATATCGTGCATTATGACTATATGAAGTCGATTTTACCTTGTAGTCAGTATAACTTTGACCGGTACATAACTTTGTATGTTTAAACATTTAAATCCATTCTAAAAAATATAGTTTCTAGCATTTTGTTTAAAGACATCATGTATTCAGGAAAATGAAATAAAACAGCAGTAAGCACTTGTTTTTAAAACTCGAATACAAGTAAGGGAGTACTAAAAGTTACGATTTCTTAATGACAAAGGTCCAGATGTTTTCTAAATTTTGCCGGTACATGTGACCAAGTGAGGGTCCGTTTATTATGACAACGAATCCCTATATAAAACAGAATAATAGAATTAGCTTTCGTCGCATTATGATTGGGAAAGAAATTCTGGGCCGAGCACACAAAATAGAATAAAATGAAAAAGAAAAGAAAACAGAGTATTAAACCAGCCATTGGCACCCAAATATTTCGGTGCCGGATGGCGCTGTGATCGTGGACACACGAAAATTAAATTTAATAATGAAAGCAAAATGTGCCATTTCAGATTTATAGTTAACAAAACTAGAATTGGATTTCAGTCAATACGTTAAATATTCTATCTGACTATGGTCATTTTGATGTGATCTCGATGATATCAATACTTATGCATTGGATAAGGCGAAAACTTATGCGCTTGATGTTAACAATCTGCAAAGGCATGCATTTTTTCTGTAGTTTTATTTCACTGTCGTTTACAAATTCTCAATACAGATTCGTGTTGGCTAGTTCCAGACGACGTATATTCATTAGCATCCATTACGAAATTAGCGTGCTGACTTTTAATTTTATTTTTAGTAAACCCATCATGGAAATTCTTCGACGAACTGATACAGCGAAAGAAATTGGAAGATAGCGAGAAAATGGTGGCGGATTAGGCAAAATCGAACCAAAGCAGTATGATACCCAAATGGAATTATTTACAAAAGTTTCACATTTAAAAGTTCTTTAAGAAGTTCATGCCTTATTTCCGAGAAGTCTTTCAAACTATCGCGGAAAGTCTTGAGAGTGTTCCAAATGAATGAGTATCCTTCTGGCTTCATAGGTTCAAAACTCTTCATGTACACGTGAATATACATGTTTTTTAAAAAAGAAAAAGTTTTTTAAAGGGAAAAACCCCCTTTTTTTTTTTTCCCGAAAAAAAAGGGGGGGAAAAAAAAATTTTTTAAATTTTAAATTTTTTCCTTTTTCCTTTTTTTTTTTTTTTAAAAAAAAAAAAATTTAATAAAAAAAAAAAAAATTTTTTTTTTAAAAAAGGGAAAAAAAATTTTTAAAAAAAAAAAAAAAAAAACAAAAAAAAAGGGAAAAACCAAGGGGGGCCCTTTTTAAAAAAAACCCTTTAAAAAAAAAATTTTAAAAAAAAAAGGGGGGGAAAAAATAGAAAAAAAAAAAAGGGAAAAATTTTAAAAATTTTTTTTTTTTTTTGGGGGGGTTTTGGGGGAAAAAAAATTTTTTAAAAAAAAAAAAAGGGGAAATTTAATTTTGGGAAAAAAAAAAAAAGGGGGTTTTTTTTTTTTTATTTTTCTTTTTAACCCCAAAAAAAATTTTTTTTGGGGGGAAAACCCCTTTTTTTTTTCCCCCCTTTTTTTTTTATTTTTTTTTTTTTTTAAACCCCCCCAATAAATTTTTGGGGGCCCAAAAAAAATTTTTTAAAAAAAAATTTTAATTTTTTTTTTTTGAAAAAAAAAAATTAGGGGCCCCCCCTTTTTTCAAAAAAAAAAAAAGGGGGGGAAAAAAAAAAAACCCGGGGTTTTAAAAAAAGGGAAAAAAAGGGGAAAAAAAAATTTTATTTTTTTGGGGGGAAAAATTTTCAAAACCCAAAAGGGGGTTTTTTCCAAAAAAAAATTTTTTTTTTTTTGGAAAAAAATAATTTTTTTTTTTAAAAAAATTTTTTTTTGGAAAAACCTTTTTTTTAAAAAAAAATTTTTTTTTTCCCCCCAAAAAAATTTAAAATCCCCATAAAAAAAAAAATTTTTTTAAAAAAATTTTTAAAAAAAAAAAAAAGGGGGGGAAAAAAAATATTTTTATTAAAAAAAAAATTTTTTAAAAAAAATTTTTATTTTTCCCCCAAAAAAATTTTTTAAATTTTAATAAAAAAAAATTTTTTAAAAATTTTTTTATTTCTTTTTTTTTTTTTTTTAAAATTTTTTGAAAGGGAAATTTTTTTTTTTTTTTTTTTTTTTTAAAAAGGGAGGGTTTTTTTTTTTTTAAAAAAAAATTTTTTGGGGGCCCGGGGGGGGGAAAAAAAAATTTTTTTAAAGGGAAAGGGGGGGGGAAAAAATTTTTTTTTTCCTTTTCCCGGGTTTTAAAAAAAAAACCCTTTTTTTTTAAAAAAATTTTAAACCCAAAAATTTAAATTTTTTTCCCCCCAAAAAAAATTTTTTTAAAATTTCCCCCAAAGAAAAAAATTTTTAAAAAAATTTTTTACCCCGAAAAATTTTAAAAAAATTTTTTTTAAAAATTTTAAAAAAAAAAAAAAACCAAAAAATATTTTTTTAAAAAAAACCTTTTTTTTTTTTTCCCTTTTTTTCCCCAAAAAAAAAATCTTTTTAAAAATTACAAAAAAAAATTTTTTTTTAAAAAAAATTTTTAAAAAAATTTTTTTTTAAAAAAAAACCCTTTTTTTTTAAAAAATTTTTTAAAAATTTCTTTTTTTTTAAAAAATTTTTTTTTTTTTAAAATTTTAAAATTTTAATTTTTTTTTTTTGGTTTTTTTTTTTTTTTTTTAAAACCAAAAAAGGTTTCAAAAATAAAAAAATTTTCCCAAAACCCCGGGGAAAAGGGGGGGGGGGGGGGAAAAAAAAAGGGAAAGGGGGTTTTTTTTTCCCCCCCCCCCCCCAAAAAAAATTTTCCCCCCCCTTTTTTCCAAAAAAGGGGTTTTTTTAAAATTTTAAAAAAATTTTTTAAAAGGCCCCCCCCCCAAAAAAAAAAAAAAACCCCCTTTTTAAAAAAAATTTTGGGGGGTGAAAATTTTTGAAAAAAAAAAATTAAAAAAATTTTTGGGGTAAAAAAAAAAACTTAAAAAAAAAGGATTTAAAAAACAAAAAAAAAAATTAAAAAAAAATTAAAAAGGGATTTTTTTAACAAAAAAAAAAAAAAAATCCCCAAAAAAGGGCCGGGGGGGGGGGAAAAAAAAAAAAAAAGGGGGAAAAGGGGGAAAAAAATTTAAAAAAAAAAAAAAAGGGGGGGGGGGAAAAAAAATTTTAAAAGGAAAACCTTTTGGAATTTTCACCTTTTTCCCAATTTTTTTTTTTTTCCCCCCCTTTTTTTTTAAAACCCCCCAAAAATTTTTTTTTTTTTTAAAAAATTTTTTTTTTAAAAAAATTTTTTTTAAAAACCCCGAAAAATTTTAAAAAACCCTTTTTAATGTATTTTAAGTTTTTTAAAAGGGGGGGTAGGTAGGTAGGTAGGTATTTTTGGGGTAGGAGGGGGGGTAGGTAGGTAGGGGGGGGGGGGGGGGGTGTTTTTTTTAGGTAGGTTTTTTTTTTTTTTTTTTTTTTTTTTTTTTTTTGGGGGTTTTTTTTTTTAAAAAAATAGGGTTTTTTAATTTAAAAAATTTGAATGTATTATGAAAAAGGGGTTAGTATGAAAAGGGGGTTTTTTTAAACCCATTTTTAAAATTTTTTTTTTTTTTAAAAAATTATTTTTTTTTAAAATTTTTTTTTTAAAAAAAAAACCATTTAAAAACCAAAAAAATTTTTATTTTTAAAATTTTTTTAAAAATATTTTTTATATTTTTTAAATTTTTTTTTTAAAAAAAGGGGGTTTTTTTTTTTTAAAAGCCCTTTTAAATTTTTTTTTTTTTTTTTTTTTAAAAATTTTTTTTTTAAAAAACCAAAAATTTTAAAAAACCCCCAAATTTCCTTTTTTTTTTAAAAAAAAATTTTTTTTTTTAAAAAACCATTTAAAAAATGTGCCCAAATTTTTTTTTTTTTTTCCCCCCCTTTTTTTTCAAAAATTTTCCTTTTTTTTTCCCTTTTTTCCCCAAAAAATTTTTTGTTTTTAAGGGGAAAAAAAAATTTTAAAAACCCTTTTTAAATTTTTTTTTTTTCCCTTTTTTTTTTTTCCCCCCAAAAACCCAAATTTTTTAAAATTTTTAAAAAACCCCAAAATTTCCCAATTTAAAAATTTTTTTTAAAAAAAAAACCCCCCTTTTTAAAAATTTTAAAAAATTTTTATAAAAAAACCCCCCCTTTTTTCAAAAAAATTTTTTTTCCCCCAAAACAACCTTTATTTTTTTTTAAAAAAAACCCCCCCCAAACCCCTTTTTAAATTTATTTTTTCCCCAAAAAAAAATTTTATTTTTTTCCCCAAAATTTCCCCAAAAACCCCCAAATTTAAAAATTTCCCCTTTTTTTTCCCCCAAAACCCCCCTTTTTTTTAAAAGAAAATTTTTTTAAAAATTTTTAAAATTTTAAAAAATTAAAAAAAAATTTTTTTTTTTTTTTAAATTTTTTTTTTTAATAAAAAATTTAATTTTTTTTTTAAAATATATTTTTTAAATTTTTTTTTTTTTTTGGAAAAAATTTTTTTAAAAAAAAAACTTTTTTTTAAAAAAAAAAAATTTTTTTTTTAAAAAAAAAAAAAAAATTTTTTTATAAAAATTTCCCAAATAAAAAAATTTTTTTAAATTGGTTTTTAAAATTTTTTTTAAAAAAAAAATTTTAAAAATTTAAATTGTTTTTTTTCCCCAAATTTTTTAAAAAAATTGGTTTTTTTTTAAAAAAAAATTTTTTTTAAAAACTTTTTTTTTTCCCCCCTTTTATTTTCCCATTTTTTTTTTTTTGGGGTTTTTGGGGAAAAAAATTTTTTTAAAAAAAACCCAAAAATTTTTTTTTGGGTTTTTTTTAAAAAAACCCAATTTTAAAAAAAAAGGTAAAAAATTTTTTTCCCAAAAAAAATTTTTTTTTTGGGGGGGGTTTAATTTTTAAAAAAATTTTTTTTAACAAAAAAAAAGGGAAAAAAATTCCCCAAAAAGGGGTTTTTTTTTTAAAAAAAAAAGGGGGGGTTTTTTTAAAATTTTCCCCTTTTTTTTTTTTTTTTGGAAAAAATTTTAAACCAAAATTTAAAAATTTTTTTCCAAAATTTTTTGGGGTTGTTTTTTTTTTGGGTTTTTTTTATAAAAAATTTTTTTTTTTTTCTTAATTTTTTTTTTTAAAAAAACCTAAAAAAAAAAAATTTTTAAAATTTTTTTTTTAAATTAAAAAATTTATTTTTTTTAAATAAATATAAAAAAATTTTTTTAAAAAGGTTTTAAAAATTTTTTTTTTTTTAAAAAAAAAAAAAAACCTTTTTTTTTTTTTTTTTTTTAAAAAAATTTAAAAAATTTTTTTTTTTATTTTTTTAAAATAAAAAAAATTTTTTTTTTTAAAAAGGGGGGGGGGGTTTTTGGAAAAAAAATTTAAATTTTTTTAAAATTTTTTTTTTTAAAAAACCCAAAAAATTTTTTAAAATTTTTTTTTTTTTAAATTTTTGGGGGTTGAAAAGGTTTTTTTTAAAAAAATTCCCCCTTTTTTTTTTAAAGTTTTTTTTTTCCCCCTTTTTAAATTTTTTTTTTTTTGGGAAAAAAATTTAAAAAAAATGTTTTTTAAAAATTTTTAAAAATTTTTTTTTTTTAATAAAAAAAAACCCCTTTTTCCCCGATTTTTTTTTTTTCCCCCCTTTTTTTTAAAAATTTTTTTAATTTTTTTAAAAAAAAAATTTTTTAAATTTAAATTTCCAAAAAGTTTTAAAATTTTTTAAAAAAAAAAAGGGGGGGTTTTTTTTTTTTAAAAAAATTTTTTTTTTTTTTTTTTGGGGGGGGAAAAACCCTTTTTAAAAAAAAAAAGGGTTGGAAAGGGAAAAAAATTTTTAAAAAACCCCTTTTTTTTTTGGGTTTTGGGGGTTTTTGGAAAAATTTTTTTAAATTGCCCTTTCCTTTTTTTTTTTTTTTTTGGGGGGAAAAAGGGGTTTTAAAAAAAAAAAATTTTTTAAAAAAAATAAAAAGGGGGGAAATTTTTTTTAAAGGGGGAAAATTTTTTAAAAAGGAAAATTTTTAAGGTTTTTTCGGAAAAGGGGGAAAAAAGGTTTTTAAAAAAAGGCCCCCCCAAAAAAGGGGGAAAAAATTTTAAAAAAAAAAAAAATTTTTTTTTTTTTTATTAAAAAAATTTTTTTTAATTTTCAAAAGGAAAACCCCTTTAAAAAGGGTTTTTTAAAAAAAAGGGCCCAAAAAAAAAAAAAAGGGTTTTTTTAAAAATTTAATTTTTTTAAAAACCCAAAATTTTTTTAAAAAATTTTTTTTTTTTTCCCCTTTTTAAATTTTTTTTTTTTTAAAAAAAAATTTAAAAAACCCTTTTTTTTAAAAAAATTTTTTTTTTTAAAAAAAAAATTCAAAAAAAAAAATTCCCTTTTTTTTTTTTCCCCCTTTCCCCCCCTTTTTTTCCCCCCCCTTTTTTCCCCCCCCTTTCCCCCCCCTTTTTTTTTTTTAAAAAAATTTTTAATTTTTTTTATTAAAAATTTTTATTTTAAAAAAAAAAAATTTTTTTTTTTTGGGGGAAAAATTGTTTTTTAAAAGAAATTTTTAAAAAATTAAAAAAATTTTTTTTTTTTTTTTCCCCTTTCCTTTCCCCCCTTTTTCCCCCTTTTTTTCCCCCTTTTTTTTTTCCTTTTCCCTTTTTTTTCCCCCCCTTTTTTTTCCCAAATTAAATAAATATTAAATTAAAAAAAATTTTTTATTTTTTAAATTTTTTTTTAAAAATTTTTTTTTTAAAAAAATTTTTCTCCAAAAAAAAAAAAATTTTAAAAAAAAAAAAATTTTCCAAAAAAAAAAAACCCTTTTTTTTGGGTTTTTAAATTAAAAAAAAACCCCAAAAGGGGGGGTTTTTTTTTTAAAAAAACTAAAAACAAAAAATTTTTTAAAAGGGAAAAAAATTTAAAATTTTTGGAAAAAAAAAAAAAACCCCCTTCCCAAAAAAAATTTTTTTAAAAAAAAAAAAAAAAAAAATTTTTCCAAAATTTGGAAAAAGGGAAAAACCCAAAAAATTTCCCCGGGGGCCCCCAAAAATTAAAACCCAAAAAAAAAAAGGGGGGGCCCCCCAAAAAAAAAAAAAAAAAAAAAAATTTTTTTTTTTTCCAAAATTTTGGGTTTTTTTTTGGAAAAAAAATTTTTTAAAAAAAACAAAAAAAAAAATTTTTTTTTTTTAAAAGGAAAAGGGAAAAAAAAAGGGGGGTAAAGAAAAAAAAAAACCCCAAATTTTTTAAAGGGGAAAAAAATTTTTTTTAAACCAAAATTTTTTTGGGGAAAAAACCAAAAAATTGGTTTAAAACCCCCCTTTTTTTTCCCCCCCAAAAAAAAAAAAAAAATTTGGGGGGGTTTTTTTTTAAAAAGGGGTTTGTTTTTTTTAAAAAAACCAAAAAAATTAAAAAAATTTTTAAACCCAAAAAGGAAAAAAATTTTTGGTTTTGGTTTTTTTTCCCCCTTTTTTTTTAAAAATTTTTAAAAAAAAAAACCCAAAATTTTAAAAAATTAACCCCAAAAAACCAAAAAAAAAAATTTTTTAAAAAAAATTTTTTTTTTAAAAAAAAGTTAAAAAAAAAACCCAAAAATTTAAAAAAAAAGGGCCCAAAAAAAACCCAAAAACCCCCTTTTTTTTTAAAAAATTTAAAAAAAAAAAAAAAAATTTTTAATTAAAAAAAAACCCCTTTTAAAAAGTCTTTTTTTTAAAATTTTTTTTTGGGGCCCCCTTTTATTAAAAAACCCCCCCCAAAAAAAATTTTTTGTTTTAAATTTTTTAAAAAAAAAAAAAAATTTTAATAAAAATTTTTTTTTTAAATTTAAAAAAAATTTTTAAAAAAAAAAATTTTAATTTAAATTTAAAAAAATTTTTTAAAAAAATTTTTTTAAAAAACCCCGCCTTTTTTTAAAAAATTTTTTTTTTTTTTTAAAAAAAAAATTTTTTTTTTAAAAAAATTTTTTTTTTTTTTCCCAACCCTTTTAAAATTTTTTAAATTTTAAAAAAGGGGGTTTTGGGGGTTTTAAAATTTTTTTAAAAACCCAAATTTGTTTTAAATTTTTTTTTAAAACCCCAAAATATATTTTTTAAAATTTTATATATTTTTAAATTTTATTTTTTTAAAATTTTTTAAAAATTTTAATTTTTTTTTTAAAAAAAAAAAATTTTTTAAAACCAAAAAATTTTTTTGTTTAAAAAAATTTTTTTTTTTTTTTTTAAAAAAAATTTTTTTAAAACCCTTTTTTTTTTTTTTTTTTTTTATTGGGGTAAAAAATTTTTTTTTAATTTTTTTAATTTTTTTAAACCTTTTTTTAAAAAAAATAAAAAAAAAATTTTTTAAATTTTTTTGGGGGGGAAAACCTTTTTAAAAAAGGGGAAAAAAAAATTTTTTTAAAAACCCCAAAAAAAAGGGGAAAAAAAAATTTAAAAAAAAGAAAAAAAAAATTTTTAAAAAGGTTTCAAAATTTTTTTTAAAAACCAAAATTTTTTTTTAAATTTGTTTTTTAAAAAAACCCCCTTTTTTTTTTTTTAAAAAATTTTTAAATTTTTTTTATAATTTTTTTAAACCCTTTTTTTTAAAAAAAATTTTTTTAAAAAAAAAAATTTTTTTTCCTTTTTTTTTAAAAATTTGGGAAAAAAAAAACCCCTTTATTTTTTTTTTTTTTTAAAAAAGGCTTTTTTCCTTTTTTTTCCCAAAAATTTTTTTAAATTTTTTTTTTAAATAAAAAAATTTTTTTTAAAAATTTTTAAAATTTATTTTCCAAAAATTTTTTTCCCCAAAAAAAAATTTTTTAAAAAATTTCTTTTTTAATTTTCCAAAGGGTTTTTTTTTTTTTAAAAAAATTTTTTAAAAATTAAAAATTTTTTAAATTCACAAAAAAACAAAAAAGGGGAAAACCAAAAAAAAAAAAAAAATTTTTTAAAATTGAAAAATTAAAAAAAAAAAAAAAATTTTTTAATTTTTTTTGGGGTTTTTTAAAAAAATTTTTTTAAAAAATTTAAAATTTTTTTTAAAAATTTTTAAAATTTTTAAAGGGGGGTTTTTTAAAAACCCGGGTTTTCCCTTTTAATTTTTTTTTTTTTAAAAAAAGGGGGGGAAAAAAATTTATTTTTTTTTTAAAAAAAAAATTTTTTCCCCGGAAAAAAAAAAATTTTTAAAAAAAAAAAAAAAAAATTTTTTGGGGGGGTTTTTTAAAAAAAAAAAATTTTTTTAAAAAAAATTTTTTTTTAAAAAACAAAAATTTAAAAAACCCCCCCTTTTTTTTTAAAAAATTTTAAAAAAAATTTTAAAAAAAAAAAAAATTTTTTTGGAATTTTCCAAAATTTTTTTTTTTTTAAAAAAAAAAAAAAAAAATTTTTTTTAAAAAAATTTTTTTTAAAAAATTTTGGGGTTTTTAAAAATTAAAAAAAAAAAAAAAAATTTTTTTTTTAAAAAAAATTAAAGGGGGTTTGGATTTTAAAAAAAAAAAAGGAATTTTTTAAAAAAAAATTTTTTCCCCAAAAAAAATTTTAATTTTTTATTTTTAAAAAAAGGGGTTTTTATTTGGGGGAATTTTTTTTTTAAATTTTTTTTTTAAAAAATTTTTTAAATTTTTTTTCCTTTTTTTTCCCTTTTTTTTTAAAAAAAGGGCTTTTTAAACCCCAAAAATTTTTTTTCCCCCAAAAAAAAAGAAATTTTTTTTAAAATTTTTCCAATTTTTTAAAAATAAAAAAAAAAAAAAAAAAAACCCTTTTTTTAAAACCCCTTAAAAATTTTTTTTTAAAAAAACCCCCAAAAAAAACCTTTTTTTTTTAAAAAAAAATTTTTTTTATTTTTTTTTTTTGGATATTTTTAAAAAAAATTTTTTTTCCCCCCTTTAACCCTTTTTTTTTTTGGGGTTTTTTTTTAAAAAAAATTTTTTTTTTTTTTTTTTTTTTAAAAAAAGGTTTTTCCCCCAAAAATTTTTAAAAATTTAAAAAATTTGAAAAGGGTTTTTTTTCCCAAAATTTATTTTTTAAAAATTTTTTTAAAAAAAAAAAAAAAGGCCTTTTTTTTTTTTAAAAAAAATTTTTTTCCCCCTTTAAGTTTTAAAAAAAAAAATTTTTTTTTTTAAAAAATTTAAAATCTTTTGGGAATTTTTAAAATAAAAAAAAACCCCCCCCCCAAAAAACCCTTTTTTTTTTTAAAAAAAAACCCTTAAGGCCCTTTTTTTAAAAAAATTTTTTTTTTTTTTTTAAAAATTTTTTTTTTTAAAAAAAAAACCCCTTTTTTTTTTGTTTTTTTTTAAAAATTTTAAAAATTTTTAAAATTTTTTTTTAAAAAAAAAAAAAAAAAAAAAAAAGGGGTTTTATATTAAAAAAAATTTTTTTTATTATTTAAAAGAATTGATTTTTTTTAAAAAAATTAAAAAAATTTATTTTTTTCCCCCCAACCATTTTTCCAAAAAAAAAAATTTTTTTCCCCAATTTTTTTTAAAAACCCCAAAAAAATTTTTTGGGAAAAAAATTTTTTTAAAAAATTTTTTTTTTTTTTTTAAAAAAGGGGCCCGGGAAAAATTTTCCCTAAAAAAAATTTTTTTTTTAAAAAACCAAAAAAAAATTTTTTTTTTTTTAAAATTTTTAAAATAAAAATTTTTTTTTTAAAAAAAGGGAATTTTAAAAACCCAATTTTTAAAAAAAAAATTTTTTTTAAAAGAAAGGTTTTTTAAAAGGTTATT
This sequence comes from Potamilus streckersoni, assembly GCA_016746295.1. Taxonomy (NCBI): domain Eukaryota; kingdom Metazoa; phylum Mollusca; class Bivalvia; order Unionida; family Unionidae; genus Potamilus; species Potamilus streckersoni. The sequence goes on along the minus strand of JAEAOA010000977.1, from coordinate 27,125 downwards.
TTTTTTTATTTTTTTCCCCCAAATTTTTTCCAAACCCCCCTTTTTGGTTGTTTTTTTTTTTAAAAAAACCCCCCAAAAAAAAAAAAAAAAAAATTTTTTTAAATTTTTTTTTAAAAAAATTTTTTTAAAAAAAAATATGAAAAAAAGGTTTTTTAAAAAAAAAATTAATGGAAAACAAAATTTTAAAATTTTTTAAAAAGGGGGGGTTTTTTTTTTCCCCTTTTTAAAAATTTTTTTTTTAAAAAAAATTTTTTAAAAAAAAAAAAAATTTTTTTTTTTAAAAAAAATTTTTTAATTTTTTTTATTTTTTTTTAAATTTTTTAAAAAAAAATTTTCCCTTTTAAAAAAATTTTAATTTTTTTAAATTTTTTTTTAAAAAAACCATTTTTTTAAAAAAAAAAAAAAACCCCCCATTTTTAAAAAGGAAAAATTTTAATTTGGGGAAAAAATTTTTTTTAAAAATTTTAAGGGGAAAAAACCGGGTTTTTTAAAAATTTTTTTTTTTAAAAAAAATTTCAAAATTTTAAAAATAAAAAAAATTTTGGTTTTATCCAAAAAAAAATTTTTAAAAATTTATTTTTTTAAAAAAAAAATTTTCTTTTTTTTTAAAATTTTAATTTATAAAAATTTTTTTTTTTAAAATTTTTAAAAAAAAATTTTTTTAAATTTTAAATTTATTTTTTTTAAAAAATTTTAAAAAAATTTTTAAAAAAAAAATTTTAAAAAAAATTTAATAAATTTTAAAATTTTTTTTCCCTTTTTTAAAAATTTTTTTTTTTTTATAAAAAAACCCCAAAAAAAAAAAAAACCCCTTAAAAAAAGGTTGGTTTTTAAAATTATTTTTTAAAAAAAGGAAAAAAATTTTTTTTTTAAAAAAAAAATTTTAAAAACCAAAAAAAATTTTTAAAAAAAAAAAAATTTTAAATTTTTAATAAAAAAAAAAAATTATTTTTTTTTTCCCCCTTTTTTTTAAAAAATTTTTTTTCCCAAAAAATTTTTTTTTTTTTTTAAAATTAAAAAAGGGGTTTTAAAAAATTTTTAAAAAAAACCTTTTTAAAAGGGGGGTTTCTTCCTTTTTTTTTTTTTTTTTTTTTTTTTTTTTTTTTTTTTTTTTTTTTTTTTTTTTTTTTTTTTTTTTTTTTTTTTTTTTTTTTTTTTTTTTTTTTTTTTTTTTTTTTTTTTTTTTTTTTTTTTTTTTTTTTTTTTTTTTTTTTTTTTTTTTTTTTTTTTTTTTTTTTTTTTTTTTTTTTTTTTTTTTTTTTTTTTTTTTTTTTTTTTTTTTTAATTTTTTTTTTTTTTTTTTTTTTTTTTTTTTTTTTTTTTTTTTTTTTTTTTTTTTTTTTTTTTTTTTTTTTTTTTTTTTTTTTTTTTTTTTTTTTTTTTTTTTTTTTTTTTTTTTTTTTTTTTTTTTTTTTTGGGGGAAAAAAAAATTTTTTTTAAAAAATTTTTTTCAAAAAAATTTGGGGGGAAAAATTTTTTTAAAAAAGGGTTTTTTTAAAAAAAAAAAGGGGGTTTTTTTAATTTTTTTAAAAAAAAAAAAAAAACCGGGAAAAAAAAAATTTTTAAAAAAAATTTTTTTAAAAAATTTTTAAATTTTTTTAAAAAAATTTTTTTTTTTTAAAAATTTTTAAAAATTTTTTTTTTTTTTTTAAAAAAAATTTTTAAAAAATTTTTTTGGTTTTAAAAACCCCCCCTTTTTTTTTTAAAAAAATTTTTGTTTTAAAAAAAAAGTTTTTAAAAAATTTTTTTAAAAAAAAAGGGGGGGGGTTTTTTTTTTTGGGGGGAAAAAAATTTTTTTTTGGGGTTTTTTGTTTTTTTTTTTTTTGGGGTTTTTTGGGGTTTTTTTTTGGGGTTTTTTTAAAAAATTTTTTGGGAATTTTTGGGGGGAAAAAAAAATTTTTTTTTTTTTGGGAAAAAAAAAAATTTATTTTTTTAAAATAAAAGGAAAATTTTTAAAATTTTTTTTGGAAAAAAATTTTTTTAAAAAATTTAATTTGGGGAAAAAATTTAAAAAAAAAAATTTTTTTAAAAAAATTTTTAAGGGGAAAAAAAAAAATTTATATTTTAAAAAAATTTAAAAGGTAAAAAAAATTTTTTCCCAAAAAAAAATTTTCCAAAAAAGTTTTTTAAAAAAAACCCAAAAAAAAAAATTTTTTTTTTTAAAAAAATATTTAAAAAAATTTTTGGGAAAATTTTTTTTAATTTTAAAAAATTTTTTTTTAATTTTTTTAAAAATTTTTATTTTTTCCTTTTTTAAACCAAAAAAAAATTTTTTTTTTTTGGGAAAAATTTTAAAAAGGGGGGTTTTTTTTCCCCCCAAAATTTGGGTTTTTTTTTTTTAATTAAAATTTTTTTTTTTTTTTAAAAATTTTTTTTTTTTTAAAAAAAAATTTTTTTGTTAAAAAAAAAATTTTTTAAAAAAAAAATTTTTTTTTTTTTTAAAAAAAAAAATTTTTTCCCCCAAAAACCCCCTTTTCCCCCCCCCCCCAAAAATTTTTTTCCCCCCAAAAAATTTTCCCTTTAAAAACCAAAGGAAAACCCCCCCCCAAAAAATGTTTTTTTAAAAAAAAAAGGGGGGCCAAAAAAGGTGGAAAATTTTTTTTTGGGGGAAAAAAAACCCCCCCGGGGGTGGTTTTTTTTTTTTTTTTTTTTAAAAATTTTTTTAAAGGGGTTTAAAAATTTTTTTAAAATTTTTTTTAAAAAAGGGGGAGGAAAAAATTTTTTTTTTTTTTTAAAAAAAACCCCCCGGGGAAAAAGGTTTTTTTTTTTCCCCTTTTTTTTTTTGGGCCTTTCCCGGGTTTTTTTTTAAAAAGGAAATTTTTTTGGAAAAGGAAAAGGGAAAAAATAAAATTTTTTTTTTTTGTAAAAAAAAATTTTTAATTTTTAATAAAAAAAAAAATTTTTTTTTAAATTTTATATATTTTTTAAATATATATAAAAATATTTTTTTTTTTTTAAATATATTTTTTTTAAAAAAAAAAAAATTTTTTAATGTATAATTTAAAAAAAAAAAATTTTTTTTTTTATAAAATTTTCCCCCCGGGTTTTTTTTCCCCCCCCTTTCAAAAAAAAAAAATTTAAAAAAAAAATTTTTTAAAATTTTTTTTTCCCTTTTTTTTTTTTTTTCCCCCCCTTTCCCTTACAAAAAAAAAATTTTTTTAAAAAATTTTTTTTTTCCCAATTTTTTTAAACCTTTTTTTTTTTCCTTTTTGGTTTTTCCCCTTTTTTTAAAAATTTTTTTTTTTATTTTTTTTTTTTTTTTTTTTTTTTTAAAAAATTTTAAAAAAAAAAAAAAAAAATTTTTTTAAAAATTTTTTTAAAAAAATTTTTTTTTTTTTTTTAAAAAAAAGGGGGAACCTTTTTTAAAAAAAAAAAAGGGGGGAAATTTTTAAAAGGGGAAAAAATTTTTTTAAAAAAAAAAAAATTTTCCCCCCAAAAACCCCCCCCTTAAAAATTTTTTTGGGGGAAAATAAATTTTTTCCCCTTTTCCTTTTTTTCCCTTTGTTTTTTTTCCTTTTTTTTTCCCAAAAAAAAAAAACCCCCCCCCCCAAAAAAAAAAAATTTTTTTTTAAAAAATTTTTTGGAAAATTTTTTTTTTTTTAAATTTGGGAACCCAAAAAACCCCTGGAAAAAAAGGGGGAAAAAAATTTTTTAAAAGGTTTTTTTTTTGGGAAAAAATTTTTTTTGGTTTGGGAAAAAAAAAATTTTTTTTTCCCCCCTTTTTTAAAAAAAAAATTTTTTTTGGGAAGGGAAAGGGGTTTTTTAAAAAAAATTTTTTTTTCCCCCTTTTTTTTTTTTTTTAAAAATTTTTTTTTCCAAAAAAAAAAAAAATTTTTTTTTATACAATAAAAATTTTTAAACATTAGTAAGAAATAAGGGAACTCTTCACTTTTTTAAAAGGTTTCCCTTTTTTTCCCCCTTTTTTTAAATTTTTTTTTTTTTTTTTTTTAAAAAAAAAAATTTTTTTTTTTTTTATTTTATTTTTTTGGGTTTTTTAAAAAAAAAAAAAAAAAAAAAAAAAAAACCCCCCCTTTTTTTTGGGAAAAAAAAAATTCAAAAAAATTTTTTTTTTTGGGGGGAAAGGGGGGAAAATTTTTTTTTTTTTTTCCCTTTCCAAAATTTTTAAAAAGGGGGTATTTTTAAAAAAAAAAAAAAATTTTTTTAATTTTTTTAAAAAAAAAAATTTTGTTTTTTTTTTTTTTTTTTTTTAAAATTTAATTTTTTTCTTTCAAACCAAAAAAAATTTTTATCAATGATAATGTTACCTTTATAAATTAATACAAAGTGTATTTATAAAGATCTGAAATTTGTAAGTCGAAGTTCTTAATTAACGAACAGTACCTTAATGAGTGCCTTCAATCCACTTATGCACATATTCTCAGTCTGATTTTCCAATTATTAAATGCCATTTTGTATTCACTATTTCCTATATTTATCGCACACTGGTGGCTTTCAAAATAGTTTTTATAAAGTGAACATTTTCCCGTTAGTCTAAATAAATTTAAATAAAAGGCCCCTATGTTAGCTTTCCCCCGCGATTAGGGAAAATTTAAAGTGGAAAAAAAGAAAGGATTTTGTGTTACAATGAGAGTGTGGGGTGTTTTAGTTATTGAAATTAATTTATATAGATGAAGCATGAACCAAAGTACATTAGAAACAGATTGGGAACGTAAATCAATCCCGAATGAGTATCTGCAAGAAGTTATTAACGATTTAAAATGGGCCCTTTAAGCCCATTTTCCCTGGGAACAAAATTTTTGCAAAGTCATAAATAATATATATATATATATTATAAATATATTAATATTTTATATTATATATATATATATGACTTTGCAACTTTAAATTTCTTGAAAAAAATTTTTGGTTTGGTTTTATCTTTTAAAACCCTTTTTTTAAACCTGCACATTATGATTAAAATAAATATTATATATATTTTAAAAAAATATATATATTTATATTTATATTTTATATTTAATATATATATATATTATATATTTAAAAAATTTTTTTTATATTTATATATATATAAAATAATATAAATATATATATATAAATATATATATTTATATATATATTATTAAAATATATCTGTAAAGTGCAAGTTTGTAAAAAAAGGTTTTAAAAAATGACACCCTACATTTTAAAATTAAAAAATTTTCAAAACACTTTCCCCCCCACGTTTACAAAAAAATTTCAAATTTATATAATAAAACCCTTTCCCTTTTTTATAAATCAAAATTTTTGCGCGAGATTTTTAAAAACAAAAATAACATAGGAAAAAGGGTTTTTGAAGGGTATAAAAGGATACATGAAAAATTAAAACACGTTAATAATCTCTGCTTTTTGTTTTTCTTCTTACCGATGAAAATAATGGGGTTGTGATCCCCTAATAATTTGGATAAGGAACGGGTCTAATTAAAAATTTAAAGTTGTGTTTCCAATATCAAAACCAAAAAAGTACTCCTCGTTGGGGAAAAATTTTTTGGTGGGGTTTTTTTTTGTGAAAAAAAAAGTAATGGCGGGTTTAAACCCCTTTTTTTTTTTCTTGAATCTATATGGGGTTTAACCCCCCAACCCTCAGTTGATTAACAGTCAAATTTTAACAATTTAATTTTAAATTTTTGTGTAAAAAACGGGTGCACTCTCAAGTAAAAACTCTAAAATTTTAAAACCCCTTTTGACAATTTTTGTTTTAATTTAAACTTAGTTTTCTTGACAGGGATGGCCGTATACGGGATTTACAAAAATCCCCATTTTTTCTTGTCCAGTAGACGTGATTTAAGATCTTGTGATAAGTCTTATTAAAACCCCCAAAAGATAAACCCTTTTTTGTGATTTTTGTCCGGGTATCTGCAGTGGGGGCAGTTTTATCGTGTGTTTTTCCATGGGGGGCAACTGCCACCCGACCACCAAGTCGCCTTATCCTGACACCAGTTCTACCAGTCCCAACACAACATTTAAAGCTGAGCGGGTACGCTAGGCGGTGTAAGTACCGCTTTTTAAATTTAAAAAGGGTAGGATTTTCTGGATATTCCCCGATTTTATAGGGAAATTTTTGATATAAATGGTTCACAATTCTCCATAATAAGATCATGCTGGAGTTTATAAAACCAAAGTTATCTGAAATTTTCGTAAACTTTTTCAACTTTCTTGGCTAAGCACCATCTAGCAAATAACTACTTTCTTTTCCTTGCAAAATCGACATTAGTTTGTGCAGGTTTTGTTTGTTGTTATTTGTTTACCTCAATGAAATTAAAAATTAAACAAAACACAGAACTGAAATTAATGTTACCCTTAAAAAGCATTAAGTGTTTTAGGAAACCCGGGGGTTTTTAATCCTTTGTTTTTTTTTCCCTCCAAAAACAATAAAATTATCCCCCACCCCCCCCCCCGTTATTCCAAAAAAAAACAGGTTTTAAAATCACCCAAGAGGAAAACCAGGTTTTCAACTCATTTGTTTTTTTTCCCCCAAAAAGTATAAAAATTTTAGCCCAAATTTCCCCCCCCACCCCCCTTTTTTTTAAAAAAAAAACAGGGGGGTTTTTTCCCCCTTCCACCCCCTCTTTTTTTTTCCCCCCATACTACCCGTAAAAAAGGGATTTTGTAACCAAAAAAAACAAACAGGTGTTGGAATGCGAAAAAACTCTTTTAAAAAGAGGTGACTAATTTTTTAGAAAAAAAGCGCATGTGTGGAAACAATTTTTCAAAGACGGGAAAAGAGTTTTTTCCAAAGATAAAAGGTGAAAAATTTTTGTGGGTTAGGAAAGTTTCAGTTAACAAGGTGGAAATTAAATAGCATTAGCATGAAAATGATAAATTTTTTATATTCGTTACCAATGATTAAAAGTTTAAATGTTTGATATTAAAAATATTTAAATATCACGACTTTTTATACTAAAATTTTTCTTTACCATCACACAAACGGGCGGGGCCAAAAGTCTTTCTTTTGGTTTTTTAGAGGTATTTTTTGTTGGGTAAAAATTAAACCTTTTACGTCGAGATCAATTGTGAGTTTAGTTATTTTTTTTGGCTAATGGGTGTGAAAGTTTTTTAAAAACCCCTAGCCTTTTTTACAAATTTTTCGAGAATTGAAATACTGTGTTAGACTGATGAGCGAAAGTTTTAATTGTCCCCCTGTTTTTCCCTTTAAAAAAATATACTGATGTTTTTTAATTTTTAAATTAACTGTCAATTTTTTACCGTCCATTATTGATATTTGAGTTTTATTGTAGCTATTTTTCATTGTTAAATTTTCAAGCATTATTTTATAAGTTTAAAATAAAATTTCAGTTGGAAAAGAAATGTCGAGTATAGATCTTTATCATACAATTTCCCCCCGGGAATGTATCTACCCCCTTTCAAATAGGTTTGTCATCAAAATTATACAAACCACGTTTGAAAAAAGACATTGTTTCGAGTTTATGGGTGATTAGTTCGAATTGCCCTAGCTCTATAAAAAATAAAACCACCAACAAGCGCCCTACCTGTAGTCATCCCAAAATTTTAAAATTTTTTTTAAAAAAAATTACGAGGAGACCTTTTGGTTTTTTCGTTATTTTTTATTATCAAAAAATACGGGATACATTTTACTACGTAAACCGGGTAAAATATTTGAAGCGTCGAGTTTTATTTCATCTTTAAAATTACCAATAACCTTTTTTTTTGTGTCGTCATGAAAATTTTTGTCACGTGGATAATCGGAAAGATCAAACAGATGTCGATTATTATACAAACCCGTAGATGTTTCCCCACATTTCCCAATTTTTATTTACGATTTAATCAGTATCCGTAAACAAAAAAACTTGCCGGCCATGATTTTTAAAAAAAGGTAAAGAAAATGTACTCATCCACTTTGATAAAACTAACACTGCAGCCCAAAAAAGCGGTTTTTAGTTTTAGAATTTTTTTTTCTTTTTGTATCGCAAAAAGTTTTCATTAAATATTTTCATGCTACAAAAAAATTTTGTCTGACCCAAGTTTGTTTCTGCGTTGAATCCTTAAAATATTTCAATAAATTTCACGTTTTCCCAATTTTTCTCCCTGTTTACCAAAAAAGGAAATTTTTCATCAGTTTAAAAAAGTTTTTTTTCAAATTGTTTTCGCTGCAGCTCTTCTTGAAGTGTTGGGGGTTATTAAAACCCCTTTTCCCCCGGGCGATGATTAAATTTTAGTAAGGAACTTTTCTTTAACACAAAACCGCATCGAGGGTTTTTTTAAAACTTTGTTTAAAGCAAAAGTAATTTTTTTTTATCAAATAAAAAGGGGACTAGTTTCTTGCCAAAAAGGGAAAGTTTTTCCCTTTTGTGTTAAAGTTTGTTTGTTCCCCTTTGGGTAACCCCAAAAAATCCCCCTTTTTCCCCTCATTCCCACAAGAAAAAGGGGGGGAATCCCCGTTTGGAAATTTTGGGAGCGAATTTGGTAAACCCAAGACCCAAATTCCCAACGGAAAATTTTAGGAAAACATCCTTCCCGGATTCCTTTTTTTTTTCCCAAAACTCCCCCGGGTATAAGGAAATTCCCAACAACCTGACCCCAAGGGAAACCGCCCCAAAATGGGCCAAAGGGGTTTTGCCCCCCAAAACCCGTTTTAAAAAAATAAAGATTAAAACAATCTAGAAAAAATTAAACTTCCAAGGAAGGTTAGGGTTATTTCTTTTTTTAGGTATTTTTTTTTGCTTCAGCATATTTTTTTGTTATCACGCTTTAAAACCGCCTCGGATCCTTTTTCGATAAAAATTTTTAAATATCCAAGTCTGTCAAATCATTTAACCTTTTCCTTACAAACTTTTAAACCAAAACATCCCCTGACAACCCGGGGCAAAATAATACCGCAAGGATTAGTTTCCCAAATTTTTTATTCATTCCCGAAAAATTTCAAAAAATCTGCTAAAAATTTAAAAAACGTCAGGGTTTCCCGGGGATAAAATTTATGATAAAACACCAAAGTCTCCCAAACAAAAATCTTTCCCAAAAAAATTTTTGATACCTGAATCATATAGTTTATTTTCGTTTTTTTTTAAATTGTGAGTAAAATTTTTCTTTGTCAGGTAAAGTTTTTTAATTTTTTCCAAAGTGAGGTTTTTGTATGGGGGAAAAAAAAAAATTTTTTTGTAAATAGATTAAATTTTTTCCCCAAAAAAGTTTTCCCTTTGGTTATCAAATTTATACCAAACCTTTTTACTAACTCATCTAACGAGGTGTAAACTGCCGGCTTTTTCAATAAAAACGTAATTTACCTAGCTTCCTGAATGTCTTTTTTAAAAATTTTTTGGGGGGGCATTGATGATTTTTGAAATTTTAGATGAGCTTTTTCTCCCGGATCACCAAAAAATTTACGTGGGTGTGGGTATCATATCCTCAAAAATTTTGAAAAATAATGGAAAAAATTGGACGTGAAATTTTAAATTTTCTGGGATGGCCCCTCCCCGTCCCGTCCCGGCAAAAGGGAAGGGGTTACTTCCTTTTTTGTTTCATCAAAAAAATTTTTTTACAAAAAAAAAAAAATTTTCGCTTGCCTGTGATTCTTGTTGAGGGGGTTAATTTTTTAAAAATTTGGGGTTTTCTCTTTTTAAACCCAAAGTAATATTATCAATTCGTTAATAACTGCTTGAGAAACCCAAAAAGGGGGGATTTTTTTCCCCGATTAATTTTTTTATTTAGAATTTAAACTAGATCAGACAACAAACTACTTAATTTCGTACTCCCCACGGAAATTTATTTTGAAATTTTCTTTTATCGATTGATTGGTTAATTTTTTTTAACCCAAATACGGTTGAGTAGGCCTTCGAAAAACAGGTATTTTGACGAAAGGAAATTTTTTTGTTTGTGATTTTGGTGGACAAAATGTAAACACACTTATTTTTGATGGATTGTTATTCTTTTTCACCTCATCCCCCTTCTTTCAAATGCTTTTTTAAAAGTTTCATTGCTTGTTCAGCCATGAAAGCGCGGGAAAAAAAGAATTTTTGGGTTTTTATCCTTATTGTCTGTCTTTTTCCAATGGGCCGTTAAAGTTTTAAAACCAAACTAATGATTTTTGTAAATATGTAAAATTTTTGTTTATTTGTGAAGCTTTTTTTGAAAAACATCTCGGGGTTCGTTCCCTTTTTTCTAGTCCGAAAACCCTTTTTAAAGAAAAATTATTCTGCTTTTCAAAAATTTTGGGTTTTTTATTTTTCTGCCACTGGAAAGTTAATTTCTTTTAAAAAATTAATCTTGGGAAAATGGGTGATTACCTTTCAAAAAAAAGAGTAGCGTTTTTTTTTCTGTGGGAATAGTTTCGGAAAGAAAGCCCCTTTGGAAAAAATTTGTTATTATTTTTTTATGTTTTTACAACATCTTTTACTTTTTTTTTTGGGGAGGTTTTACTATGAAACTACCTTTTTAAAACCTTTTTATTTTTATCGGTGAAAAAATTTCCCTTTTATTTATTTTAAACTTCCAACCCCAAAATTTAAATTTAAATAAATTCCTCTTTTTTTTTTTCCCTTTTTTGGGGGTAATTTTATCAGATAGTGATAAAAAGATCAGACCAAGCAAAAACGTCTTTATTTTTTCGTTATTTTAAGGTTTTGCCCAAATTTCCTTGTTTGTTAAATTTTTATTTTAACAAATTTGAAAAATTTTAACCTGTTATTTCACAAAATCTGATATTTTTTGGGGTTTTTTGAGCTCCGTTTTACAAATTTTTGTAATGGTGGTTTAAAATTAGTTGCATTTTAAAAATTTTCTAAAAAAATTTGATTTTTAAATGATAACTTTAAACAAAACCCGCCAAAAAACAGTCGCTTTTTATTAGGTTCTCCCCTAAAGCTTCTCTTAGGGTATACACGCAATTTTAACATTATTAAACCCATAATGTAATATTTAATTTATAATTTTTTTTTCATGCGAGCGCTAAAAAAACAATTAGAGATAAAAAATATCTCCTATAATATAATGACAGCAAAACTAAAAAAAAAATTTTGAGCAAGAAGATATCAAGTTCACCCCCAAAAATAAAATTTCCTCACCGCGCATGCCCCAAAAAATCAATTTTGAGATTTAAAAAAAATCACCCTTTTAAAATTAAAGGGCAGCAAAAATTTAAAAAAACAGGAGCAAGAAGCCCTTTTTCAAATTCACCCAAAGTATAATTATTCACACCCGCGCCTGCGCTAAAAATCAATTAGAGTAAAAAAAAAATTTCCCCTTTAAAATTTAAAGACAGTAAATTGACAAAACGCACGTTTTAGAAGAGATTTTTCAAATTCACCCAAAATAAAACTTATACGCTGGAAATGTAATTGGTTCGGTTATTAACCTTTAAAAATGAATACCCGTTGGGAAATTTTAAAGGGAAAAGGGGGTTTTAAATATTAGGGGTAAAAAAGGGGGGGATAATTTCCGAGAGGATTGCAATTTTTTAGAAAAAATTTTATTTACCCCTTGTTCTGCGATTTATTTCCCGGGGGGAAAGGTGTTTCAAATAATGGGAAAGTCCTGATGATTAAAATTGAAATTTATCCCTTTCAAGTGAGTTTCAGCCGCCCAGTATTTGTTTATTTGAGGCTAACCCATCGCGGGAATTTTTAGAAAAAGAAAAAAATAAAAAAAGTTTTTTGTAATATTTGCAATATGGGGTATTCCGGGGGAATGTTAGAGGAACATAACAAATCAAGTTCGTTATCTTGGTCTAGGTTTGTTTTGAGGTGTTCAAAGGTCTATAAACCAAAAGGTTTTTGTTTTTTAATCCCTCCCAAAAAATACAAAAAAAATAATCGATTGGAAAATTTTGGGGGTAGTAACGCAACAGGGAAATGTGAGGAAAAAGGAAAAAAAAAGTAAAAGGGGATTTAATTTTTGATGGCCCCAAAAAAACCTGTTTTTTCAAAAAAAATTTGAAAACGGAAAGAGGAGGGTCGAATTCAAATCGGATTTAGCTGCGGCGAAATATTTAAGATAAAACCCCCAGTCGAAAAATTTTTAGTGATGGAGCAACCCAAAAACAAAATTTTTCAAAGAGGAAAACGTGCTTTGGATTGGTTTTAGTATGATGATTTAAAAAAAATTTGTAATTCGGTTTTAGTCAAGCAATGATAGCAAAAGTTGTATCATCGTGATTTAAAATTTTGGGTTGTTACTGCACTTTTATTAATTTTATTTTTTTTTTTTTGTTAGTAAAATTCTTGAGAATAAACCTTTCTTACAATAAAAATCAACATTTTAAACCCCAAAAAACATTTTCTTACCGTTTTAGCTAGTTTGTTTTAATTTACTATATTAACTTTTTGGTGATATTTTAAACCCTCAGGGCATTTATTAAAAATAAAATTTGATAAAAATATTTTATAATAATGGGGGCTTATTTAAACGACTCGTGAACCTAGAAGGGAAGGTATTTTGATAAGGTCGTCAGTGAAAGGTTGGCAGTGATGATGTCAAAATTGTATTACATTTTCCAAAGATTTTATTTGCCCAAAACTGTTGGTTTAGCGAAGATGAAAATTTTTATAACAATGAATTGATGATGGTGAAATAGTCATGTTTCTGAAGATCTAATTACAGGGAGAAACAACAACTAAACGGTATAATGTCAAGTATCGCATTGCCCAAGCAGCTAATTAAAATTTAAATTTTTCGGTTTTCCCAACAACAAATGTTCTGGGAGTTAATCAAACCCTTTTTTTAAAAATCAAGATTCCCGGCCGGGCAGAAAAAAAATTTTAAAATTTTTTTAATTTTGTCAAAATTTTTATCTAAAGACGTCTCTAACGATGTAAGCCGTATTAATATATTTGGTTTTTTAAAAAAAGTTTAAAAAGTAAAACTGGGCAAACCCAAAAATATGAGTTTAAATTTAATAGCATTATATCATAAATCTTTGGTTTTGGGGGGATCCAACTTTTAAATTTACCCCTATACCCCGATTTTTACCCAACTTTTTCCCCTTTTTTTTTAATCAATTTCTCCCCATAAAAAAAAAATCCGATCAGTTTTCGTAGTTCTTGTTCATAAAAAAATACCTTTAAATCGGTTCCCCCGCCAGATCTTTTTTAAAAAATTCGTTACAAAGGGGGCTGTCAAAAGTCCTTTTCAATTACAAAAACTTCTTCGCTCCAGGTTTTTTTGGATTAAAACCTTTTTTCAAACAATTTTTTATCAAAGAAATTTAAATTTATTTACCCAACCCTTTAAAAATTTTGACTGGGTAATGTTTCTTTGCTTATTGGATTTTTAACAGCTTTTTTAGGTTCATTTTTGATGGTTCGTGTTTCGTGTTATTATATTTCGCTTACGATTTGAGAAAGGAAATTCGATGTACCCGTTGGTGTTTTTAGCCCGTTAGTTTGTGTATTTTCGTTTAGCGGCGATTAAATTTCAACAAAAACCCCTTTTACCCTATTTCCGGGACCCTACCTTTTTTTATTATTTTTTTTTCTTGAAAGGGTTTAAATTTTGGGTTAAAAAAATCGATCCTGATCAGTCCAGATTTTGTTTGGTTTTCTTTCTGTTTGTTATTATTGCTTTGGCATCAGTTATTGAATTCCTGTTTATCCCAAAAAAGGTACACTGAAAACATATTTGCAAAAAAATCTATAACTTTAAAAAAAATACCCTTTTTTGGGGCGCCATCCCCGCCAACATTAAAAATGAGCTAGGGTTAGATACATCCACCAAATCATTGCCCCGAATCATCTCACCATTGCGAAAAATTTGTGGGGAAAAATTTTTTTTTAGGTTGGGGTAGTTCGAAATGCCAAAATCATCGTATACTTTATTTTCCCCCAAACGGGAGGGGATTTACGAGACTCTCCGAGTCCCAAATTTATTTTTTTGCTTTCCAAATTTTTCCCCGAAAAAAATTTTTTCAAAACGTTTTTTCGTGTTTGTTGGCTTCATTTTCAGTAAATTTGTTAAAAAAATTTCTTTATACAAATTTAATTTTGGTTTTTATGATCACGATTAAAAAGATATCATGACGCATCGCTATTGCATCAAATTTATTGTGGGGTTTGCCTGGCAATGGGGTTGTTTGTTTTAAACTAGTTTTTTTTTATCTAGCGGATTTTCCCTGGACCCGTATACCGGTGCCCTGGAAGTCCAACCGCCTTTTGGTTTTGGTAATTTTTTCCCAAATTTGTTTTGTTTTATCTATACCCGACCTATTATTTTTTTGTTGTTTCAAAATTTTACAGTATGCGACAATTTTTTTTTGCTAAAAACACAAATCTCTGTCGGGAAACACGTTGCAATATTCAAAATTTTTAGTGTCGACCCAAAATAAAAAATTTGGATAACCCGATCCCAGGGGCGTCGTGGAAGGTACTATGTGGGGGCGTTTTCTTTAAAAAAATTTTTTTTTTTTTCCCCCGATTGCACAATACTTTTTTAAAATTTTCCTGTTGTTTTTGTTTTTTTGTTGTTTATTAAAACCTTCTGTTTTTGGGTTTTTAATTGAGACAGGGTTTTTGACATTTTTTTACTTATAAGTTTGATAAAATTAATTGCGATCTCATCATTAGCGTGAGAAAGGGTTTCTTATCAAAATGTTAAAAAAAAATTTTAAAAAATTAAGATTTCTGCCATCTGTCGGAAAAAAATAATTTCAATTAAAATTTCCCCAAACAGAGTTCCAACAGGTTTGGGTTGGGTTTGGGCGAATAATATACTTTTTTAAATTTTTTTTTTTTATACTTTTTTTAACATCGTTGGGGGGAAGTCCCAAAAGAGGGCAAAAAAATTATTATTTTAAATGCTACCCAATTTCGTACCAGATCCCATTAAAAACTTGGATATTAAAAACACATGAACTTAAGCGATGGGGGATTTTTTGCTGAGAGTCATTTTTAGAATAAACTTTTTTTTTTCCCTGAAATCCCGGAAACCCCTTTTTTAAATTTTTTTAAAAAGATAAAAATACTCAACGGGGGCGGGGAGTTCCCGGTTGTTAGGGCAGTCCCATTCCCAAAAGATTTTTGGGAGCAGATTCCCCTTGTCCCCCCAAAAGTGGGCGAAAAGGGAAAAATTCCTCCTTGTTTTGTTTGATTGCATATGATTTGCCCTTTGGGGTTGGTGATTTTTTTTTTTTTACTTTCTTTTTTTTGTTGTTTTGGGGATTTTTTTTCTTTTTTGGGATTAAAAATATATTTTTTAATTTAAAAATTTCCCAAATTTTTTTTTCCACTTCCACGAATGGTACCTTACCCTTTTTATGCTTTCTTTGTTGGCCAGTTTTGCTCCAGGACGCTGAGCTAGTCCCAATGTTCCCCAACCCCCGGCAAAAGTTTTGGTATTAATTTCAAAGTTAATACTGATAAAGCCCGGCCAAAAAAATAAAAAAAACCCTTTTTTTGCCCTCGCGTATTTGTTTCAGCACTCAAATTTAAAACAAAGTTTTTTTTTTCGAAATTTTTTTTTACTTGATTTTTTTTTTGCATTAATTTTGTTTTTAAAAACCAAACAGAAATATTTTGGATTGATTTTTTTAAAGATACCCGGGTTTCGCTTTGCAGTAGAGCTTAATTTTTTTTCTTGGCCATAGTCAAAAACATTTTTTAAAAAATACTTTCCCTTTTTTATAAAAAATGTAGAATTTAAAATTTGCCCGTCATTTTTCCCCAATAGGGAAACTCCGTGATAATTTTCACTAATTTACTTTAAGCCTATCTATAACGGCGCTAAGGAAAACCCCCAAATGTCCCGGTAATTTAATCCCCTGTTTCTTCTAAGCTCGTCGTTATGTTTTTAACATCAAAATGAAAAATATAGGTAAAGGTTTCGAAATTCTTCTACTTTTATTTGGGGTTTCCCTTTCAACATTTGTATTTTTGATTGCGTCAAACGGTTTCATGTTTTTCGGGGGCCCCAGAAAAATTTTTTTTGGGATACCGCAAAATTAACTCGAAAGTCGTTTTGGATTAAAATTTCTTTTTAAATTTTCTAGTGTTAATTGTCTGAATCAGGTTTATCAAATACTGCATTTTTTGGTTTTTGGTTACCTCGTCGAGCTTGGGTTTTTGAAAAAGACAAAGAAAATTTTCGGCAGTTGTTTGTTGATGTTTTTTGTGACCCCCCCCCGTGTGTCAGTTTTTTGGAAAAAAGCTGTTTTGTTACCTTTTGCTGCTTAAAAATTTTGTTTGAAAGCTTTTCAAGGGGTTTTTTAGTTTGAATTTTTTTGTGTTGATGGGGTTTACGTGGCATCCCCAAAGGGAAAATTTGTTTTGATAAAAATGTACATCAACCCCCCCCCAGATCTAAAAAAGCAAACGTTTTTTGGGCTGCTCGATCTAAAAAAAGAGTAGTTTTACTCCGCGAAATATTTAAATAACGCGCAAAACCGAAAATCATTTCTTTGCGGAAGCATCTTGTAATTTGACGTGATCTTTCTGCCAAGTTTTTTTTCCAGAAAACCCTTTGTTTTTTAGCGTGGATTTCTCCATCAAGGGGTGTTAAGAAGTTAAAATTTTAAAATGCAGTCCCCTCTGGAGCTTCAGCTGGTGGTGTTATATTTAGATTATTTAAAAACTGCTGTAAGAGAAAATTTGTAGGTTTGCATTGCATCTGGGAAACAGGTGCGAAAAATATTAGTGGGGCAGCTTAGCAATGAGAAAATTTCTCACCTTACCGGATTTTCATCCGCATTAGTCCCTATACTATAAAGGGCCCCTCTTTTAAAAAATTTTGTTGATTCAGGGTAACCCCCCCAGTATCTTTTTAAAACCCCATCAAAATTAGTTGCAGTTGATCTCGGGGTAATCGTCGGGGGAAAAAAAATAATTTTTTAAAAAATTTTTATTGCCCCTTGTAGGGGGCCGAAAAAAATCTTCTACAGTTTGATTGGCCGTTTATATCTGCACTTTTGAAAAAGGGTCCAACCCTTATTTATAAGAAATACTTTTTTGTCCAAACTGCAAAAGAAACAGGTGGATTAGCTATGTCATAATCTGGGCCCCGAATTTTTTAAATTTGCCTTATTTTGGCAGTGAAATTTCATCTTCATCTTTTGGTGTTTAAAAGGTTTCTAATTCCAAATTTTATTTGGTTTTGTTGAATTTTTATCAAGGTTTTCAAAAAAACTCGAATTCTGTCCATCGTTGTCGATGTCATTTAAATTTCTGTTAACCCCGAGATAATTTTTTTGTGACATTTTTTTTTTTATTGATTTTTATAAAATTTTATTGCGGCTTGTTTTCTTTAGTATTTAATTTTTTTTATGATCTGTTTGCCCTTTTTGGGGATAAAATTTTTTTTTTTTTGTTGTTAAATAAACTTTTTTGGGTTTTTTTTGTTTTGGGGCGGGTTTCTGAGTAGTTGTTTTATTTTAGATGCAGTCGGTGGAAACTCCTTTTAATTTTTTTTTTTTTTAGCTATTTTTTTTTTCCCAAAGCCAAATCCCCGCGGAGATGCAGCCCCAGTTTCAAAAACTTTTCCCGGGGTTTAATAGCAATTTGGGGAACTTTACGGGGCTGTCCTGGAAAATTTTTAAAAACCCTTTTTTTTAATATATTTCCAAAAAAAACCTTTCCCACTATTTTTTTTTCGATAAACTTTTTTTCTTTGTTTCATTAATTTGTTTTTTCTAAATTTTTTTTTTGCTCGCGGGAGATGTAAAATAAGTTAAAATTTCCCTTACTAAAAATGAAAATGTTTTCCCGATTTACTGTAACTGAAACCTTTACTTGTTATTTGATTTTTCAACGTTTAAAGGATAAAAGATTTAAAAAGTCGTGGATTTTTTGCCCTGAGAGGGAAACCCGGCGGGGCTTCTGGTTTTAGAAATGTAAATCGTTTGACCCTTTGGGTACCCTTTTTATGTATAAGAGCCAGAAGCAAAGTAGAGCAAAATTTTTTAAAAATTGTATTTATTCTGTTATATTTTGAGGCAGTTCATGTCATAAGTAATAGGTGATCAAGTGCAGGGTTTAAATTTTTTCCCCCAAAAAAATAAAAGTTGTGCAATATTCTTTCTCTTGGTTCAAGTTTATTTTCTATTTTTTCAAAATTATCCTAGTTTTGCAAAGTGTTATTTAAATTTTCTGCTAATTCAAAATTATTTAGCCACACCCTTAGCTTTTTTTGAGTTTTGATCGTCTTGTTTAGGCCTTTAATTTTTTAACTCCCCTTTCGGGAAATTTTTTTTTTTTTTGTTGTAGATATTGTGGTGTTGAAAAAGTAAAAACATTTCATCGTTAACATCATTTTTTCCCCCTTAGGAAAAAGCATTCCCAAAAAGACAAGAAATTAAACCCAAATTTTATATTGTTTTGGGAAGGGAAAACTAGTTTATAGGGGGAAATTAAATTTTCTGAAAAATTTGCGTATCTTCTGTAGACTCGGGTAGAGTTTAGTAATAATGTTTTTTGCTTCCTTTAAAAATTATCATTTTACAAAATTAAGTCGCCCCCCGATTAAGGGCGTGGTGTAAAATTTCATATTCGTTAGTGTTTTTAAAAAATTCACTCGATCTTAGATGTCAAGTATGTCAATGATTTCATTATCCCAAATTCCCAAAACTAACATTCCCCGCTTCCTTTTTGAAAATTAAAACCCTTAACTACCTATCATTTCAGTTTTTGAAGTAAATACTTTTAAACCAGGTTTCCCGTTTTTTTTTTTTCTTTTATTTTTTACACGAGGTTTATCGAGTTTATCAATTTTCTTTTAAAAAATACCCTTTACCAAAAGGTTTTTTCTCTGTATTTTTTTTGCTGTTTTTTTTTTCGTGAGAGCAATGACACCCTTTCTCAATTTTTTTTCATAAAAGGAATCATATTTAAATTTAAAAACTGTAAAACCCTGTTTAATTCATCTTTGCCGCAGCTCCGTAATTTAAAAATTTTCATCAAATTATCGATTAATGCTTGATATTCTTCATCAGTCCCCTTACTTATATCATCAAAACCCCCCTTTTAATTTTTTTGTTTTTAAAAAAACATTATATTCACTAAATTTTTTTTCATCAATTTTCCTTTTTTTTTAAAATAAAATCTTTTTTTCCCCCAACTTCCATTAAAACCCTTTCGTAAGATCACCCACTCTTTTTTGTCCTCTCTGATATCTTTTATGTTCCCGGGTTTAAAATTTTTTATAATATTTGTTATTCTTGCGTTGTTAACTTGCTATCTTTTGTCAAGTTTCCGCGGATTGTTTTCAAACGTCGGGTTTTTGCTTTGGCTAGCGCCCGGATCGCTATTTTTTGCTGTAAGTGCCTCAATCAGTTTTTTCTTTTCTTCATGATTAGTAAAAAGTTTTGAGCAGCTGCTTCCTGTTGTTTCTAAAAAATTCCAAAAAAAAACCCTTTTTCCCGTAGGGTTTCTTAAGTTCTTTTTGACATGGTTTTTGTTTTAGGTTTTTTTTTACCCCAAAAATGCTTCAGTAAACCCGGGTTTTTAAAAATTTTAGCTGTGTTTCTGTAGCAGTTTCTTGCCCACGTCGCGTTTTTTGTATTTTTGCTTAAGTGGCCTGAGTTTTAGAAATTTTTTTTTGGGTCTTCTATGTGTTGTTGTATCTTTCTCGTTTGTCCTTATTATAATTTTAAAATTTTTTAAAAATTTAAACCCCTTTATTGTAAATAAGTGTTAAAAAAAAACAGCGAAACATTTAGTTGGATCATTTGTAAGTTTAAATTTAAATAAGAAAAAATTAAAATTTTTCTTTTGTAGCATTTCGGTAAAAATTCAATAAAATTTCTTTTGCCCCCCACCCCATTGCTTTGCTTGCCCAAATTTTTTTAACGTCAACATTATCCCGTTGGAAATAAAAAAAAAACCCGTATTTTGCCTAATTTAAAACCCGTAACATTATAAAATCCTTGAGGGGAGATAAAAAGAATTACATGTTTTTTTACGGGATAGTGAAAAAAATGATCTTATTTTGTTATTCCTGTTGTTTTGCGGGGAAAATTTATCAAAAAAATACTATCTTTGTTCCTCTGCTTTAAGTTGATTAAATGGAATAAAATCTTCTGGTGCCTTTAAATTTTTAAAAAAATCTTTACCAGCTTTAAGATCCAGAAGGGTTTTTTATTATACTCACTTAAAAAACTCATACCCTTTTCTTGTGTGGGGTTGATTGGTAAATTTTAAAATCTATCGTAGGGTTTAAAAATTTTCACCAAGAAGAAGTTCAAAGCAAAATTTTTTTTCCCCGATCCAGTTTGGGCCCCAAAAATAAAATAATGACAATCCGGAAGTTCATTATTATGTTTTTGCTTCATAGTCTCTCTGTATCAAAATTTTTGTAAACGACGTTTTTTCCCTTTTGTATAATATTAAAAGTGTTGATAATTTTATCTAGGATAGTAAATAATGGGGTACTATACAAAATTTGGAACCCCTATTTGGGAAAATTTATCCCCAAAAAGTTTTTTTTGGTGACTTACCAAAAAGCCCAATCTTGTCGGCTCAAAAAAGAAAAAATTAAATTTTTTTAAATTTAACCCGCTTGATCCAGATGAAGTTGTCATTTTCCAAGAAAAGAAGGAAAGATTTTTAAAAAACGGTAATGTAAAAGGGCAGAAAAAAAAGTTGTACGAAAAATGCTTGCATTGCTTAAAATATCGTTCTTTTAACAATCTGGTAATATACAAGTTCTGGTAGGTCGTTTAAAAGATTTTTAAAAAAAATGGTGATGTATTTAGTGGGGGGAAAATTGTTTGAAACCCCCCTAAGATTACCCGTCTTGGAACCCAAAACCGGGGGGGGGGGATGCTGTCACTAAAAAAAAATTTTCAATGATTGGGACGCTTTTAATTCTAATGAAATACCGCACCCAAAAATAATTTTACCGTCACGTGAACCCAAATTTTTAAGTTTTCGAGAAAATAAACAAAAATTTGAGATGAATTTTTTGGGGAAAACCATTTAAATGTTGACATTACACTCGCTAATATTAAAACAAAAATCAATGATTTTATTGTGGAATTTCCCAATATTGTTGGGGGGAAAACAAAAAAAGTTAAAAAAACCCCACAAAAGATTAAAAATATTGTGGTTTTTACTGTTGCTCGGGTTAGTACATGGACGAGGCAAAATTAAAATTTTTCCCAAAATTTCAAATGCAGAGTTACTGGGATGTATGATTGTCTGCCCTTGCAATGCAAAGTTTGGAAAAAAAATTTTACCAAAAAATTATCCATCATCTAAATGTGACTTTTTTGGGGGTATTATCTGTTAAAAACCAAAAATTTTGAAAAAGAATTTTCCCTTTAACCCGTTGATAAAAAAATTTTTTAAAAAAGCGAATTTTCTCTGGGGATTTGGGGAAATTTTTAAAACTGAACAACCGCCCTTTTTATGGATTTTAAACCAAAACTAGGGGCTATTTTTGAACTAAATTATTTAAAGAAAAGAAGTATAGTTGATTTTTAAACATATTTCAAAAGATATTCCCAAAAAAGATGTGGACGCAATAATACAAAACTACAAATATTTCACAAAAAACATTGGGGGCGTTTTAAAAAAAGTTTAAAACTCCCAAAAAAATTTCCCTTTGGGAAAAATTTTTATTACCATTGTTAAAGACCAGTTCCCGGGATAATTTTTAAATGGGATTCGTTTTTAAAACCCTTTTGGGTTTAATTTTTATCTTTTTATTGGGGGTTTTCCCCTTTTTAGCGGCTGTAAAAAAATAGGGAACCCAAAACTTTTGATAAAAAAGCATGGGGTTTAAAAATCAATTAAAACTTTTCAAGAAAAACTTTGATTTGATCCGGGTTTTTTCGAAGGGGGTCAAAATAAAATGGATGAATTTTTTTACGTGGAAATTTTTTTTTTATTGGACCCTTGTTAAAAGCATTTACCCAAAGAGGGTTAGTAAGAAGAAAAAAAAAAATTTTTAAAAAATTTTGGTTTAAAATAAATTTTATTAACTTAAGATTTTAAAATTAAATTAAAAAAAAATTTATTTTCCTTCTAATTTCTGTTTTAAATTTCCACCTTTTTAACTGGGGAAAGGTTTTTAATGCACCGTTTAATTTTCATTCCCGTTATCTTGTGGTAAAAACCCCTTTGCCGTTTTTTAGAAAATTGTATTCCACACATGCGCTGTTCTAACAAAAATTTTCACCCCTGTGTAAGAGGGTTTTTTGCATTTCCCAAAACCTGTTGTTTTGTTTTTGGGTTTCAAAAAAACCTGTTTAAAAGGTTTGTGTAGGGGGAAAAAAAAAAGGTTTTGGGGGGGGGTGAAAATCCCAAAACCCCCGTTTTATTTTGGGGAAAAAAAGGGGTTTGGGGGGGGGGATAATTTAGGTTTTAAAATTTTTATTGTTTGGGGGGTTTTTTTAAAAAAAAAAGTGAGTTGAAAAAACCCGGTTTTCCCCAGGGTGAGTTGAAAAACCCGTTTTTTTTTTGGCAAAAAAAGGGGGGGGGGGGGGTGGGGGTAATTTTTATTGTTTGGAGGGTAAAAAAAACCCAAAAAGAGTTTTAAAACCTGGTTTTCCAATAAATACATTATCGCTTTATTCTAATTTTTGTTTAAGGCACAGCAATACCAAATTTGGGTTTTGATAGTGAAGAATGAATTAGAGGGCATAGCAGAAAAAAGTAGAAGAAATGACTTTTTTGTGGTAATTATAAAATTTTTTACCCGAACGTTATCGTTGGGGTTTTTTTATGCAAATATTTCCAAAAAAAAATACCCGAATTTGGCAATAAAAATAATTTTTTAAAATTTAAATTCACCAGAGCTGAAAAGGTATTTCAGTGACCTAGTTTTAAAAAATTTTTCACTTTTTTTAAAAATGCTTTTCAATACGGGGCTGTCCCCTTTTTTTGAACCCCAAAACAATTTAAAGGGTTTTTATTAATGATGCAATAGTTATTTGATCAGAAAAAAATTTTTAAAATGTGCAAAGTTGGGCGCAAAATTTTTTTTGGGTTTTTTTTTTTATCATGCAATCGGGGAAAAATTTTGTTTCAGGTTGTTTACTGTGTTTTCCCATTTTTAGCTGGGACTCCTTTGTGCTACAAAATATATATGTAATTGATATTTAAGTAAATTTTTTAATTTTTTGTGAGACTGCCCGTGCCACAACATTAATATATGCAAATTTTTTTTAAGTAAGTTTATTATTTTTTAGTGTGGCTTCATCATTTGATAAGTGGACTTTGTTTTTTTGTTGGTTCTCTTTTTCTAGCTGAATCGTCCCAGGGCACATCATGATGCATTTCAAATTGCATTAAGTTATTATTTTCAAACCAGTGGGTTTGGGGGACCCAAAAAATCGATGCCCTTCAATTTTAGCTTCAGATGGGGCAACTAATTTCTGGTTTTTTTTATTCAATTGCTTTTCCGGGTTAATTTTACATTATACAAACAACTTTTCATTATATTTATCAATAAACTCTTGATCTATTAATTAAATTTTGTATTTATTATTATTAAATTAGTAGGAGTATAGTAAAAAAATTTGGTTTTTTATTAATTTTTATTATTATTATTATTATTTTTATTATTATTTTGTAGTAATAGTAGTAGTAGAAAAATTTTATTATTAAAATTTTTTTTTTTATTATTATTTATTTTTTTATTATTATTAATTTTTTTTTTTTTTTTATTTCGTAGTAATAGTAAATAGTAGTAAAATTGTATTATTATTTTTATTATTATTATTTTTATTTTTATTTTTATTATTATTTTTTTTTTTATCAGTAGTAATAGTATTAGTAAATAAAATTTTTTTTAATTATTTTTATTATTATTTTTATTTTATTATTATTTTTTTATTATTATTATTTTTTTTTATTATTTTTTACCCGCAATTTTGTTTTTTAATTTTAAAATAGCCCTGACAAAAATAACGCATTCTTGAAATTTTTCTTTTAAAACTTTTGGGGTAAGATCAATATAAGGAAGTTTTGGTTGGGATTTTACAATAAGTATTCATTAGTTTCTGTTCGTTTCCGTATAATATCATTTTTTAGAACAAAACCCAAAAATCAATTAAGGGGGCTATTTTTTAAACTGAAAATTAATCGAACACATTTTTCGTTCACGTTAAGACGTTTGCATACAGTTGTACCCGTAATTTGATATATCCAAACATTTTGTTATAGAGCAACCAACTTAAAAATAGGGTCACATATATTGGAAATATAACTTAAAAATTAGGTCACATATATTGGAAATTATAACTTAAAAATTAGGTACATATATTGGAAATATAACTTAAAATTAAGTCACATATATTGGAAATATAACTTAAAAATGAGGTCACTATAATTGGAAATATAACTTAAAATTAGGTCACATATATTGGAAATATAACTTGATCCAAAATATTGAGTCAAAATGGATTATTCAAGTATATGCTACACTGAAGATATCTGCACTGTTTGCTTCACGTTGAGATAAAGAAAGTTGAAAGAGTAATACGTCTAAAACTAATGTTTGTTTTATTTGAGGAAGGCAGTTATACATCTTTACGAGTCATTAAGGCCGCTATTTAGATCATAGACTACGACTTTGAGAATTTGTATGATAAACACTATTGTGACATTTTGTTAGCACGTTGTTAATATTTCTCGAATTAATAGTTTTCCCCTTTAGGCCTTCAATTTACAATAATCCAAAGACCAAAACTTAGCACCTGATATTCAATCGGATAAATATTGTCTAGTGCGTTCTATGTTTCACATGTAGGAGTTGGGCGTGGTTTACGGACTTTTCTCTGTGAAAATATTAAAGCGTGTCAATGTGTTATCTACTCAGTGCCATAAGATTACGTTGAATAAGAATTAACCCTTTTGAGAAGTTGTTGTAGAATATTCTGGTAAAAAAATGTTGTCACCATTTCTTTTCTGTTAGGTTACAAAGAGAACATTATCGCCGAAAACCTTTTCACTAAAAAAAGTATACAAAAAGTGACGCAGTTTTGTTGCAGTGAGAAGGTTGACTATAAATGTAAAACTACAGGCAATAAATGCGGTGCTTGCATGCAATGTAACTCCATTTTAACAAAACATATTTAAGTTCAGTCATAAATGATTTCAGTGATGATTATTATAGTCTGCTTCAGTTCTATAATTGAATGAAAACCTCCATTCCATCTGGATTTCTGAGTGTTAGAAAGAAACAACACAAGTATCTTGAAATTTAAATGTGAAGTCTGAGGCTTAGAAGTTTGTGAAGTCTGATGCTTAGAAGCTTGTGAAGTCCGAGGCTTAGAAATTTATGAAGTCTGAAGCTTAGAAACATGTGAAGTCTGGGGCTTAGAAGTTTGTGAAGTCTGATGCTTAGAAGCTTGTGCAGTCTGAGGCTTAGACGTGAAGTCTGAGGCTTAGAAGCTTGCGAAGTCTAGGGCTTAGAGATTTACACAAGAATAGATCTCCATATCTTTTAGAGTCTGGATTTTAGTACATATTTTCCGTCAGCCAGTCGGCTTCTCCTAAACCATTTGATAGAACTTTACCAAACAATTCAATCGTTTGTCGATAAAGTAACGGTCTGCAAGAAAGTTATTAGACTGGATCAGAGGTAACGTAGAGACATTCAGTTACAGAATCGTTTCCAACACTTTAAGACAGAATTTACACAATCAGAGGCAGAGTGGAAAATAAAATATATGTAATAGATTTTAAGTTAGTGTTAACTCTGGATCACTGTTCAGTGCTACCGTGCACGATTGTGTGTGTGTGAGGGAGAGAGTAGAGTTTTGATATTAGTATTAGTTCAAGTAACACATTCAGCCAAAGAAGCTTAGAGCTAAATCAGGACTGCCTGAAATGAAGACTGATGAAGAGTTTAGAGTTGTGCTCCTTCAGGTCATCGAATGTATGTGCCGTTATCTTGTCGTTGAGACTATGAATATATTGGGTGCCAGAAATCTCAAAAGGATAGTTTGTTAAGGTTCCGTGACTTTCGAAAAACACTTCAGGCGCGTAACAATTAGCCAGTACCACTAGCAGAGCCAACCAGAGGTACCTGGGCGAGCTTGACTTTTGCACCGAATAATAGTGTACAACTCTCTTGGGAATTAGACTACGTGCTATGATTTGTGGCTTCTTCTTTTTCCTCTGAAACTAGACTATATTATTTTATATTCAGCCTAGTTCAAAACCGCAAATCCATGTTTCATCATCTGTGACAATCTCGTCCGACCATCTTGTGATATATGATAATTAGATGTAGAGAGACATCAACTAGAGTCAGTTTTTGATCAGCAGTGAACAAATTTTGTGATCCATTTTGCATTTGGAGTCTTTGATATATTAAAAACAGCCGAGAAATAAATGTCCATGATAATCGAAAATATATCCCACTGTGAATCGAGCAGCTTCATTAAAATGTCCCCTGCATGCAATACATTCATCTCATAATTGAAGATAACAGTCTTGGAGAAACGTTCTTATTTCAATAGATTCTCAGACATCTTTGAAATGATAAAATCACTCTAAGAATACATTA
The DNA here is from genome assembly GCA_016746295.1 of Potamilus streckersoni. Classification (NCBI taxonomy): domain Eukaryota; kingdom Metazoa; phylum Mollusca; class Bivalvia; order Unionida; family Unionidae; genus Potamilus; species Potamilus streckersoni. The sequence goes on along the minus strand of JAEAOA010000977.1, from coordinate 737 downwards.
AGGTTGTCTGTATGTTATTTATACAATAGTAAATGGTTATCAGTCTCAGACGTTTCACTACACTAACATTTATCAATGTCATGTAAACACATATAGATATATTTGCCCGATGTGCGCACGCGCAGCTGCAGATCATTTTAAAGAATGTTATTTGCGTATTACTCAACATTAATGTAATGACAATTTCAAAATAAACAAAGGAAATTAAGAAAATATTCAGAACATTTCAAATAGCTCTTGTACATTATTAAAATTGAATAGCATCTCTTTTGTCACTAAATATAATATTGATAATATAAAAACGCTTATTTATAAATAAAATTAAATGCATAAATAGAAAATTTGAATGCAAAAAACAATTGTCCTGAAATATCATGCAAATAAACATTAAGATCCGGCTATCTAGTGTTATGCAGCATATTCTGCTCAAACAATCGAATATACAGTATTGTGCAGCATTTGTACTCCAGCTATCAAAAGTACAATCTTATTCAGCCTTATGTCTACTCAGCTATCAAAAGTACAGTGTTATGCATCCCTATTTACTACTCAGCTATCACATGTACAGTGTTATGCAGCCATATGTTTACTCCAGCTATCAAAAGTTATTGTTATGCAGCCATATTTTCTTAGCTATCAAACGTAGTGTTATGCAGCTAATTGTCTACTCCCGCTATCAAAAATACGTGATTATAGCCATATTTTTGACCCATCTATCCGGAAAATTTTTATGCGCT
>JAEAOA010000976.1:650000-657624 GCA_016746295.1 Potamilus streckersoni | reverse complement strand
AAATACCACTTCGCGGAAAACAAGCATGATATCAATATCGTCAACAAACCCTGAATTCAGTGTGAATTTCCCTTCCCCTGTTTCAGTAAAGGAAATCGCGTTGGCAAAATTACGAGTGTATCATAGTTGGCCTAATATTAGATCGGTTCCATTTGGTGGTCAGAGACCTAATAATTCTCTGCTATTTTCGTATAGGAATAAAAAAGATGACACTCCAGATTGGAACGTTGTTTCAATACCAACTGGGTCCTATCAAATTGAGCAAATTAATAATGAATTACAACGTAGAATAAAATCTATTACTAGAAGGGAATCAAAAATCGCGATAACAGTTCATGAACCAACATTATCATCTGCAATTGAAATAGGCTCTCCTGGGTATGTTGTAGATATTTATAACAGTTCAATAAGAACAGTATTAGGATGGCCCGAAGAACAACCTAGAACCGCTAGCACTTCTACGCCGGAACCTATAAAATCTGATTACACTACTGATGAAATAGGACCTGAAAATCCATCAAACACTTATAAAAAATTCGAGGATATAAACTTTACAAAGGGGTATCGACATAAGGATAAGGATGAATATGGTAAGGATGTGTGGACAATACCATTTTTTAATGATTATATCCCACAGGAAGGTGAAATTCTGGAAACACATGAAACAAGTCCAGCAATCGTAGATATTGAATCCTATATCTTCAAGAAAATGAATCAGGATTTTTCGTTGCTATTACCCTCGTTAAGATCTGGCCTTTTCACACAAGCTGAATTTACTAGTATAGTCGCTGCAGGTAATAAAATCATCGATGATATGGAAATATTTAATTCGAGGATTATTAGTGTTTTTACTGATGAAAATTCCCCGATTTCAAGAACTAGTTCCGCCCGAAATTATAAAAAAATATAAAAGAAAATCCAAATTATAAACTACCAGGATATAACGCACCTGAACTAAAAAATCAACTCAGAACTGCCATCAACGAAGGATTTAATAAAATTTATCAATCATGGAAAGATAGCCAGCCGAAGCCTATTATCCTCACTCATAATAATTCTCCCGACGGCGACGGTAGACATATCGCACCGAACAATGTGGATATTTCATCGGTGATCGCGCTTAATTTAACGTGTGATGTAATCGAAGGAAGCTATCAAATTAATCTCGAGCAATCAAATAAAGCCCGACAAGGTTACATTCTTTATTCATTTGCACCAACAGCTCCTCCAGGATTTTTAATTGTTGAGAATCCGACTAATCCAGTATATATGCAATGTCAAAATGATTTGCTAACTAGAATTAATTTTACACTCACCGATCAGTCAAATAATTTAAATGATCTGCGTGGTGAAGTATTATCGATTAGTCTGTTTGTGAAAAGCTAACAAATATTCGGTTAAATCATTTGTATTAACCCTGAAATCCTTCCAGCGGGGAGAGGGTTATGACAACAATGATAGCAATTATTGGCAGTAATTTGAGGGTGGTTATGACAACATATTTACGACAAAATCGCTAAGGCTCCATTTGTAAAATGGGGTCTTTATTTTTTTTTTGGTTAAAATATGAGATTTCGTAGGAAGGCTCTATTGGGCATTCTGAGGCTTTAATCGATTTTGTCGCAAAAATTTGTAGGGTTCACTATCCCTGCTGCTGATAAAGATATGACAAAATATATTTTACATAAATATGACAACATGTATGCGTTGGAAAGGTTTGGAGAAACACTGAAAATTGCAGAAAATAAAGTTCCAATTGCTGGGTTGTGGTAAATTGGTGGCGTTAAAAACACACCAACCTCTTCCACTACGGTTCGTTGCTAGGGAATGACCTCCCGCGGTGTAATTTACCCAGTGTGGATGTATAGAAAGAAGAATGCAGATCTCTGAACAAGTATATTGAAATAAACACAACGAGCCCCCTTTTCAATGAACAAATATAACATTTAATCAATTTAACAAAAGGAATTTAAAATGAAAAGAAATCAGTTTTTTGGTTACAAAAGAAGGAAAAATGTACTAACATGTACTCAAATAAAAAAAAAAATACAAATTTTCACGTTACGATTACTTGTCAGTGACAAAATTAATTTAGTTTCGTCATTGCCTACGAGATGTGACCTTGAGATCAACGATGAACGACATCATCACTATCTTATCCGGACATTGAATCTTCCGTCTGGACCTGGACTCTTGCCAGTCGAACCTTGATTTAACGATCGACCCTAGACCTAGACTTCGGCTCAGAATTTGCTATGGTACCTGGAAATGGTACAGGAATTTCCAGGAAATTTTAGGAAGCTTCAGGAAAGTTTAGGAAGCTGTTTCCTTAAATAAATAAAATATCTCGCAATAGACAATAGGTCACAATTCCGAGTATATCTATATTTTACATTAATCAGCTCAGAAGATATAATGCATAATTTCTGTCACTAATTCATTTGTTTACAAACAAAGACGGCCATTACATGTCCTGACCTTAGTTCGGGTCACGCTAGCGGGGAACATTCAATTCCACTTCACGGGTACCATGTATGTGCTCGTATTTAACACCCTATAACTTCTTACTTTAAACTATCTAGTAGTGTTAAATTACATATGGCTTAACCCCTCAAATCTAACTATTCAAAAGTAGTTTCCGTGATCAATTAAATTTGCGACCTAGTATATGAATATACACTCAATAGATCAATTAAATATTACAAACTAGTATATGAATATAAACTCAATAGATCAATTAAATGTTACAAACTAGTATATGGATATACTCTCAATACATGTCATACTAAAACGAGATTTAATTCATAAAACTATGTAAAATTACCCATAATTTATTAAGCTTAATTCTCGAAAATTCCTAAGCGATCCTATGTATCGAATATTCAATTACATGCAATCTTAACAATTCTCTCAATGGGTATTCAATTACATGCAATCTTGTCATTCTCCCAATGAATTGAGAACTAGAAAATTATAGAATAAAATGTCGTGACTAACATTTCAATAAAACACTGAAAAATGAAATCATACATACATACATCATACCATCAATACATTTGCAAATAAATCAACAAATGAAATAGCATATTAAAATCTGGAAATTAAGATTGCGTACCTTTGCCGTTTCTCATTCGTTTTCCACGAATCTCCAACGTATAGTCTGTCTCCTATCTGAGACGACTCTCTGACCCCTTACTCAAAAACGGGAAAAACGTACTTTTACGTTAGCCCAGAGTCCCGTCTAACTTCTCGGAAGAAAGATTGAAGACTGAAGAATTGTTCGAAAGCAAAACCCTTAATTCCTTACAGAGTTACGACCATAAGTTCATAATAACCAATCAGAATCGGCTATTACCTAAATCTTCTACGTAGAATTTTTGATTGACAAAACAGATAATCATGCCGTAATTAACGTTCCTTTGAACAATCAATTATTGACGTGCTTCCCCTTTTAACCGGTTAATTTTGGGAAGGGTGTTATGCCAAAACCTTGTACTTGCAGGTGACTCGGTAAAGTTACGTCGCGTGGAACGAATTTCCTTTGACGTTCAGAGATGAAATGAAAATAATCATATAACTGACTCTAGCCCGTTCTACTTTAATTAAGTTGACTTTGATGCAATTTATTTAATGAATACTTCTAAGAGTTTTCAAAATTCGACACATCACAAGGTTCATGACAACTTAAAAAATTATTCAAACGTTTTATTCCATTTTAATTGGCTGGCAATTATTTTAATTTAATACACACTTCATACGGTCGTAAAATCTAGTTCCTATAAAAAAAATTAAACCAATGTAGGAAAAGAATGATAAACAACATTGACCTGAAAGCATGGTTAAACAAACACTCTACCCATACGTTACACAAGAAAGCGAGAGAAAGTCGTTAGAGACACGTCTCTGCAAAACTACCAGAAAGATTTACTTTATGTTTGGAATTATGCCATCATATCCTTATCCTCCTCCACGAAAATAGGATTTGTAAAAAAATCTTTAATTTCAAAGGTTCCCTACCTCTAGTAATAGTTGTATATATATATATATATATATATATATATATATATATATATATATATATATATATATATATATATATACATTGCATGTGTGTCTTTTGTTGCTGTTTTAATGAAAGCACAAATAATTTTTAAATAAAAGCATTTAATTTAATATAAACTCTAAAAGCTCTATGCACAACTAATTAATTTTCATTGCATTTTCTTCTATTGATGTCTCCTTTATTCACGTTGCTAATTTTATGTACATTCGGTCATACGGCCTGATTCGTACCATGTAAAATATTGTAATACATTTTGGAGTATACACATTTGGTTATAGCGATCCGTTTCAGGAATTCTTAGAATTGTGCGATTGCTTATTTGATTATTGGAATTCGGTGCAATGGTAATATTCCCTAGTAATATTCCCTAGCCCCAAATAATCAGCCAATTGCTAGGAGCAAACGTCAAGGAGAAAGTGTTAGTGAGTTTCCATGATGCCGTGGTCAATGAGTAGTGAATTCAGACCCAAACGGCATGACTGTCCCTGAATACTATAGTCCATGTTAAAATCTAGAGGTGTAGATTGGTGATGTGACTTCAGCTGCAGTATTTACAGTGGGAAACCGGTAAATTACACAAAGGAATAAACCACAAGAAACTCGGCAGATACTTTTTATGTCGCCATGGTGCACTTGTGTTGCAGATGTATTGACGTAATGTGCCTTGAAACCATAGATTGACTGGCCTACGGTGAAGTAGTTAAAATAGTTCCCTGTGCTAAGGGATAGTTGTAGAGTAGAAATTCTACGGCGAAAACTACTGACGGTACGGAAAGTTGTTGAAGAGAAACTAGACAGATGTGCCGTTGATATATAGTTGGAAAGTTATGAGATGTGTAGTCCTGTATTGATTAAAGTAAAATTTATGCATAGAATGGACACATCGGGCTTTCTATTTGCAATTCAAGTTGTATAGAAGTCTTTGGAAATTTGGGGTAAACTTATGACTTCTAGCAACAATCGTGCCAGGGCTTGACACCGTTCAGTCAAGCAAAGATCCATAGCTCTTGACAGTATTATAAAGTTTAGTGTTAGGTTTAGATAAGAAATTTACAGCTGGTTCAGACAATATTTTTCTTTATTTTCCTGGTAAGTTGAGCAATTCAAACTGCACTTAAGCAAACATCGAACCCATTCTCCCGATTTTGCCTTAGATAATGACGTTGATCCGTATAGAAATCAAATTTTAAAAAAAAATGCAAAACCGTTTATTTTGCACCGACAGTTCAATAGTTAAATATTTTTAAAGCAGCTCGTTCACCTTGGAGCACAATTGAAAATTTTTACTTTTAATCTCGAGGAATTTACTAACACTAAAAAAATCGCGGGATCGAAAGCCGTGCAGTAACATTATTTCATCTATACTTGTATGATATACTTCAATACAATCCAACACGTCTATATTCTGCTGATATTTTGGACTTTTAATTAATTGTAATACAGAAAGTCATAACGTAACGAAAATGGTGGCATTATCTCTGTAGAGAGATGAAATATATTGAATAAATTTTATTTAAAATACTATTATTTGTTTCCTCTTAATAAATAATGTGTAGTTCAATTTTACACAGACACTGAAAAAATAGAAAAATATTGACAAGAAGTAACACACACACACACACACACACACACACACACACACACACACACACACGTCTGTGTATGGTAAATTATTTGTTATATTGTTTTTTCCCCATTATTTTATATACCTACTACATTAATGCTTTAGTCAGGTTCATGTTATTTTTATGTCGTTTAACGCCATTTTACAACAAAAAATAAGCTATACATAACTACAAGTAAAACTGCTGAAGGAAGGACCTGAGAAAAGCCGGGAAGTATAAACGGCCCATGATAGATATTGGTAAGCTTTCTAACGTACCAACATTGGCCGAGACTGAGACTCGAACACACGCAGACAAAGGTGAGATGGTAGTGACCGGCAATGGTGACCCCACCCCCGTTCGATTTATGTAGAATTAATCTTAACACTGTATGTTTTACCTTATACTAATAATTCTAAATAAAACTTGCATACTATAAACAAAACTAGGATCCGGTCAAATTATTATAATATACGTCAACTGCACACGTCTATATTCAGCTAATCGCGTGGACATGGCATTAATTTTAATAAGGAAAATGAAAATTTACGAAAACGGCGATATTACATCTGTGAAAGGATTAAAATATTTTGCTGATCTTTGTTTAAAGAACAGTATTTAATTTTTCTGAATTCCTCGTGCATCATTTAATTTTACGCAAACTGATAGCATTGAATTGATTGATGCCTTTATAATTAAATCATATTATCATCGTCTGTTTAATACTTTGACCAGAAAGCCTTTACTTTAATTAATCAAACTGCAAACAATAAATAACATCATCTGACCATCAATTTGTAAAATTGTTTAATCAATTAAATAACCTTTTTTGTAATTTTATAATTTACAGTATTTGATACCAGTCTAGATACATATATTATCTACTTTATATGCAAGTTTATATGTGCTAATAGAATAAAATCCATATTTAATATCAATCTTTAATGGATTGTTAAAAATGAAATATTTACCTTCATTATTATTTGCAGAATTGTTAAAGGTTAATATCAAAATAAAATAAATAGTTTGTGATGTGTCGAAATTTGAAGACTTATTGAAACTTAAGGTTAAATAACTTGTGCTTTGAAATTAGATAGCCAAGCCAGAAAGGTCTTGAGAAAGTTGACTGATTATTTCTTTATTTCATCTCAGAACACATAAAAGGGTTACGTTAAGCTCCAGTAGCATTTGACCGGGTCATTTTACCGGTACAGTAACATGCGTGCGATAGATACTCGGACCTAACTGTTCAAAAGGGGTGCATGTCAAATAATTTATTTTTCAAAGGAAGATAAATGCAGAATATATTTGGCAAATGGAATCTGATGATAGACATGATTATTTAGAGACAATTATATGAACAGTTATTTCCGATTGGTCAGGGAAATTAAGGACGTACACTTTGTGAAATAATTTAAGAGTTCCGACTTGCCAAAATTCTTTAGTCCTATTTTTCATAAAAAAAGTCTAAGTCCGACTTCTGGTAAAACCTAGAGAGTAGTGCTCCTCATTAAAGAGGAACTCGTAGGAAGGGCCAGACAGGTGTCTTAAAAAAGAAGGACAGGCTATAGGCTAGAACACGGTTGTGTGAAAAGAAAACGGCATTAAGAAAGCAGCTTTATCCTCCGAGTGAGAGCAAGGAGAATGCATGGACAAGCCAAGGAACTCGATGAGTCAAGGAGAAATCTACATGTACGAGGGGTCAGAATAGTCAAGGATCGAAAGAGAACCAAAGTACAAATAATTGACGTGGGAAACAAGTTGATAGGATACCTCAGGCGATGCTGTCAAAGCGTGGGAATTGTGCTCAAAAATTCAACACTCGTAATATGATGTAAAAGGGAACACTGCGACTAAATTGTGTGACTGTGAATCTGTTGGATTGGAAAGTAAATTTCAGGTATGCTTTAATTGATTAAATTTAATTTAGTAAATCTGTTGGATGAAAGTAATCTTT